>JAQJVK010000095.1:0-600000 GCA_035578135.1 Flexamia atlantica | reverse complement strand
AGGTCCAAGATTTGACCCCTGTGGGACCCCTGATTCAACGTAAAACTCACTTGATGAAAACCCCTCGAAAAACACATATTGTTTCCTGCTGCGCAGGTAAGAACAAAAAAACTTTATGAGTGGGCTAGAGAGACCAAAATAATTTAATTTGCAAAGTAAAGAAGCATGATTAACTTTATCAAACGCTTTCTCGAAATCAGTATATACAACGTCAACTTGACCACCAGTATCCAAAACTGGGATGCAATATTCAGAAAAGTTCAGTAAGTTGGAGTTAATTGATCTGTTAGTAAAGAAACCATGTTGATGAGGACTAATAAAAGAACTGACATGCCTAAATAAATGCTTATAAAGAATCGACTCAAAAACTTTGACAGGAGCAGATAATATTGTCACGGGCCTGTAATTCCGAACATTGGCTCGGTCCCCTTTTTTGAAGATAGGTACAACTTTACCGCACCGCCAAGCAGAGGGAAAATGATCTTGCTTTAACGATAGATTGAATATAAATGACAAAGGACGTACAAATGATTCAGCACAAGCTTTGAAAATATAAGGAGGTATGCCATCAGGACCACATGAACGTTTGGGTTTGAGATTTTTAATTGCAGCAAGCACTTCAGTTTCAGTAATAATTGTAAGCGACATACAAGGAACGTTAGGCATGGTCGGTGACTGAAGCGCGCGGCGGCAGAGTTCGCCGTTGTCCAGGCCACATGGTTCGTACACAGAACTGAAATACGAGGAAAACTTGTCCGCTATCGCCTCGCCCCCCTCCGCCTCCTCGCCATCAAGCATCATGACAGTCGGGGTATTGTTTACGTTCCTAAGCTTTTTAATAATACACCAAAATGATTGGGGATTATTAATTATTTGATTTTCAATGACATTAACATAATTATTGTAAGCAGTTTTTATACTTAACTTAATTCTACTTCTTACTTTTTTATAATCAAGCAATAAACTTTGCATTTTAAATTTGTTATACTGTCTTCTTAGTTTTTCTTTTCTTTTTATCATTGAAATTATATTGTAATTAAACCATGGTGGGTTATCAATAGTATGTCCTCTCCATAACCAATGGACCAAAACAATTATTTTCAAAGTACAATTTTTTAAATCTAAAATCCATAGTAAAATTAAAATTTAATTATTTCTAGAATTCTTTGTAAAACTTAAAAATTTAAAAATTGGGTTGAGTTTCTACATTATACCTATTTTAAGTGTATGGGTATATGTGTAGTGATTTCTTGATTTTTGCCCTTGTAATTTAAAGGAGTTCAAAACGTGAATCTATATTTAACACAAATCCATTCCAAAACTTCAGTTTAGAAGAGTTAAAATTTATAAACGACCTAACATTTTCCTTCTTGGGTGAAGAAATATCTTGTAACTCTTAAAATTATTTTGTTAAATTTTTTACATGTTTCCTTTAATTTGATTTTGGCAGGTAAAGGAAAATTATGGGGAACGTTTCCTGAAATCACTAGTTATAATATAAAAGAAGTCACAAAGACTGATATAAAATAATGCTCAAAGTACAACCCTTTGTAAGAAAACTATTTTTTATGTCCAGTAACTGTTTTTATAACTGCTTTTACTGTAGAACCTCAATATCACACCAACCTCGATAACAAGTGTACCTTTGAAATCTCCTTGAGATTTCAATAAAATCAAGTACACATAACATATCCACAATAAAAGACCCACAATTACCCGCATATATATATATCTTTTCCTGTTTTTATTACTTTGCGTTGCTTATATTTTGTTTATAACGGCCAATTATTTTTTTTAGCGAATTTCCCCTATAGGGAAGAAGCTCTTACTGTAGGTCTCATGGTAAAACCTAAGCCCGAGACCATGATAACTTTTCGTTTCGGGGCCGCAAGCAAAAAACACCATTCGTTCGAATTTCTAGATATATCTACATATCTACCATTTAGTTAGCACGATAGCGGCCGTAAAAATTGTCCAATCCTAATGAAAATTGGTTCGGTCGTGTAAAGTGGTAATCACTCGGACGAGTTCGTGAACGAGCCCAATCGGACCTTTGCAACAGGGGGTAAAGGGGGACAAACCCCCCAAAAATGGGTTTTTTGAGTTTTGTTCACATTGAAAAATAAAGTTTATTGAATTTGAAAATAAACTAACCCCCATTTTGTGCAAAAAACAATTCTTGCATTGTCAAAATTTCAAAGTGTAGAACGTACACATAAACACTTATAAAGCAGATGAAATAAATGGACTTCTCAAATCATGTGAGGAATTTATTACATATATTGAAGATTCAAGACTAATGTAAAAGTTTATTTTTTCAAGTTTGCCCCGATGAGAAGTTCAATTACTGGTAATTTTATTCCAGTTCTATGACACAAAGAATTAGTCTAGACAAAATAATTCACAAAAATACACACATCCTCAATGAAAGATATTTTATGCTGCAAAGCTCCATACATAATCAACATGAAAATAAAGCCTATTTTACCAAATTGTTTTAAGTCACGAAGTGACGCGGGCTGCTAGTATGTTGTTAATAGAATTTAAACTATTGCATGTAGAGCTGGAGGCATTTCAGTTGATGGAAGATGTAAATAAATATAAACTGTTATCCTAATACATACTTAAGGTCAGAATTCAGTTTTAAAAACGTTAATTTTGAATCACATGTGTGATGATCTTAATGTTCACATATGTTTATATTCCAAAGAAAAATACTAAAAGAAAAAATAAATTCTTATGTATAAACTTTATAAATATAAATACAAAAAAAAACAAGACTTAAAATTCATCATGAGTAGATTTATTGAACCATTTTAGTTCGGTTTGAGGTTAAGACGCTACTTACGGACGCTTTCCCCAATTATTGAGGTTTAAAATAAACGTGAATTTAATGAAAATAAATAAATAACATCTTTATTTTTGAGCGATTTTCAACGTATACAGTTGTTTTTCAAAATAACTCAAGTCATCAAGATCAAACTTATAATAATAATAAAAAGTAATAAAACTATTTAAAATAATTATCTTCTAAAAATGCCTTAAAACTATTTTTAAAAGAGGAGTAGCCTAAGGACTTCATTTGTTGAGGGACACTGTTGTAGATCTGAGGAGCGAAATAGGAGAACGCATTTCTGCCAACCTCAAGCGTAACCCTTGGCACCTCAAGCATGTTGTCTTGTCGTGTGTGCCGGTCCCTGATCTCCGAGCGAACCTTCAACAAACTTCTGAGATATGGAGGGGTGCCTGATTGCAAGATTTTATGCACTAAGCATGCCACCTCGAACCTGAAGGAAAGCTTTAAAGGAAGTACCCTAGCTGCCTTCCGAGACTGACTTATATGGTCAAATTTCCTTAAGTCATATACAAACCTTAGGGCAGAGTTTTGAAGTCTCTGAAGTTGCACTGTAGTGTCAAGAGATAATCTGCCACCAAATGTAAAACATATGAATATTCTAACGTTTAAATTATATACCATATGATCAGGAAAATACAAATTTTACTAAATTTTAAGTTCCAGAAGTTCAAATAAAACTAGAGTTGGGGAAAGCAGCAGCTCTTATACTGAATTTCAGAAAGTTTTACAAAAATAACGTAAAACCCACGAAACCAACTAGCCTAACTTTATTTTTTTACAAAACATAATTTAATTCCTCTTTACCCAACAGGTTTAATTCTAACAACCCATTTAAAACATTAGTGTTGTCTAAACAAATTTGCAGTTGATTTTCAAATAACAATTTGTTTTGGTCTATTTTCTTTCATATGGTGCATGGTGTACTCGTATTTCAACCAATAATAATTAATTTATGTATAACAATTTCATCTTGATGAGATACGCTTCGATTGGAGTTTATGGTGAATGTTAATGTGAAGCGTTTGTGAGCAATTACCTAAAAGAAAATTACATGAGAACGTAAATTACTTTAATTTAGTTCAACTATGAAATGCTAGCCATGAATGATGTAAACATGTAAATAATATAATTTTAACAATTCTTTTTGTGTTTAGTGATGTTCTATAATAAAAAGAACCCAGTTTCCAGTAATTCCAGCTATGACTAGAGGTATAGCTCAGGGTCAGTCCATTGCAAAAGTTGGAATTTACCTTCCCGCCCCAGTAATTTCTCATGGATTTCTGTATATATGTGGCGGCAGGTCAAGACAATTCCTTTGAGGGGCTCATAATATTAGTAGAAAACACTGAAGAAACATGGACAAATCCTTAAAGATGATTGAGTATTCACAAGAAATTTAGTTTAAAAAAGCTTTTGTAAAAGATTTCAGTATAACAGGAAATTCAACCATATAATTAATAAAATAGTTCTAGAATACTGTTCTCTAATTATTTTTATTTTGAGATTAATAGGTAACAATTGCTCGATTTCGAGCAACGGGTTTACTAGTCTTATTGAAATAGAGGATTTTTTGTATACAAATTAAGGGTTGATTGGTTTACATCTTGTAAACTGTTCTTCAACTTATTTTTTAACTATGGGAATGAACATCGGTGGTATAGTGGTGCTAGGTTGTGAAATACATGTTCGGTAGTACCATGCATGCTGTTTCTTTTACTACTCTGCTTCTGTAGTTGCTTTCTTTATATATTTTTGTAGCTTCTGACCAATTTATTTTGTAGTCTTCTTTGCAAACATATTCACTTAATTTTGAATAGTTTTCTAGATGTTTGTTTACACTGCTTTTATGTTCTTGTATTCTTTTCTTTAGTACATCTTTAGAACATTTTTAATATCATGCTGTACATTTCTTGGTTTAACTTTGGTCATTTTACTTCTTAATGTCGTGTTTCTCGTAAAGGTTGTCCTTATGTTAAATTTGTTATTTATTCTTCTTATCTTTTCAGATTTTCCTTTAGTATAAGGGATTACAACTGTACATATCGGTCTTGGTATAAGAGAGTCATAAATATTGGTAATCATTTTTCATTGGCATTATTAAATGCTTTGTTATTAATGTGTAATGGATATTCATTACTCTTGGTAGATTTGTTTTATTTCTTTTTGTTTGTTTTCTTCATTTCATGATATTTTAAGAAAACCCGTATGAAAAGACCTTGAGCTATTCCACTTTTTACATGAATTGGACTATTAGATGTAAATTTTAAGCACTGTGTTGGTGGTTTTTCTGTAGACTGAAGTTTGAATACCTACATCTGTTTTTTTTTCAATAGGAACATGAAGGAAAGGCAACTTATTATCTTCTTCTTATTCTACTGTGAATTTTATCGATGATCTCAGGCAATTGAGAAGGTGAAGAAAACTGTCATGTTCTGTAGAATTACTTTTCCAAACAAAAACTATATCGACAAGATATCTTAACCATAGAATTGGTTCTTCTGCCCGAGATATTAAGAACTATGAATTAAATTAAAAATAGTTCAATTCTGCACAAATATTTAGCATTTCAATTTTTGATTAGACGAATAAGAGGGTCAGACCATTTAAATTTGAATCACTCATTTAAATGGACTCTGCGAATGATCACTCATGGACTGGATATGGCCATTGTCAACTCATGGTTTGAGTACGTGAGGGATGCTAAAGCAAGTGGTGTTCCTAAGAAAGATATAATGGACATGATACATTTTTGAAAAAGTATCGGTAATGATCTGATCTCTGTCGGCCAAACTAACAGAAGAAAAAAAGGTAGACTTTCAGCAGAAGAACAAGAGTAACCAGTTGTCCAAAGAAAGAAACAGGAAGATGTGGGGCCATCTGCAACAGTAAGAAAGGACACCGTGGACCATTTTCCCCAAATAGACCAGAAAAAGGACGCAACATACAGCAAGATACTAAAAATGTTATTTAAAAAATTCCATGCTGATGTGGAAAGAACTATTATGGGCAAACATCTAGACCAATAAATAAAAGAATACAAGAACATAAAAGCAGTGTAAACAAACGTCTAGAAAACTACTCAATATTAAGTGAACATGTTTGCAAAGAAGACGACAAAATAAATTGGTCAGACGCTACAATAATATATAAAGAAAGCAACTACAGAAGCAGAGTAGTAAAAGAAGCAGCATGCATGGTACTACCGAACATGTATTTCACATCCTCGCACCACTGTTACCACCGATGTTCATACCCCTAAGTTAAAAAAGAGGAAGAGCAATTAACAAGATGTAAGCCAATCAATCCTAAATTTTTATACAAAAAGTCCTCTAAATATTTCAATAAGATTTATACATGTTTATATATATTTTAATTTTTTAAGAATTTAAATTGTATACATACATTTAATTCCAAAGTCATATGTTTATTTCACATGATTGTCAATTTTTTAATTTTATTGCTGAAGATGATCTCTGATAAGAGTTTGAAATATACCAAGTTAAAAAAATTTGTATTACAAATATAGGCAAAACTGTGAATACTGGGAAGGAATTTTTATTATTAAGTCAGACGATTTTTGTCCGCAAGAAAGTTATTGGCAAGGATACAAATAAACTTTTTTTACATTTAATTTTCTTTAATAAAATGCTTGGTTCTGCCTACAGGCGGCGTTAACACTGAGCGTTTAGCTTTTTCAATTGTCGCCTGCCCACTGATCTCAGTTGCCGCGTAGCTAAATGCCTACGCTGCTGCTCTAGATGATTAGCTATCTTAATGTAAGTTTTTCGATTTTGTGTTTATTAATGCCTTATTATTGGTAAATTTATGTTTACTGGCACGATAAATAATGATAAGTTCGAAATTTTTAACTTAACCATAATAAAATCTCGCAAAACATCATAGAATCTGTGCTGGCGCGACTATAAAAACGTATTAGCTTTATGTTATCTTTTCTATAGAACTTGGAGGATTGCTGAAATATGTAAAAAATATTACCTCAAAATTGAAAGAAATTTCAAATTCGCCATCAGTTCAGCAAATTCAAATTCTAAATTCGTCATCAGTTCCATAAAATCAAATTTCAAATCCGCTAACAGTTCAACGATAACAAATGTCAAATACGCCAAATAAAGTGAGCCCAATCAACATGGAAGTAAGCCTTAGTGAAAGTGCAGACCCTAATGTTGTAGAAGAAGAAACCCTGTGTGGCGAAGAAACTACAACCACAGTTTGTAACCACAACAATATGGAAGTCCTTCTGCATAAAGGCCCAAATTAAGGTGTAAGATTTCAACCGTCAAAGGCTAAGCGCACATACATGGTTGAATTTTTTAACGGCCAATTATTAAAATATCGGCCCATTAAAAATCGCCCCTGTTTAATGTGTAGGCGCACACCAAAAGCCATTTATAGTAAAAGAATAGATTTTTCCAAGTTAATATGCAAGTTAAAACTCGTAAATAGAGTAACAATTAATTTATAGCCATTTATCAAAATTATTGGCAGAAATTACATAAAGAAATGGACTTAGAATTAGTTATTGTTAGTAAATGTCTAAGGTTTATAAATCAATCATGTCTTATTCGGAACCTGGTTATTTGCCAGATAAAAACTCGGCGTACTATCGCCTCTCCAGAAAAATTCTCGTGACATACTAAAGTTAGTAAAATATGCACAATTTTTGAATACCTGATAGTGCACTTCCACTTTCATCTATGATGTACAGATTGGCCAAAGAATAGTTGCTTTAAAGTAATCGCCCATGTGCGCCTACCAGTTGTCTTCCTCTGGATTCGGAAGCGACTAAACCAAAAAGCTGTTTGCTCTATAGGCTTTTCCATTTGGCATGGCGTGTAAGGGATTAGGAGACCCTTACACACACAGACACACAAACGCAGCAACCCCCCGTCCGTCCCGCCCCGCCTCGCCCGGCAGGTAGATGACTCATGCACTGGGGCCTCTAGTACTGAATGGCACCTTTTTTTTACTACAGTTTTGACCATCTATGATATTATATCTGGAATCTCTGTGCAATGACGAGAAAAATTATACCAAATTCGTGCTGTTACGGTGATATATTACGGCAATACGCACAGAAAGCTGTTTGGTTTGGATAATGTTTGAAAAAAGCGATAATTATTATAATTAAAATTATTACTATTGTTATTATTTATTATTAATACGATTTTTAACTTGGACAATAATACAGGGCGTTTTTAACCCATTTCTAAGATCGAATAAGAAGAAGATTATACATACAAAGATGAAATGAGTATTGTTTTGTTAATCTTTAAATTTTAAAACAACCTATTATTTTAAGTTTGATCACATTTAGCTTACATTATGTGTTAAAACAATCCGTTAATGTTCTGCATTTGATTAATATTATATAAATTTGTCTTATAATACTACTTGTGATAACATATTATTTAGTGTTATCAAATAATAATAAAATCGACGGCCTAAAAATAGTTTGAACATTAAAAGTCTTTTACAATTGTACATCATCATTTTGTAATTTTTTAGAAAGGATGAAAAATTGTTTCATGTTTATAAATACCCCTAAGTTACCAATTCAGCTTAAAGTAATTTTAAAACATTCTTAAATTAGTTTATTACGTATGTGAATTTTTATTCGTATAATAGGTAGGTTTTGTCATCTATAATAGGGAGTTTTTGCAGTTTAAGGTAAAACAAAACGATAAACGTTAAACGGTTAAATCAGCTGATTGTATACATTTAGCACAACGTCAAAAAATACTGTTTTACGTTTATCTTATTGTTTTACTGCGGCAAAAACTCCCTTTTAAAGCAACACGGTAAACGTTAAACAATATTTTTGACATTACGCTAACTGCAGGAAATCTGCTGATTTTATTTATATTAGTTTACCAATGTGGCAAAAACTCCCAAATAATTTAAGATTGAAAGCTCGGTAACTAGAAACAGCCTCGAAAAGTCGTTTTTCATAATGGCAGCCGTGCAGAGCTTCAAAACAAAAACGCTGGCTTTATTCGAATATAAAAGGTTAAATGATCAATTGGTTAAGTTATTAAGCTCGCAATTTCAGGACGGTGAGTATAACTCAGAGTTTTGACCTTAAATTTTCTGTAGGACTTTGAAATATTTATTATATACGTTGTTTCCGTGCTGTATCCATGTGTTTCATTGCTTACTTCCAGACTAAATTACTCCTCTGACTCGCCTCAGGCGACTGAAAGAATTAAAGAAATAGTTATTTTTTTATCAAAATGGGAAGTTCACAAAATTTTTCTTTTACTTGAAAAATGGATAAATCTACTTTAACTTATAGATTAATCTATAGTTATATGTTTCATGAATCGTAACAGCACGCAACTTTAATGAATTATTATCTTAACAGTATACGTATTTGGTATAGTTTTTCTCGTAATTTCACGAAGATTACAAATATGTTATGATCATTAGATGAAACTGATGTTTAAAAAAATACAATTACTCACTTAAGACCCTAGTGCATGAGTCATCTACCTGCCGGTCAGAGGGCGGTGAGGCCGGCCGCTCCGCGTCGGTGAGTGCGCGTGCGAGAGCAAGGGACTCCTTAATCCCTTACACGCCATGCCAAATGGAAAACCGTATAAATGTAAATCCTAACCTATAATTTAAAATAAAACAAAATTAGTTCTTAAGACGTTTATGGCATGACAATCTTCTAAAAACCTAAGGAGATTTTGAATGATGTATGTTTAGCCTTTAGACAAATTTTGAATTTTTATTAGGCCTCTTTAATTTTTTCAAGTTTTTAAAGTATGATATTTATTGAATAAGTTGTGCTACAAGATTCTAGATGATATCAAGAAAAATATAGGGCTTAATAAAACTTAAATTTAAAAAAAAACCTGCCACGCATTTCACATAATTTTTCACTCTTGATGATAAAATAAATTTTATTTTGGAGTTTTAGTTCATGCAAAACTTACTGTTTAATGTCTAGGTGGAACAGCTTATCAAAGGTTCTGGGGTGTATGTCTTTAGCATGGCTTCACATTCCATTAGAATCACATGCAAGAGCCATTCCAACATTGCCAGGGCACTCCTAAGTGCAGTTTTTGATGGTGAGTCGCTGACAAGCTGCACATTCACTGGTAAAATAACTAAAGACGCAAGGAGGAAGAGCCTGACCTCTGATGGAGTCAATGCCATATTTGGTCAGTGTTCATTTTATTAGATAAGTTATTTTACTTGTTAGGACATGGTTTATGGTTGTAGTCCTATTATTATTTGTGTATTGAGGGAGTAAAGTCCAATAATGGTTGCTCCTTAGGAAGTAGTTTTGCTTTTCTCCCATAACAGGCACAGCACTTTCCACCCACCTGCACTGTACCTTATTTCATTCCGATCGGACTATTTTTCGGCTACTATTGTGAACAGACACGTATACATAAATTCGAACGAATGGTGTTTTATGCTTTTAGGAGCCACAAAACAGAAAGTTATCGTAGTCTAGGGCTTAAGAGGTCTTACCATGAGACCAATGGTAGGAGCTTCTTTTTCCAATGAAGGAAATTTGATAAAAAATATGTATTCTCTGATTCAAAAATAAAATCTCACTTCTGTAATTAGTACCGTACATTCAAACTTTGTTCATTAGCGAATTTCCCCTATAGGGAAGAAGCTATTACCGTAGGTCTCATGGTAAGACCTAAGTGCGAGTCCATCATAACTTTTTGGTTTGGGGCCGCCAGAAACCAAAAACACCACTCGTTTAGGATTTAAATTGATTTTACTTGATTTTAGCATCCGTCTAAATGATTTATTTAAGCATGAGAAATTCGCTAAGTAGGTATTCGCACCGTAGGTCTCATGGTAAGACCTAAGTGCGAGTCCATCATAACTTTTTGGTTTGGGGCCGCCAGAAACCAAAAACACCACTCGTTTAGGATTTAAGTTGATTTTACTTGATTTGAGCTTCCGTCTAAATGATTTATTTAAGCATGAGAAATTCGCTAAGGATGCAGGTCTGCTCCAACGGGGGTATTTTTTCAACTCCTGATAAAAGATGTGATTTTCAGATGCCAGTACTAAAATGGCAATGGAGTAGGGGTTGTCAGCCGAGAAGAGAGGCAGTTTAAAGAAGGCGATGGAGACGCGTCTAAGCGAGTTGAGGGATAAAAATCTGTTAGCCAATAAGTTTTTGAAATCAGTTATTATATTCATGTAATTATTAAGTCAATTTTTGAGGTGTCATATTAAAGGTGTTTCTACTTTCTTAGGGCCGTTTTCTCCAAACTTGGTTAAACCTTTTTAGAAAGTTAAACAAGATTGGAGAAAGCGGCCCTTAATAAACTAAGTTTTAAATAAACAGCTGTGATTATTGTTTGGAATTAGCTAACAATTCAAAATATAATTCTGATATAACCTGAATTAATCGGACATAAGACTTTTGATTAAATCTGGCTTAAGCCCTGAACAGATCTGATAAAATGCCTGGGTTTATCTGATAACACTACGGAATAAATTTGATCAAATTTGACACAAGGGTCTTTAGCAATCCCACTGTAAGCTCAGAGATACAAAAAAAAGGTCTTGGATGAGACCTTGATAAAAAAGTTAGCATTGATCCTGAAGCTCATCTCTTGTACAATACAAATAAATAAGGAACGTTTCAAAGAATTAATAGCTGAAACAAGAGATTTAAACCTGAGCTTATATCGATGGCCCATATATTAATATGCCCAGCCCCATATATTAATATGCCCCTGAGCATATATTAATATGCCCAGTAGCGTCCACAAACTACTAGTACATGGACCAGAGAGTATTGAATACTTACTACAGCCATAGGGGAAATGACAGAAGAGGCTCTGAAGCTACCCAAGGTGTTTCGCAAAACTCGATCAGCACATATAAGGAAATCATCGAGGGAAAATTAATGAAGAGGATAAGACGAAGCCAGTGTCGAGACCATTAAAACTCGACAAGTGGTAGCAGAGCGCAGTTAAGATCCACGGACCTCTGTATTACGAGCCCAGAGTTTTGTACTTAGTAGTGAATGTAACTAAGTCTACACGTAAAAAGAAAAATATCAAACATCTTTATATATCAAATCAATCCTGAGTAAGGAACTTTTATTAATGATAAATAACGCTGAAGCTTGTTTAAAAGCTTTTAATGATAAAATAGTTTATGATAATTTAACAGATTTAATCGTTTTTGAAGATTAGAATCCATTGAAATTCGAAAAAATATCAAAGTGGATTGCAGTAAAAGTTTAGCTCAGGAAGAAATTTCCACGGACAGGAAATCCAGTAAAGAGGAATTTAGTTTCAGAGGTGACTATTTAAGCACTTCTTAAAAGCTATTCAAAGACGAGAAAAAAGCTATTCAAAGACGAGAAAAAAGCTAAGTCTTAAAAAAAGAGTAACTGAAAAAAATCTATATATATAAAGGAGAAGGGGTTTTCTATCGGACAGCAAATCTCCAAAACTATAAGACCTAAAGAGTTGAAATTTGGCACATGTGCTCCCCTTGGGTCTTAGATGCACACTAAGAAACGGTTTTACAAAATTCCCAAAGGGCTTTGCCCTATGGTACTTCAAGGTTTTAATGTTAAATTATAGGGAAGGATATAAGGTTGTCATGGCAACCTTAAAAAGTATGACAAATTAAATCTTAAAAAAAGAACGAGGAAGTTTTTATGTTTTCCACGGGTAAAACCGTGTTTATCAGCTAGTAAATAAATAAAATGGGAGGGAAACTGAAAGAAGTTACTCTTAATGCCATTACGGGAAATCGAGTCAAATTGAGCAACCTGCACCAATTGCATAGTTTCAAAGTTTAACAAAATGTACAGTGATACACCTGAAAATTTTCAAAAATCTTGTAAATGCTGGTCAAGCTCTAACAACGGAAATAAAGAAAGCTAGAGAAGAAGGAAATGAATATTTGAAGTTTTCTGAATTCAAGCTTTGCATAAAGGATTCACGAGAACTGCTTGCTAACGAGTACACCAAAGCAAGATGGTTTGCTTGCCTATATAGATTTCTTGCCTTTAAAGAGCAATTGATGACAACATCCCAGAGTCTCCTTTGGTTGCAACAGTGGACTTTAACAATATAGTCCAGGCAACGAAAGGGTATAGAGGGAATTGCATGGATCACAATTTTTGACTTTGTAACTTTGTTTGGAATAATAAGGAGTAAAACATATCAAAAGTCCCTGCCCTTAGCCCTTGAGCCGGCTGGGCTGGAAGGGCCTAAAGGTACAATTTTTTTTGTTTTTCCTAAATATCTTGAAAACTATCAACTTTTAGTATTCCCAATTAAATTTGAAAATTAAATAAAATTAAATTTCCTGTAAGAAAAATACATAGTATGTCTACTTTGGTCCAACCGCTTACAAGGTAAGGACTATAAAATATTCAAAATAAAAAAAAATTCAAAAATATTTTCAAAATATTTTATTAATATTTTGAAAAATAGCCCTTTTATAAGAAAAACATGTAAATTTGAGGGTAACTTAGATGCCCAATTGGGCAACGCTTTTTTCACTTAGAGGAAAATGAACAGCATTCAGGAAATATTGACAACATTTCCAGTAATTTGACACCTCAATCATAAAAATTGGTCTAAAATTAAAGTGTTGACGAGCTCACAAAAAACGTTATTTTTCAAGGAATTATTTCAATTTGTTATAATTTCTTGAAAAATAACGTTTTTTTTTGAGCTCGCGAACGCCTTTATTTTAGACCAATTTTTATGATTGAGGTGTCAAATTACTGGAAATTTCGTCAATATTTTCTGAATGCCGTTCATTTTCCTTTCGGTGAAAAAAGCTTTGCCCAATTGGGCATCTAAGTTACCCTCAAATTTACACGTATTTCTTATGGAAGGGCTATTTTTTCAAAATATTAATAAAATTAGTGATAACCTTGTAAACGGCTGGACCAAAGTAGACATATTATGTATTTTTCTTGCAGGAAATTTAATTTTCTTTAATTTTCAAATTTGATAGGGAATACTAAAAGTTGATAGTTTTCAAGATATTTAGGAAAAACCAAAAAATTGTACCTTTAGGCCCTTCCAGCCCAGCCAGCTCAAGGGCTAAGGGCGGGGACTTTTGATATGTTTTACTCCTAACTAGTCCAAACAAAGTTACAAAGTCAAAAATTGTGATCCATGCAATTCCCTCTATACCTTTTTTTGAGCATTTATTGCTTGGACTAATAAGAGTCCAAAAAAATCACTTAAACAATTGCTAGGATGTAGATTTCAATTCCAGGCGGCTTTTGACATGGAGTCGGCAGTTTAAGGATACACATGCTCGACATTCATCCACCCATCAACAGTTTCAATAACTTCTTCATTATGTATTTATTTATTCACTTAGGCCTATGCATTTATCTATTTATTCATTCATTCATTCATTTGTCCATGCATTCATTGATTTATGGTCTATGTACTATTTATTATTGTATTTATATATTTATAAAATGGACATGGTGAACTGTTGTTTTCCTAGTTCTTTCACGACACGGTCGAAATCCGATGGGTCCGGTCGCCGTTGAGCGTGATAACGGTAAATATTTCATTTGACGTTGTAACGTTGTAGCAGTTTGGGTCGAGGTCGGTGGTGCGAGAACCAAACTGACTTCGGAGGCTGAATTCCTGTAGCCTCACCCGGTGGCTCGAGCTTTTTCTTCTTAAATGACTTCGCGCACCATCACGAACGCTTGGGTAGATTAGTTATCCTCTCGCAGGATCCCCTCGAGTAACTGTATCAATTCTAGGTTCATGTCGGCGTTAGGAGAAATTCGTTTGCAGACGGCATCGATGGGACCGAGAAAAATCATTTGCCCTTTGCACGGTCGTTCGTACTCTCCTTGTGTATCTAGCGTCGGCTGAGCGGCGAATTTCAGCGTTGTTGGCGGGTGAACAGCAGCGCAAGTTCTTTTGGGAAACTTGACGGCTTGTATTAATATTTCAAGTTTAGACACCAATCATTTTTATTATTAAAAATTACCCTTGAAAACATTTAACACTAATCACACAAAATCAAACCAAACAATATATTATAGAATAAATATTCCTTCAAACAATTCATTCAAAATAACCTTTAAACAATTTAAAATTCGTCAGTTACAAATCAAATGATTTTTCTAACCTGCATATAAATAAAAACAACCTGAATCAGCTGTTTTGGTTAAAATCAACAACAAAAAATGCCCGTGACGATGGGCACTTTGAAAGACTGTAGGACGCAAACGGAATTTTCCCTGACTTGAGACCAGTTCCAGTCTCGAGTCAAAAAAAAATCCTAGAACGAATTAAAAATTTTGCCCGTAGAAACTTTGCTTGTTTTAGAGTATGGGATTTCAAAGTTAGTTGACAAACAATAATAGTAATTCATAAACAAACAAGTGCAATTTTATTTCAAATGTATCCATTGATTAATTCATTAAGGAAGTTGGAGAAGGAATGTAATACCCTGGGCTTAACATAGAGAATAAAAATATTAAAAAAAAGAAAATCTGAAGGTTAATACTTAAGGTTTACAAAAATTTTTCCACCGCAAACGGAAATTACTGAATTTTGTAAGTCATCGTAAAAGTTCTGAGGTTCCAAAAGAGAATCAGACAATACTGAATCACTGATTTCAGATTCCATCCGATAAGAAGGAGGACTGAACGACTGACTAGAGACGGATCGATTGATGTTGTAAATCTGCGCCAGCTCTGCTTCATAAAGCAGAGTTGATATTTTATGTTTTAGGATCGACCTTTCTCTGTCATTGCGAATTTTTTTAATTTGTTGACCCACATATTCGCCAAACACTTTGAATTCATCCCTTTCAGCCAGGGCCTTCTCTTCTAGTTTTCGCAAGGTTGAGAAGGCCTTTTCAACACCCGGATTAACTTTCCTCTTCCTTCCATGAGGATTGGTACTGGTACAGTTGGAGTTGCTGGAAGAAGACCGCGAAGATGCTGCAGTTGCAGGAGCAGCCGGCAGTTCATTAGAAACATTTTCATTAGGTTGGTTAGTTGGTCCTTCATTATTTTCAGCAACCTCTTGCCCAGTTTCCTTCACCTAACTTAAATTAGTGATGGCTAGTGGTGTACTGTGTAATTTAAAACCTAAACGAACGTTATGGCTTATTCTGAACCCGACATTAAATCTTAAACTGTAAAAAAAATCCATGAAAAATTATTTTTTATGTCTCATTAAGAGTTTGGCCACAGAATCTATGTAATTTCACGTGGAAAATTATTTCTGCGACAATACTGACCAATACTGTAGCA
This sequence comes from Flexamia atlantica, assembly GCA_035578135.1. Classification (NCBI taxonomy): domain Eukaryota; kingdom Metazoa; phylum Arthropoda; class Insecta; order Hemiptera; family Cicadellidae; genus Flexamia; species Flexamia atlantica. Next base: position 583,867 of record JAQJVK010000095.1, on the reverse strand, counting down.
GTGGAGGTCAAACCTTGGTTAGTGCTGATTAGAACCTAGGCTCTTCTGTTCAGACCCTCGGCAGAGACCACAACCTGGGCACTACTGACCAAAACCTGGGCTATTCTGGCCCAGAACGGGCACTACTGGCCAGAACTTTGGCAATACTTACCAGGTTTTGGCCAGTAGTGCCCAGGTTCTGGCCATCACTGTAAAAATAGTTTTTTTTACTATTAAACAAAAAGTAAATATATTAATTATTTATTTATTGAATGTTATAAGTTGATTTTTCTATATTTTACGTTATTTGGCTGAAAATAAAAAACATAAAAATGTAATAAATGCTTTTAAGAAATTTTATAAGCAAATGATATAACGCATTAATTTATTTACATATTAAATCACACAGATATGTAATCTGTATATCTATACCTAAGTTATTCTTAGGCCTAGCTATTTCTGAAAAGGTCTGCGCAAGGGGTCAAATAGACCTAGTACCAAAGAATTATTTGATGTGGCAGTTGGAGAGTTACATGAATTGATATTAAATAATAATTACCTCCATTCTGCTAACCCCTCTGCCTCTGTGACCATCCTTGGTGTCGTTTTGTCCTTCAGAAAAAGAAGAGAGTCGAACGCCCACCATTTAACCGATTCTGAAGTACCCGCCCCACATTCCTCTTTCTTTGCCTCTCCTCGAAAAATGGTGGTTAAGTTCTTCACCTTACTCTGGACTTTAAATTTGTCAACTTGCAGCTGGGCTGCAATTTCGATTGCAGCTGGGCTGCATTTTTTAATAGTTTTTTTTTTTAATTTTTGTTCTTGAAAAATTCGTTTTTTGGATTCCATCGATGCTCTCTGCTGCGGTAGAGATCGATTAGTTCAATTGTTCTTGCCCTTGTCCACTCTAGATCACCACAATCCATCCTTTCTTCTTCCATCTTTCAGCCTCCAACACAACAACAATAAAAACGAAACGTAAACACAAACAAGTTAGGGGTTTCCACATTTTAAAATCCCATTATCGTACGCCAGCTGCTAAAATTATCCTACTTCCTGCAAAATTATCGTACAAAGGACTCATAAATGGATGTCTTTGTTCAATTGCAATACAAAATAGCTGGTCTGGCAAAATAAGCGTAGTTTTCACTTTAAATCTTATTTTCTTTTCAGCAGTTAGAAGCCTATTCAAAATTTTCGTACAGTTTCGCGTACGATAGGAAGTACTATTGTACATCGTACAATCCAGGGAAATTATCGCACAAATACGATAATTATCGTACATCTGGACATCGAACCCTGAACAAGTTGCAGTACACACATACCCACGTGTCATGACAGCGTGGAATGGGAACAGGGTTGAGTGCGCGGATGGCGCCGATGTCATGTCCGGCGTGCGTAGAGGGGGGGGCAGTTCTCAACTAGTTTTCACTAGTTGATTGCGCAAAGCGCGCAGCAACTTGTCTTCCACTTTTAGCTGTCAACTCTCTTTGATCTTTAGCGACACTCCATAGGAAACCGAAATTTAGTGGAAAACTTGTCTCTCCACTAGTTGACGACTGAAATCAGTCCCTGCATTTTGTAGATAAAGCAACTAATTGCCGTTACTTGTTGAAAACTCATTGGAAGACTTTGGTGTAAACGCGGCTTTAATCTGCAAGCAAAAGTTCTTCGCCGAATACTTAAATGTTAAGATTTTAATAAATAAAAAGGTTTGCTGTTAAATTAGTTTTTTTTGGCAAAATGTCCCTACTTTAGGTACTAGCACACAAACACTAGTCCTCTTACTTGGGAAATGCAAAAATTAGGAACAATGTCCAATTACTGAATTTGACACATCCCTCTCCTCTTGAAGCTGGAACAGAAGCCTCCTGGGTGAGTTCAGGTCAACACATTGTTGGTCATATGGGGGTCACACATCTTGAAACACAATTAATATTGAGTTCACTTCACTGAAAGTACCTGGTGGACCGAGCCTTGCTCGGTGTTATTTCATGTTTACCAGTTCGTCCAGTCACTATAAAATATTTCAATATCATAACATTTATCAATATAAACCTTTTTTATTGCTCCATGGACTCTTCATCCCACCTGCTGTATTTTTCCTTGATAGCTGTAGATTCCAAACAGCTGTTATGATTACTTCATTTGTTTACACTTTCCTTGTTTATTTTCGTTGCTATCACGGCAACCCTTAAGGCCAACGTTAAAATTTTACAGCTTTAAAATTCGATTTATTACGTTATTAGATTTTCTCTGGCCAAGTAACCTGCTTAAAAGACGTTTTTGAATCATAAATTACTTATTTCCAGACTTTGAAGGAAATCCTCGGAGCCGTTTTTGAGATAAATGTGAAAGCAAGCACGATAACATTTCTCATATATGAGTATAGATTTTGGATTAATCATGAAGCTGAATTTGGAATCTTTATTTGAATATTTAAGATTGTAAATATATATATAAAATGTACGCGCATTTGGCATTAATAGTATAATGCCAAATCTATAACAAGGTTTATAAAAGAAACATAAATTATTAAATGTTTGTTTAATGAAAATGAACAAATCTTATTCTAGATGATTGATGGCCCTCTGAGGGTGATATAATAAGATACCTGCATATTATTAGACATAGTATTATATATATTTGGTTATATAATTTAAGGAATTATTGTTTAACATCAAGGGCATACATACTGTGTGTCCCAAAAGTCCCGGAACGGTTAATATCTTTTAAAGTAAGCCAGATATCAAAACATTATTTTGCATACCTTTTAGTACTAAAAAAAAAACTACTTTTTGATGTATGGGTAATTTTTACCCCTGCCCCCAAAATTGGATTTTTGGGGGGTAGCCCCAAAACTTTAAATGTAAACCCTCATCGTGCGACTGCTTATTTTAAAGGGCTTCTTAAAAGAAACACAATGCCGCAAACCGGAGGTCAATATCATGCTCCAGTCCAAAATGGCAGCCATTCAAAAATTAAAAAATGCTGTCCGTCAATTAAAATTGAGTATTTTTTGTGTTCGGCAATTCACATTTAAATCGAATAAGAACCACCAGAACACATTTTAACTACTTAAAAGATACAAAAATTATAATTTCTTGTTGTCATCATCAAGGCACAACCCTCCAAAATTGTTTTTGGGGGGTGGGGGTTTTTCCAACCAATTCCAACATCGGCTCACATCGTATGACCACTCGTTTTAATACGCTGAATGAGTAAAAAAATAAGCCAAAGCTTGTTTTAATGAAATTTTAAAAAATTAGTTATTTTTGTGGCAAATATTTGGTACTTCATGTATGGGGGTTTTTCTAAAAGGTAACGCATAGACGACCCTCCGCAGGTATAGACCTTTGCCGCTGAGCCAAAGGTCGCATTAAGGCGGATATCTATTAGTATGTTAGTTAAATAAGTTTGACCCTATCAAAATTAATTTATTTATTACAAGTAAGGTAACTTTTTTGAAATTTAATTAAAACAAGCTTTGGCTTATTTTTTTACAAAGCAGATTAAAAGAGTGGTCATACGATGTGAGTTGATATTGGAATTGGTTGGACAAACCCCCACCCCCCAAAACCATTTTGGCATTTTGGGCTTGATCATGACAACAAGAAGTTATTATTTTTGTATCTTTTAAGTAATTAAAATGTGTTCTGGTGGTTCTTATTCGATTTAAATGTGAATTGCCGAACACAAAAAATACTCAATTTTAATTGACGGACAGCATTTTTTAATTTTTGAATGGCTGCCATTTTGGACTGGAGCATGATATAGACCTCCGGTTTGCGGCATTGTGTTTCTTTTAACAAGCCCTTTAAAATAAGCAGTCGCACGATGGGGGTTTACATTTAAAATTTTGGGGCTACCCCCCCCCCCCCCAAAATTCAATTTCGGGGGCAGGGGCAGAAATGACACGTACATCAAAAAGTAGTTTTTTTTAGTACTAAAAGGTATGCAAAATATTGTTTTGATATCTGGCTTACTTTAAAAGTTATTAAACCGTTCCGGGACTTTGGGGACACACATTATATACTGGATATTTAAATACAACATTTAAATCATTGATTATTCAATACACAAAATACAAACAGAAATAAGCATTATTTACAATAAATAAATGAATGAAAATGGCATGAAACATCTCATAACAAAAAAAGCAAACTGAAGTAAAACTAGACCTCCTAAATGCCAAACATGTAGCAGTCACAACCGACATGTGGACATCGGTGGCGAACTACATGGCTGTCACAGCCCACTACTACTGCTCTAAAACAAACACTATAAATCACAAGTGCTTGGAATGTGTCCCATTTCCGAAAATCAGCCACACAGCTTTAAACATTTTGAACTTCCTCAACAAAGTTTTAGAAGAATGGAGCATTCAAAACTCTGTTGTAGGGATAGTAAAAGACAATTGCCTTGATTTTACTGCTGCGTTAAATAGCAGCAGATATGAGGCATATCCCTGTGTGGCGCATACACTGCAGTTGGTCATCAAAGATGGTTGTCTTGACCACCCCAAGATAACTATGCCGTAAAAAAGCAAAGAAGGTCGTGGGAAACTTCAAAAATCTGCCACAAACACAAAGGTTCTCAAAAACTTTCAGAAACAACTGAATCCCCCTGACTATTGCCTTATCCACGAGGAACCAACTAGATGGAATACGACGTATTATATGTTGAGAAGACTGATTGAACAAGAAGATGCTCTTCTACTGATCTCAGGAAAGCCTGAAGTAAACATACCCGTAGAACTGACCACTGACGATTCGACATTTTTCATGTGCGTGTTTTAGCGTCGTTTGTAAGTTTATTAGTTATTATCGGTAATTATTTGTTCGTGTGATAGTGATGTGTTTTGAAATGTGTATATTTGAGTAACTACTGTTATTTTATATATACTGTAACGGTGGATTACTCAAACGTTTTATTGTGAAAATAAGTGGTGAAATAAAAGTGTTCTGTGTTGTAGCTGTGAACCATGTCAAATCTTGACAGTTCTGGGATTCGTAACTTTTTATTACTGGACTCCAGCGGAGACAGTGAGAATGAAAGCGACAACCATTCTGTGACATCGTTACCAGCTAAAAGTGCTGAATCAATCTCAATACCGGACTCAGATGCCGTGGGCAGCCTAGACCTAGGCCTAGGCACAGCCAGTGGAAGCCCCAAAAATGTTGGACTCCTAGAATCTGATGCTGCAGACTCAGATGAGGTAGTGGATGATCTACCTAACACCCCGGTAGTGGATGATCTACCCATCACCCCGGTGCCAAGGCAAAGGCCTCGACGGCAAGTGCAAATACCAAATGATATCGACTTCGATGAACTATTTGATGAAGGGGAGTACTTGTACTCAAGTCGTGAATCATTGTTTTCACATAGTAGCGACGAATATAGACCTACAGAAAAAGAATTGAAGAGGGCGGACAAGTCATCTGATGATTTTTATGAACCAAAACCCAAGAAAAGAAGAAAATTCAAATCTGTTCCATCAGAAATTGATCTCGAATTAGGGCGACCTTCAGCGAGTTCAACACCAAAATTGACAAAAAAAGCCCAAAGCTGCCAATCAACCGTCCACATCCTACGATCAACCACGACCGACCACATCCACATCCGAACCGACAGAAGCTAATAAAACAAGAAAGAACATTTTCTTTAGGCCAGACCTGTATAGGCCTGACAGTGACAGTGATGACGACACTCAACCCCTGATCGACCTGCCAGCGGTGGACCCACCCAACCCGCTGATCGACCTGCCTGCGGTGGACCCGCCCGACCCGCTGATCGACCTGCCTGCGGTGGACCCGCCCAACCCGCTGATCGACCTGCCTGCGGTGGACCCACCCAACCCGCTGATCGACCTGCCTGCGGTGGACCCGCCCGACCCGCTGATCGACCTGCCTGCGGTGGACCCGCCCGACCCGCTGATCGACCTGCCAGCGGTGGACCCGCCCAACCCGCTGATCGACCTGCCTGCGGTGGACCCGCCCGACCCACCCAACCCGCCTGTGGATGCAGTGCTTAACCCGCCGAGAAGACGTGGCAGGCCTCCCCGACAACCTAACCCGCCTGGACCTCCCGCCCACCTCCACCCCCCCCGACCACTAATCGTACTGGAGGATGCCCGGCCCTGGGTTCGGGTGTATCCACCAGAGCACCCAAAGGATGTGCGGCGGAAATTCCACCAGCGCAATGTTGGACCCAACAACATTCCAGAAGGTACAGTCCGTCCGTACCAAATTTTTGTTCTTGTTCCTCACTAATGCTATTTGGGAAGGTATGGCCAATGCGACCAATATCTTTGCAAATAACATTATTGCTGAACGCGTCCTCAACGGGACACATCGCCGAAACACGCGCCTGTTTGAGTGGGTTGATGTGACTGTTGAGGAAATGAAGAAATTCTGGGGGCTTCTGATCAACATGGGTTTGACTAAGAGGAAAAGGCTCGAAGCATATTGGTCGACAGCGCCCAATCTGGTTCAGCCTTTTTTTTCTTCAACCATGTCACTTAGACGCTTCCAGCTGATTCTATCTATGTTTCAAGTGTCAAGTCGCCCACTTGTGCCTCGGGGTCAACCTGGGTATAACCCCTGGGTAAAAGTGAGCGACTTTGTAGATCCATTGGTAGAATCTTTTCGACGCTATTTTATCCCGGGTCAAGAAGTCTGCATTGATGAGAGCATGATCGGAATGAAAAATAGGTGCGTTTTCATTCAGTACATGCCGAACAAGCGACATTCTCGATTCGGGATAAAAAAGTTTGAATTGTGCGATTCTCAAACTGGGTATGTTTTGGATAGTGTCATGTACTCTGGGAGGGACTTTTTGAGGGAAGGCCATCTCGCCTTCACTCAAAAAGTGGTAATGTACCTTATGGAGCGCTGCAATTTGTTGAGGAAAAGGTGCCACCTGTTCACTGACAACTACTACACAAAGTTACCTTTGGCTCGTTCACTGTACTCAGCCAAAACTTATTTGACTGGTACAGTGAATAAGCGAAGTAAGGAGTTGTCGAAACGGGTTCTGCAGGCCAATCTTGGTGTTGGGGAATCTTTGTATTTCAGGAAAGGGAATGAAAATATCCTTTTGCTGAAATACAAAGAGAAGGCTACTCGTAAGCCTGTCCACCTCATCACTACAGCTTGTCACGCAGAAAACGTTGAAGTGAACAGGGGGCGCGATGTAGTGAACAAGCCGGTTGTTATTCATCGTTACAATCAACACATGGGGGGTGTTGATTGTAAGGATAAGAGTGTATATCACACGACTTGTTCACGACAGACTAAGAAATACTGGAAAAAATCGTGTACAACTATATGGAGATGGCGATTCTGAACGCGTACATTCTGTACAAGCTGTCAACCCCGCAGCCAATGTCACGGTTCCAGTTCATGAACGCCATAGTCATGTCGTTAGTAAACAATGATGGAAACGTCGTGCATCCTTTGGGTGATGGTGACAACCCGGACGACCCTGACAATCTTCAGGACAACGCCCCCAACCTTCCCGTCCACGCCCCAACCAAAGTGCAGGCTAAGCGCTTTTGTGCAGTGTGTCTTGAAAGTGGAGTGCGGTCAAGGTCCTTTTACAGCTGTGTTCCGTGCAATGTGGGAGTACATCCAAAGTGTTATCATCTGCTTCGTCACTATTTTCGGGGAAGGCAGGGGCGTGGGAGGCGTCGCCGTCGAGACTCCTCAGATTCAGACTAAAGTGAGTTACATGTGAGTTATTATTTCTTTAGTTATTTTAGATTAGGCCTATAATGTTTCAAATTAGCCTTATTCAACTGTATATATGTTCAAATATGCTCAAAATTTGTATACTTAGCCTATATAAAATATTGTATAAAATTCATATTTTTTCTTTTATGGTAACCATGGTAACTACAATAATGTTATTTTTGCTAAAATAAAAACTTTCTACCAAAATATCTATAATTTCTTACAAACTAATGATATATTCGTCGCTGAAATTTGTCCTCAATATTAGTACGTATTTTTATGTTTTTGCGTGTAAAAAATTTTTTTATATACTTTCTGCCCAACAATATTACATTTTTGAAAACTGCAAAAAATTCCCTACAATTTGTATATCTTGTAATTTGTATAGGGTTGCACATAAAAGTTTTACACACTTTTGAAAATGCCCAAACATTTATGTTTTTATAAGCAACAAATTAAATTTTTACTTTCTGACGTCGATAACTCAGTGAGTTTATATTTTATAGGTTCAAAAGTATATTTTCTGAAAGGATTTTTCATTTCCTTTCAGAAAATACAACATCCATTTAGTTTATATGATATTCATAATAAAAATTTTCACCAGGAAAAAAAACAATTTTTTTGAAAAAAAAAACTATTTTCAGAAAACATTTTATAACTTTTTTTTTGGAGCATTACAAATATATTGATATTTTGACGTAGGGAATTGAATTTGCCACAACCTTTACATTTGAATCAAATGTCTAGGATTTTTTTTGTTTGGATTATTGCGGGTTGCTTTCGAAATTTGTAATTCTCGAAACCCAAAAATTTGTAATTGTTTTGCTGCTGCGCATAAACAGATTGCTAAAAAAACATTTTTTAGATCATTATATTTGAAATTTATTGCTGAAACAGAAAATATATATATGTATGTACTTATAATCATAAATAAATGTGTTGTGGCAAAAAATACGTTACAAGTACCAAGGGCACAAAACATCTCTGCCACTGTAGAAATTAACATGCGCCACATCTAGGGTTAACAATCTTTGACAATCTTTACTGTTGGTTTTAAATTTAAAAAAACATCTTAGTCTGATAAAATTAGATTCAGTTAAAGACAATAATAATAGCTTACTAGTGGATCCGAGCGCACGGAATCGTGCGCTACTCTAGCGGAGCGATAATTCAAATGGCGACAAATTTAAAACACAATCATGCTAACACGATCCGTCTTGAGGGTTATGTTTACACAAATTAAAAAATAACAGCAATTAAATTATCCAGCTGATCAAAATGTAAACAATTATGTTCTTCATAAGGATAACATGGGAACTGTAAAAGCCAATGGGGCAGAGCCCAAGGGACTTTTTCAAAAATGTAAGGCCAGTTTGCAAATCTACGCGACACGCTCTTTCCAATGAGCCGTCAATGATCAAAATCGGTTAAGAAATGACGGAGGAGTTCATAAGACAAATTTCGTATTGGCGTATTAATTATATAGATAAGCATGTTGTGATAGTATATTTTGCAAGAAGGACCGAAAATGAGCGACTTCGTCTCGAATTTGAAACACGATCTCGAGCTTGCAAAACCCTTTCGGCCGAGGTGCGAACGCTATTTTTCACCACACTACACAATCAAATATACCCTTGATTCAAACAAACAGCTATGAAAATCACATGACCGCAACCATCCTGACTATGGAACCTATAGAATGCCGTCCTCTGACGTTTTAAGCAAATAAACGATCAGCTGACTTTCGGCCCTAGGGCCCCAAACGTTTTCGGTTCTGTGGCGGGAAACAGTGTGCTTCAATCCGCGTTTGACATTTGTAAAACAGGTGATTTCGTCGTAGTGAGGTGAAAAATATGTTTTAGGCAATGTTAAAATGTAGCTGGTAGGTTAATGAAAACTTTCTCAATTTTATTAAAGTTGTTACCGGTATTTAAAATTGATATCTACTATCTACTTACTGTTAAAGATATTTTTGTATTCTGTAACTTTAATTTCTACGTATCACCTGTTTGTCACTCTTTGATGCTGCAATTTCTGCTTAACTTTATTGTGTGAAAAAGGCTACCAGATAAGATGTATTACGTACTATTCTTAATTAATAAATAGTTTATGTAATCTGTTCTTATTTGTTCTGATTACTTCATATCAGAACCTCAAAAGGTTACCTCAAAAGGTTATGGGTTCCAGTGCAAGTATAAAAGTGCAGATTAGTGTAGTTGAGCAAGAGCAGAGATTTAAAATACCGGTAGCCAGTGGTAATAACAGTGGCGGCCGGCCCATAAGGACTCTCGGACGCCGCCCCCCCAGAAGATTTTCAAACATACTGAATTAAATTAGTTTACATATGTATCCGATAAATGTGTAAAAACTAATAATTTTCAGTACACTGATCATTAATAATAAATTCATTTCAACTATATGCATAGAAATATGTTGCGAAAGTATTTAGGTATCATCTGCTATTGCGCGTACTATATCCCGCGGACGCTAGCCGAAGCGTCCCAATCCTAACGCATGCTATCTTATGGCAAATCGAGCAGTCACTGGTGAGGGTGCTCTGACGTCACTACCATGTTTTGATATAAGGCGGATCGGGCAGAGTCCGAAGATGCGCGCGCACATCAGCAATCAGTTCAGCCACCACAATCTCTTTAGGGCAATAAGCAACTGAACCTTTGCTGCCGTTATGATTGCACGATTCATGTTGGCTCACCTGTTGTTTGCTCGTTTTAGTAACCATAGCAACCAAACTCTCTAACCTCCAAACCGTAACGTAACCTAAACGATGGGAGCTGAATTGAGGTTATTTATTTACATTCTGTGTTTCATGTATCTATTTTACTCCAATGAGACGGTAATCAGGGATGGTGACAAGTGATTAATATTATTTTAATAGTGAATCCAGCGGATATTGGCAATATTACAGACCATGAAATGTGAATAGCAATCGAAGGTAGGTGAAATACACAACACCCGTAATACTCTTTTGGTAGTTAGTAGTAAGTGAGTCCTCCTGTTCATTTAACCCACCAGCCGCCACTGGGTAATAAAACGTACCCGAAAATGTCCAACGTCAATATAAACGTTCCTGAATTTTTTTGATCCAATTTTAATAATTGGAAATTTAGATTAATGCAATCCTGGAAAAAGAACAGCTGAGTTCGGTTCTTAATGAAGAAATACCGACACAAGATGATGCTAAGAAGAAGGAATTCATGATAAATGACGCCAAGGACAAAGCACTCATCATTCATGCGGCATTAAGCATTAATGACAGTCGTTTTGTTTGTTTGAGTAGGTGAAGAAATGGTCGTAAGTGTAATACGTAACTTACTTTGCAAGCCTAAGTCACAATTATGGCAGGATTATTCACGCCCTCAGAAAAACTCATTATTTCAGAAAATGTGGCCCAGGATTGGTTTCTTTTTACAGAACAATTTAAACTTTTCCTCAAAGGCACGGAGGCAGACTTTAAGAGCGATGAAATAAAAATAGCTCAGTTCCTAAATGTAGTTGGCAGTGAAGCCTTGTCAATTTACCAGACTTTTAAGTTAGGGTCATTCCTGTTTTTAAAAGAGCCTAGAAGGAAGGCGAGCCTTTCATAAACTTTCTTACTGAATTTAAGAAACTAGCTTTATACTGTAGTTTTTTGGGGATCAGGAGGAAAGCTTAATAAGGGACAGGCTTGTCCTCTGTATCAGGGATGAAGCCCTTCACGATAGACTCTTAAGCAGTGGCTGGTGGGTTAAATGAACAGGAGGACTCACTTACTACTAACTACTAAAAGAGCATTAAGGATTTTGTGTATTACACCTACCTTTGATTGCTATTCACAATTTCATGGTCTACAATAATACCAATATCCGCTGAATTCACTATTAAAATAATAACAATCACTTATCACCAACCCTGGTTACCGACTCATTGGAGTATAAGGGCCGTTTGCACCATTTTAGTTTAAACCAAGTTTAAAATAATCTAGATTAGGTTAATCCAAAAGTTCAAATTTGCTCTAAACTAGTTTAGTCTAAACCAAAATTGATTAGATTCGGTTTGTAACTCTGTTTCTGTTTTGAGTTTATAAAATTAACATATGTTTTTTATTTACTTTGAAATTGCTTTCAAACAAAGGTAAACAGTTTCAAATTATAATATTTATTTTAAATATTGTGAATACGGTATATGGTTTGAGTGTTAAACGATGGCAGATCATAAAATAGTAGAACAAATGAAGTGTGATGAGAAAAAAAGAGCAAGAAACTTCAATGCCAGTGAAATAAAAATTCTCCTTGAGTTAGTAAAAGAAAACAAACACGTTCTCGAGTGCAAACAGACGGATGTTGTTTCCCACAAAGACAAGACGGAGGCGTGGAAAAAATTGAGGCAAAATTCAACAAATCAAGTGAAGAGGAGTTCAGGGATGCAAAAACTCTTCGAAGAAAATATGAAAACCTTAAAAAGGCCTAAAAAAAAGTTCTCCGAAGAAAAGAAGTACGCTTATGGCACTGGGGGAGGACCAAGTGTACCCACGGTCACTGATTCTGTTGATTGGGAAATCAAGGACATACTGTGCGATTCACAAATTGAAGGTGAAGCATCAGAATTTGATTCGGACACTTTGATTTTTGATGCATCTACGGAGGTTACTGATGACCCCAATGATAGTAACATAAAAAGCTCTGTCATGAGTTGCGACCTGGATGAGAGGGAAACTAACTCTGATGAAAATGTCCAAAAAATTGATTTTAAACAAGTAATCAATCTAAAAAATACTCCAAAATCGTCCCTTCTAAACACCAATAAGAAGACCAAAAAAAATTAGAAATTTCGACCGTACGGTGGCATCCCATAAAATTGATAATTTGGCATCGGCAAAAGAAGAGCTCATCAAAATTCAAAAACAGATTTACGAGGAACAACTGCAATTCCAACGCGATGAACACAACATGAAGCTCGAAGAACACAAATTAAGAATGGAGAGCTTAAAGTTGGACATTAAGCTTAAGCTGATTGAAATCGAATCAAGGAAACACAAACTTATATTAAGCTAAACTGCATTTCTAATGTTGGATTTTTTCGCTGCTGTGTTATTTTAACATGTTTTGTTCCTACACTTAATAATAAAATAATTATTTATTGTTATATTACAGAAAATGTTTTAATTATTTGGTAATCAAAATATATTAATGTTATAATACAAAACAAAATAATTTATATTTTACTATGTACAATATTAACACATTAATCAACATATCGGTAAGCGTATTTCCCTAAAGGCGTTAGACATTGCTTTGCTTGCTGTCAATCACGTTTTGGAAATATTGAATGGTCTGTAAAAGCTTTACGCTGCGGGTTCTTTCGTTCTTGTTTTGAGGCAATGCACAGACACTATTTACAAAGTCGATTGCCTCCTGCACCTCCTCGGTAACGGTTGGGACGTTTTCATTTCTTTCAATTGCAATGTTATGCAATACTGCAGTTGCCACGACGACACTCTCTATCTTTTCAGGTTGCAGTCGTATTCCAGTGGCCAGTACTGGAAACCTCCGCTTCCACGCTCCATAAGCACGTTCTATTGGATTTCTCGTTCTTACGTGTGATTCCTGGTAGAGCAGCTCGGCGGGTGTTTTCGGATCAGCTAGAGGGGTTAGCAGGTAGTTTTTCTGTCCATAGCCACTGTCACCAACGATTACAGCAGATCCAAACTCTCCTCTCTCTAAACGTGCATGAATCCTAGAATTGTCAAATATTCTTGAGTCGTGCGTTGACCCTGGCCAACGACAAACGATATCACAAATTCTCAAGGACGTGTCACAAACTGTTTGCACGTTGACAGAAAAAAAGTTTTTTCTGTTCCTGTAAAGTTCAGCATTATTCCCACCGGGTGAGCTGATCTTAACATGCGAGCAGTCTATGGCACCTATGCAGTTTGGGAATTTTGAAATGTAGTAAAAACTCTTCTTCACATTATAGATCTCCACTTCGGATGAAGGCATTGAGATGTACTCATTTGATAAACTGGCGATTGCTCTCGACACTTTTCCAACAACTCGACTGACAGTACTCACATGCACACCACTGAGATCGCCAACATTAAGCAGAAAACTACCAGATGCATAGTAGCGCAAAGCTATTAGGAGCATATCCATAGGGGAGAGTGCGTTGTTCATGTTGGTAGGATGACGAATTATGTTCTCAATTTTACCTAAAACAATATTCACTGTGTTTTTGGTCAAACGAAAACGACGAAAGAATTCTTCTTCTTCCCAAAAATCTAAATGACTAGTCCTGGGACGTATACGTCGTTGTCTTGGAGGTCTTCGGAATACCATTTCAAAATCATTTTCTTCAAGTTCTTGAAAAATATCAAAAAGATCTTCCATGTTTACTAGATTAGGTATTGAAAATAAACAAAAATGATATAACCCCAAATAATTATTATATTATTTTATGTCACATGTTTGCAAAAATAAACATACAAATTTGGTTTAAACCGAAATATGTATAGAGATTTTGGTTTAAACTTAGGATTAAGAAAAAATTGTTTAAACTGGAATGGTGCAAACGGCCCTAAGAGACACATGAAACACAGAATGTAAACAAATAACCTCACTTTAGCTCCCATCCCTCACCGTTTAGTTTGGTTTAGAGGTTAGAGAGATTGGTGGGTTGCTATGGTTACTAAAACGAATAAACAACAGTTGCACCAACATGAATCTTGCAATCATTAAAGCAGCAAAGGTTCAGCTTCTTAATGCCCTAAAAAGATTGTGGTGGCTGCACTGATTACTGATGTGCGCGGGCATCTTCGGACGCTACCCCAGACGGCGTATAACACAACACGGCAATGACGTCAGAGCACCCTCTCCACTGTCTGCTGGATTTGCCATAAGATAGCATGCGTTAGGATTGGGACGCTCTGGCCAGCGTCCACGAAATAAACGTGCAACAGCAGTTGACTCCTAAATACTTTTGCAAAATATTTCTTTGCTTATAGTTGAAATGAATTTATCATTAATGGTCAGTATAATGAAAATTACTGGTTTTTACACATTTTATCAGATACATGTGTAAATTGATTTAATTCAGTATATTTGAAAATCTTCTGGGGGGCGGCGTCCGAGAGTCCTTATGGGCCGGCCGCCACTGCTCTTAAGACGTCCAGATCTGAAATTAGCTGACGCTATGAAACACTGCCAGCTTTCGGAACAAAGTAGGGAACAGCTTGGTGCTGTTAAGCTTGGTGATTTCAACAAGCAAATTGAAAGCGGTGATTTCTCTGCTCTTGCTGCACAACAAACAACGTCTGGCGTTAAAGAAGAGGTGGTTCACGCTGTTCACGGACAATACCGACGCTCCAAAACTTCTGGTGACAATAGATTAAGTAAGCTAGTGGTAGGGCAGGTTATTTGTGTAAAAAATGCAATACTAGTCATACTCGTGCTGCTTGTCCCGCTTCAAACAAAACGCCAATTGAAGATCCGATTGAAGGCAATGACTAAGGACAACTTATCAATGCCAGAAAAAGTACAAAAGATCCTTTTCTCTTACAGAGCTACACCCTTGGCAAATGGAAAAACACCAGCTGAACAGTATTTGAACAGACAAATAAGGACAAGATTAGATGCCATGCGACCTTTACATGAAGAAAAATCAAATCAACCGGCCTTACCTCGTACAAGAAGTCTTCATTTGGGGGAGAGAGTTCAGACAAGATTGTATGAGAACAATAAACCGGTATGGAGAATTGGGACCGTAACAAGGATACAAGGCAAACTCCGTTAGACTGTACAACTTGACATAGGTAGATCTATTAAATGTCACATCAATCAAATGATAATAACACATATTAAGGGTGAACAAAAGAAAATAATAAAGAACAGAAGGGAACAGAAACTGATGAAAATGATAAGGCCTTACAACTGCCCCATCAAGAGCATGTTCCACTACACCTTGAATTTCATCGACACCAGATCCCAAACGAAAAGAAAGTTGTATCTAGAATTAATAACCAGAATCAACCAGACTTTGACATAGCTGTTGACAGAACACCAGAACAATGTATACCAGAAATTGACAGATCGCGAGAACCACAGATACCAAGGCAAAGACCTCAGAGAAACAAAATACCACTGCGTTACCAAGACTAACTTGAATTAAGTGGGGGAGAATTATTATATCCTTTCTTATTTCTCTTTTCTAATGTATAAAATCAGAAGTTTCTATTTCATTATTTATGTTGTTACAAATAAATGATTACTTCAGTTTTTATTCAAATATGGACTAATAAAGGTAATAATCTTTTCAAGAATCAAGTATTATTTTAAACGCGTGTAGTTATAGACACAACACTGTGCCTGCTGAATTGTTTACATCATACATAACTGATTGTTGCCTCCATCATCATCATCATTACAGTTTTCCTGTTCTCTTGTGTCTCCCACCACTTCAGAACCGGTGTAAGACATTTTATAATAATATATATTAACAGGATCTTTTTGATGAATGGATTTAAGAAAAGTTTGTTAATTTTTTAAGAATAAAAGAAAATTGAGGAAAGAAAGAATTATACTTAATTTTGATAACATTATTTTTACAAAAGTAATTAAAAGAATAATTAATTTAATTTAAAGCAGATGATAAATAATAACAAACATAATTATACAGACTGCAGGATATCATGTGGTAACATCCTTCCACCTCGCAAGTACAGAATTTTCTTCCTTTTTATAAAATAATAACTTCCTCTTCTTAAGTACATGGATTTATACATTTTCAAATTTTATTCTGCATATTTTCGAGGCTGGCCGTCGTAGAACACCACGGTCTGTCTTGACGTCTACTACTTGGACTTGACCGTCTTTTCCAGGGTAGGTCTTTTCCACTAATCCTTTTTTCCAATTCGACCTTGCTCCGTTTGGATCAGTGATAATAACTAATTCCCCTCTTTTAAAGGGACGGCTTCTTTAGTCCATTTCGCTCTATAATTTGCTTGAGGCAAATATTCCTTTATCCACCTCTGCCGGAATTTGTCCGTTATTTGTTGTCCAATCTTCCAAGCCTTGCCAAGACAAACATTTTCAGGTGCATGAACACAAGCCGATTTTGACCCTGATCTGCCAATGAGAAAGTAATTTGGGGTTAAACTTTCTTCATCGTTAGGATCCGTCGATACCCGAGTCAGTGGTCTGCTGTTTACAACATTTTCAACTTCAGCAAACACCGTTTGTAATACCTCATCTTTTGGATATGTTTCAAGAAGGTAAGCTTGTATTGCGACTTTGACTGTCCTAATCAGACGTTTTCATGCTCCACCCATATGGGGTGCTGCAGGTGGAATGAAGCGCCACGTGATACTTTCAGGAGCAAGTTTGGATTCTAATTCAGATAGGTCGAATTCTTTCAAAGCTTTTTTAATTTCTTTAATTGCCTTTCTTAAGTTAGTCCCATTATCAGAGTAAATAGTTTTTGGTGACCCCCGCCGCGCAATGAATCTTCAAATTGCAATTACTGCAGAGTCGCTAGTTAGAGTATGAGCGATTTCCAAGTGTATAGCTCTAGTGCTAAGACATGTTAATAACACGCCGTATCTCTTCTCATGTCTTCTCCCAACTTTAACGGTTACTGGGCCGAAATAATCTATTCCCGTGTTATAGGATGGAGTTACACAGGCTGTGAGTCTTGTTTCAGGTAAATCTCCCATCCTGGGTAGTTGAAGTTGAGCTCTAAAAAGAGCACAAATCTTACATCGATTCCAGCTACTTCTCACTGCTTTCCTCAAACGAAATATCCAATAACGTTGTCTAATTTCATTTACCACAGTTTCTTTCTCTTGATGGAAATACATCTTGTGATGTCGGTCGATTAACAGTTTTGTGAAACGATGATCTGGATCTATGATAATCGGGTGTTTTGTTTCATACGTAAGACATTTTGCATTTTCCAAACGTCCTTGGACTCGAAAAATTCCATTATCATCAAGGAAAGGAGTTATTTCGTCAAATTTAGATGAACCCTCTAGCTTAAACCCTGCTTTAAGAGTTAATATCTCGTTTCAAAACTGTCAGATTGACTCCTTTTAATCCATAATTTTTCTGCTTCTGATAACTCAGAGGCTGTTACTTTAGTCTTTAGGTATAAGTTTCTTCCATATTTTTGCACATCTGAATACAGTTGCAGTTGCATTCAGTAGTCTACTCAAAGACGAAAAATGTTCTATGGCAGGTAACAGTGTTAGTGTTGTGTTTTGAGTTTCAGTTATCAATCCAACATACCTCTTTTTAGTTTCCGGCAGTGACTGATATTTGGTATTAAAATCTTCAAAAGGCCAATCCTTTTCTTGTTTCTCAAAAATTGAGACCATTAAACCATTGATCTTCTACATTTTCATTAATATCTTTAGATCTAGTTACATAATCAGGTTTTCTTCAGAAGGGATCCATCTCCAATCATTTGAATTAGTGTTTTCTTTTATTTTGGCTACTCTGTTAGCCACAAATGTTTTAGACTTTTTCTCATCATCTCTGTTGCCTCCATCACCATCATCAACACAGTTTTCATGTTCTCTTGTGCCTCCCACCACTTCAGAACCGGTGCAAGACATTTTATAATAATATATATGAACAGGATCTTTTTAATGAATGGATTTAAGCAAAGTTTGTTAATTTTTTAAGAATAAAATAAAATTGAGGAAAGAAAGAATTATATTTCATTTTGATAACATTATTTTTACAAAAGTAAACAAAAGAATAATTGATTTAATTTAAAGCAGATGATAAATAAAAGCAAACATAATTATACAGACTGCAGGATATCATGTAGTAACACTGATGATTTAGTGGAACAGTAGTGAAACAGCTTTTTCATCATACTAACACAGAAACGTATGTTTTCAGTTCCTTTTTGTTGGCTCGAAAGTTACCCATTGCCGGCCTAGGCCGGATAAACTCTTATCCGACCTAGGCCGGAAAGAACGGAAGTAAACAAACAGCTGATTTGCAGCAAACCGACGTTTAATGCTTCTTTATTGGTGTTTTATTGGTCTCTTTTTAGAGGAATGTAGTGGCAGAACTGCATCCATAGCAAATGTTCTTCCGTTTGTTATAGGTTAGGTTTGAAGATTCGAGAAACGTATGTTTATGCAAGGACTACGTTATGATTGAGTGTTATGTTTTTTTTCTGCGTAGTATGATGAAAAATATCGTACGTTACA
The DNA here is from genome assembly GCA_035578135.1 of Flexamia atlantica. Lineage (NCBI taxonomy): Eukaryota > Metazoa > Arthropoda > Insecta > Hemiptera > Cicadellidae > Flexamia > Flexamia atlantica. Next base: position 564,943 of record JAQJVK010000095.1, on the reverse strand, counting down.
CGGCCGGGAAGTTTTGCCGTACTCGCACTAAAATCCCGCACTCGCTTTCGCTCGCGCCGGAACTATCATGCTCGTCCGGCAAAACAGTACTTCCCGGCCTAGTAACGTAATATACTATTTCATCACTCTGTAAACGAAAACTGCCCGTTTCCGTACAACTGAGATCTACGAAACCCCTCGATTTCCTTACATCAAAACAAATAATGATCGGCTGATTTTTCGGTACCGAAACATTTCATATCCGTACCCAAACAAACTTTTTCCGTACTCAAATAAAATATTGCCGTACCCAAACAAACGAAGTTCCTATTTTGACAGTTTAAACAGCTGACTTTAAACTGAAATAGACAGTTCAGCCGTATTGTGTTTACTCATAGAAAATGACTAAATTATGAAATGTTAAATGATTTTTTATAAGTTTGGATACTTATTTGCATCGTGATGAAAATTATTGTTTACAACTCGCCACGAAAGTCCCATTTCGGGGCTCGATAGTGTTTTACATGCTCGGCTCACGCCTCGCAAGTAAAACACCATCTTGTCCAGAAATTGGCTACTTCCGTGACTAGTAGTGAAAAATACTATTACAAATATCTATGTAATGCAGAATAATGTAAATAATTTCCAACCAACTACTGTTGATGAAATGAAAACTTTAATAGGTATTCATTTGATAGTGTGAAATCAAGGATACCCGAGAGCAAGAATGTACTGGGAGCCCAGGTTTAGAATCAATCTTATTGCAGACAACATGACACTAAATCGATTTTTCAAATTGAGAAACAATGTTCATGTAGATTATACAGCCAATAAGGATCCGTCCAATGAAGATCGGTTCTGGAAAGTAAGACCCATCTTTGATTCAATTAGAACAAAATGTAAAAAAACACGAAAATAATCTGAGTGTAGATGAGCAGATGGTGCTATTCAAGAGGTCTTTGATTGTGAAACAACAAGTGAAAGTTAAACCCCCTAAATGGGGAATAAAGATTTTTGTATAATGTGGTGACAGCTGCCCGAAAGATAGGTGCCATTGCCGTGATAGTCCTCTTCGTCGCATCCATGAGAAGCACATGTGTTTCAACAATTCCAAAACAAAGAAACACTGGCGTGACAGATTTCATAAAGTTCTCGAAAAGGGGCTCATAGCGTACTATGTCGCTCTATTTTAACTGTATATGCTTCAAACCCCAGGTGATGTTGCCTTGGTATGGGGTTATCCTGTCCCCATGATGTTCTGCCCGCAGTGCGCGGAGGGTTTCTTCCCCCATTCAGAGCTCCTCTCAGGCTTAGAGGTTCAGTTCCGCGTTCACGGCCACGCCCCCTGCTGCCACCTGGTTTCTATAAACACTAGTATTATAACTGTTAATTTTAAGAAGTAAACTTATAACTTGTTTTTACAAGCTTATATTTTTATGAAAAACAATACTAGAATTATAAAAACTTATATTACAAGCTTATATATTTTTATAAAACAGGCCCCAAATACATATATTTATCAGTAGCCAATTACCAAGCAAATGCTCTTAAATGAATGACAGAAAAAAATTAACATTTACAAATTGTAACACCAGAGTAAGATTAATATCCGAAAACAGAATAGACCGTTATCAACGTAGAGGCCGACAACGCCGGGGAAGTATTCCTTCGATGCTTCTTCCTCTCGACGGTACAAATACTTAGCCAGATGAATTACTAGATAGTCCTTATGCATTTAGTCGGTGTTTTTCAGTTATAAATAATTTTTTTTATGTTTCAAGATTGTGTGAAATTACTTTGATTCCAAAATCCGTTCCTCTAAAAAACGTAGTGTACATCCAAAGTATTGTAAACAAAAAGGTGACCGTACCCAAATATGGTACGGAACCTATCTCATAGAGTACGATATGTACAAATTCCATATAACGATCAAAATTATATGACTTATAAAAATTCAAGTAAATTGGATATAAAAATAGGAGTATCTCAAGGATCCGTGATTGCACCCATACTTTTCATCATCTTTATCAACAATATTATGGAAACATCAAGATCATCAAATATCTATCTTTTTGCCGATGACACGACGATAAATGTATCAGGCAAAAATAAAGAAGGTGTAGAAATTGAACTTAACACAAAGTCATCTGAAGAAATACAATGGTATGAAGAAAATTATTTTGCAGTAAATTTTTCTAAAACAAAATATGTTGAATAAACACTATTCAACATATTGAATAGGCTGTAAACAACCGGCAAAACTATCAAGATAGCTTAAGTTTAATTTTTGGAATGAAGAAATTGAAAAAGTAAATACAATTAACTTTTTAGGTGTCAAGGTTGACAAAAATCTAAACTTTGAGCAACAAATTGATAACATTTGTTATAAACTATCAACAAACTTATTTGTATTACGAAGATTATCGCAATTTTAAATCAAAAATACATTACTAACGGTTTACCATTCTTTAATTACACCTATTATTACATACGGATTTCAAATCTGGGGTATGGCAAATTCTAGAGTTAAAAGAATATTTTAACTGCAAGAAAGAGCCCTAAGAATTATATTCAAGATAAAACAAAGAAACTCTTGTAAAAAAACTTTTAAAGAAAACAATTTATTGACATTTTGGTCCATATACATTTATGAAACATTAAAATTTGTGAAATATAATATATAAATTTTTCATCGTTCAGAAAATAACGTTTAAAAATCAAATCTTCGTTAAAACAATACAATCAATATGGAATGCCTCAGAACAACATTTTACAAACGAAATTTACTATATAATGGAAGGGAATTGTATAACGAAATGCCTGAACAGTTTAAAAACTAACCCATTGATGAATTCAAATCTAAATTTAAATTATATCTTACTAGGAGTTCGCGTCACTTCGTGACTTAAAAACAACTTATTAAAATAGGCTTTAGTTTCTTGTTGATTATGTATGGATTTTTACAGCATAAAATACCATTCAATGACGAAGTGTACGAATTTTTGTGATTCGTTTTAATTTTCTAGACTAAATCTTTGTGCCATAGCACTGGAATAGAATTGCGTATAGGCTAATTGAACTTCTCATCGGGGCAAACTTTTAGAAATAGCTTACTTACTTCAGACTTGAAATTTCAATATGGGTAATAAATTCCCCTTATGCAAAAACAATCATTTTGCATAAAATAGGGGTTAGTTACATGCATCGTCTTCATTGTTTGACGCATCCGTTCGCCGTAAAAACAAATTATTCAACGGTCATAACACCAGGAATTAAATTTTCAAATTGGCCCGCTTTTTTGTTTCGCATCTTAAATACATGTTTGGCATATTTTTACCACAGCAAATAACATAACTTTTTATGAAATGCCTTAATTAATGAGAAGCGCAATTAATGGTACAAAAAGATTTTATTAGGCTAACAGCGTGGGCACATGATAAAGGCTTAATAAATAATTAATTCTCAAAAAAAACATCAATAATGACATCTCATTTCCCGAGGAACATGAGAAAAAATATAAAAATAGATGTAAAATATCATTGCACATGTGTAGCTAACCAAGACTGCTATAGTACTTTATGCAAATGTGATAGTCTGACAGTTGTAGAGAAAATCAAGTACTTAGGTGTCATCTTTGATAATAAATTTACCTGGAGCGATCATGTTGTGGAGCTGCGAAAGAGACTTAATCCATGTGTTGCCTTATTGTACAGAGTTGGTAATAAAATAAATGATAATGTCAAAAGAACAGTCTATATGGCCCTGATTGAGAGTCTGATTAGATATGGGATTGGAGTCCGGGGGACTGCAGCAGTCTCACTTGAAAACAATCACAAGCTTACAGGGGAAAAGTCTGAAATTACAGGGCCTTGATAGAATAGATAATAGGCCTTACACTGCTTCTCATCCTCTGTAAGTTTATAGCTTCACTGGAATGCTGACTCCCAACAATAGAATCATAACATATTTTGGCAATAATTCACATAAAAGAAAAAAAATTTAAAAATTTAACACTAGAAATTATGTAAAATATGAAATTCCACTCGTGAAAACGCTTTTTGGTGACAGGCTTCCAGAACACATCGTACAACTTATATAAAATATGTTACCAGACTAATTGGAAGCAATAACAAATTTAAGATCGTTCAAAAAAACTGTAAATAACTGGTTATTCACTTTATAAGAAGTGAAGTAAGGCTTTTCAGGTGAAGCTTTAATACCCGGCATTAAATTCTCCAAACATTCCATCTAAGCATGATAATTCAATCACTGGAACTGAACTTTGGACTGAACTGAACTGGAATTGGCCCCTGAAAAAAGCGAAAGATAAGAAGAATCAAGAATCAAGAAGTTTATTGTCAATGATCACATAATAACATGATATAGGACAACGTCAAGGCTTAACCTAACTTAACCTACGGCCCTAAAAATACAATCACATTTGGGAACAGAATCAAAACTCTATGTTAACGTCTATATCTTTAAATTCTGAAATTGTATAAAAAGGGTTTTCCAAAAGCCATCTTAACAGTTTAGATTTAAAAATACTTATTGAACAACTATGTGCAGAGCATGGGAGCTTATTGAAAAACTTAATACAATTAATCATGTGTGAATTACCCATCCTAGACAACCTGTGTTGAGGAAGATTTAATTTATAATTGTCCCTAGTATTATGTGTATGGATATTATTGAGTGTTGAAAATTCACTTAAATTTATCTTAGTAAAAGTCAAAACCTGGAAAATATATAAATTAATTACTGTTAAAATCTGCATTTGAATGAAAAGAGGACGGCAATGATCTACAGGTCCAGCACGGCACATGGTACGAACTACCTTTTTTTGGATTAGCAAAATGTCATTAACATGAGGAGAATGTCCCCATAAGATTAAACCATAAGCTATATGCGACTGAAAAAGTCCAAAATAAGCTGTTCTTAGATAAGTTTGAGAAACAATATCTTTTAATTTCCATACTAAATAACTCACTCTTGAAATTTTTTTACAAATATTTTCAATATGAACACTCCAGTTTAATTTACAATCAATGGAAATACCTAATAATTTAACTGAATTATTATCCTCTGTATGATTACTTAAAGAAATATTCAAAAATTGACTTTTGTCTTTATTACACAATAATTTGTTGACAGAAAACCAAGACAAAACATTGTCCTCTGCAAGCCGCATGCCGCATGCCTTGCAGTTCGCACAAATCTCTACCTGAGCCGAAGAGGGTGGTGTCATCTGCATAAATTATTGATCTTATGTTTAGGCCTACAGTTTTTAGTAAATCATTTATAACAACAATGAAGAAAAAAGGTCCTAAAATTGAGCCTTGTGGCACACCTCTCTCCACCTCAAGCTGAGACGATTGCTTACCCTTTACTGTTACGTACTGTTTACGATTTACTAAATAGGAATTTATCATATCAAGAGATGCATTATGTATACCGTAAAATTTAAATTTTTTAATTATGATGTCAAAAGGGACACAGTCAAAGGCTATTGTCAAATCAAAAAGCGCAAGTGAAACTGTTTCTTTGTTTTCAAAGGCTAATAAATTATGGTTCACAATTTCCATTACCGCAGAGGTAGTGGACCTATCTTTACGAAAACCATGCTGGCTGTCAGAAAATAAATTAAACTTGTCAAAATGATTAAGTAATTGTAAACACATTAACGATTCAAATACTTTGGAAAAAATTGGAACTACTGAAACAGGACGATAATTTTGAGGAAGAGCCTTATCTCCTTTTTTGTAAATCGGTGTAACTTTAGAAATTTTTAACATGTCAGAGAAAAAACCTTTCCTTAAACATTTATTAAAAATAAAGGCGAGTGGTTCTTTTATATATGGAATTGTCTGTTTAATTATATGATTTGATAAGCAATAAAAATCCATACTCTTGGAATTTGAAAATTTTGAAACAACAGAAGTTACCTCATCAGGTGTAGTATCCCTCCATTGAAATTCCCCAATGTCAGGAAGTTGATCTCCAAGAAGATCCTCAATGGTTCTTTGTTGTGCTGGAATTTTATTTGATAAATCTGCAACTGACTGAATGAAATAGTTGTTGAGTTGTTCTGTATCTAAAGTAATATGTTGTGTGGAAGGTGTGTTTTGTTCTTGTTTAATTATATCCCAGGCTGCTTTACATTTGTTAGGTGCAGTGTCAATGTGTGATTCAAAAGCTGTTCGTTTTGCTGTTCTAATTTCAGATCTATACTTTCTTTTGCAAGATAGATAAGCTCTGTGTGCAAGGTCTGTTAATTGTGATCCCTGCTTCCTTAAGTTATAATAAACATTATAAATATTTAACATACGCTCCCTACTCTGCATCAAACCAGGTGTATACCAATTGACTATTTTCTTCTTGACATGACAATTAGATTTGGATTTCTTTTTAATAAGCGGTGAACAAAAACGCCATAAATTTACATATGTCCTAAAAAATTGCTCAAAGAGTTCCTCAGTACTACTTAAACCTAATTCATACTGTACAATCATTTCCCATTTTTCATTCTTTAAAAGCTCTATAAAAAATTCTATTTGTTCTTGTTTCTGAGTTCTCACAAAATAACTATCGTTCAAACTTATGCTTTTTTGCTTTCCAAATATTCCCACATCAAGTTCCATTACAAGTGGGTCATGATCAGCAAACAAACCTCTCATTAAATTCACAGTCGTTAGACAAGCAGGAAAATTAACAAGTATATTATCCAGACAAGAACTCAAGCGGGTAGGTAGCTTGGAAGTACAAAATAAATTCAGGGACCGTAAAAGATTCAGGAAAAACCTTGAACTATGATCATTGACTTCTGGTTTGGCTAGTTCAAAATTAAAATCACCGGCTACAACAATGTTAGCACCTGGTCTAGTCTCTAAAATATGTTTAACTAAATCTTCAAAATTCCTAAAAAACACATCTACATTACCACCCGGTGACCTATACATACTAATTACAATAACATTTTGAGAGATCAATTCTACACAACAAAATTCAGCATCCAGCTCCTTACAAAATTTATCAACATTAATCACATTAAATTCAATATTTTCTTTCATAAAAATTCCTGCCCCTCCATTTTTGGAGTTTTTCCTACAGTAAAAGCTGCCACTTATGTAACCTACAGGAATATTAAAATTATTAAGAATATTAAGATATTGTAAAGATAGGATCAAAGAAAAAAAGGCTCAGGTGGTTTGGAAAAAGAGAATGACGGGGTACGGGGATATAATATAATATATTGAGTACTCATATTGAGATGTCCTTGGATGGTATTTGCATTACATCTGTATTTGTTCTTGAAATATGTATTCTGTTTTATTCATATTTATAAAGTTAGCTGTTGAACATGGTCGTAGTGTTGTTATATTTAGTGAAACAGATCACTTCGATCTCTGCGTTTTTATTTTATTTTAAGATTTTGGATAGGGCAATATACGTTATTGTAATTTTTTGCAGTATTGTCACTATTGTTATTGCTAAGAGCAGGGTCACCTCTGGAGCCACGCTTGAATTGTTTGAAAATTTTATGCTTGAATAATTTACAATAATTATTGGACCTTACTGATAAGCTTTTTGTATTGCTAAGTAAGGCCAGATGTTGTAAAGTTCTTTGTTAAATTAATTAAATAGGCATATTGTTATTGGTACATTTGAAAATCAAGTAAAATAGGCAAGCTAAACGTTAACACTTCAATATCCTTCGCATTCCAAGTACATTTACAAAATACAGGTTTTTTAATTTACAATGCGTTTTAACACTTTTTTAGGTTAATATTCAACTAATGTTGATATTTTAAAACTCTAAACGTTGAAACATTCATCAATGTGTTTAAACATGTATTAATGTGTATTCACTGCTAATATTTGTTAGAAAATTCCATCTCCAGAGCACCTCCTGTGTTACTTATATTCCTCTTTAAGTTTCCTTTTTAAGAAAAGAAAAACAGTAAATTAATATGTTACAGACTGTTTCTCTTAGTTTCAATAGGGCAAATACTCTTCATTATTTTCTGTTGTCTTAAAAAACGTCAATATTTTAAGAAATCAAAATCATAATATGAATGAATGTTAACTGACTTTGGCTAGCCCTGCATTCAGTGGTATATGTCTGGAACCATTTCAAATCTTGATCATCTGTTTTTATCTAAACAAATGTGAATTGGAAAAAGTTCACTGCTCCAAACACAGGTAGTAGCACTTTTGCTGAAATTTCACAAGCCTCCTGTTTGAAGGCTGTTCATGGGACATTTTCCAAACCCGCAAAAGGAACATCTAGAGAGGAATAGCTTTAGTTTGATGCCAAATATGTGTAGAAAAATTAATTTCTAGAGGTCGATTTGCTCTGTACAATATCCCAGAAATTCTTTTAATAATATAGAAGATAGATGGATGGATAGATACATTAGATAGATAGATATTTGTGCATGGTGGTCAGAAAGAGCTGTTATGAGAACATAATTGTCTAAGTTTTCTTTTTTATGTTTGTAAATATATTATCGATTCTTGATTTTGATTTTTTGTATTCTCTGGTATATGAAAAGATAGTATCAGTCAGATTATAAATTTCCATAATGCTGGATAATTTATGTTTTTCTGATTTATCTTTACAGTAGTTTGTGTTGAAATCATCAAAATGCACACTGATTCAACCAAAAGTTCTATTAAGAAATCAGGCTTCCTCCAATGTTTTTGCATGATGTCAACAACCAACAACCAATAGTCGCTGATATCCAACAAGCAGTTAGGCATGACTTCATCACTGCCCTTAGAGGTTCTTCTCTCAAAGTTATTCTTGAAGACTTTGAGGACATTCGGAACCTCAAAATGTCAAATCTTCTAACGTCAAATACCACACGTTCCAAACACTTGAAGATAAAAATCTTGAGTTATCCTTAGAAATGTCCCTCTTTCCCTGAGTGAAGAAGAAATCGAGACTGAATTGCTCGATTCCTGATATAAAAGTTGTTAGATTGCTAAACAAAAATAAGTCTTTCATTCCCTTATGCTCAGTTTCGCTGGAAAACAATGAGACAAGGATTGAAATTGTTAAGCTCGAAAACCTCTATCACTCAATTATCTAAGTTGAAGCGAAAAGCAAAAATAAAGACATCCTACAGTGTTTAAGATGCCGGTGCTGTGGCCTCACGTAGAACATTTACCGACTAGATCCGAGATGTGTTCGGTGTACAGGTCAACATCTGTATTTTGATTGTCCTCTGGCAAATCCATCGAACCCTACGGTGTTAACTGTGGAGACAAACATATTACTTACTACAAAGAGTGCAAACATTATCGAAATCGGAAGAATAAAGGTTAGCAATCAATCCTTGTTAAAAATATGCATGAAATAAGACCTTTCTGTCAATGTAGTTGATAAACCTGCAGTTACCCAACCAAAGAATTCGTCAGGTGTTACTTCCACGTCCAGGTCTACGCAGGGGAGGCTATGCTGCTGTTACCAAAGGTAATGTGCAAAAACAATCACCTTGGGTTCCTCTCCAAATATCCCATCTAGTCAGAGCTTACCACTTGACCTTGACGGGTTACTTATGAAGTTAGTCAAGTCAGTTCGAGTATAAGAGGCCAATCAACCACCATTCTTTATTCTCATCTAGATTGTTAAATATTGAAGCTTTCTCCGTTAAACTAAGTTAAGGTAACAATGAAAGTTTTACTATTATTTCTGTATATAAATCTGAGAACAGGCGACTCAGTAAACAACCTGCATGACCTGTTTTCGCTAAACACTCCAACTATTCTAGCTGAAAACACAGGTTTTGGGTTAGCAGGTTTTCTAACACCAATAGTGAACGTCTGCTTCGATTTATGCCAGTCAACATTTCATCTCCGGGAGAGGCAACGTTCCATTCTTGTCAACCCGATGATGAACGAGGACTGAAGTAGTAACGATTCAGAACACCCTGCTTAAAACAATCACCCAAGAAGCAAACCTATTTTTTAAAAATCACCTAAGAAGCCTGCTTATTTTTAACTAGTCCCGTTCCAGGACGCGTCCCAAACCAGGACTAGGGTAGTCCAGATTCAGGACGCACCCAACAGGACCCACGGCCACGTGCCGAACCAGGACTAGCACTGCACAAGGACGTTAACACCACAAGTCCGTCCGTTTTTTATCAAGTCTACTCTTGTAAAAAAATAAATTGTATTTTTTAATTCTTCAAAATCAACATTTACAAGACTGAACTTTTTTGGGTGATATGATCCTCCTCAGGCGTCCAATTATCGTCTAGATTATCCTTATTTTCCAAAGCACCTATTCCACCAATGGTTATTTATTTATTTATTTTCACCAACGGTATCCACCATTTCAATACAATATAATATTATAAAGTTACAAGACATGCATAGTTATTAACAAAAGTATTTACTCCATAAAGAAAAATTAGAGCTATAATTTAACTTACATAAATAATTCATGCATGGCATATAATATATCAAATAACTTGTGATAGATAACTTAAAAGAAACATGCAGCCTTAACAACGAGTAATAATATCATAACAATAACAATAATAATAATAATAATGATAACAGGTAATGTAATAATATTTATGATTTTACTAATAGAATTTGAAAAAAAATCAACAATATCATTAAAAATGCAAACTACAATCTCATTAACAACTAATAAATAGTCTCATTAACAATTAATAAATAACAATTAATGAATAGCAATAAATAGTCTCATTAACAATTAATAGATAGAAAAAATAACAGTTCATAAATAAATAACAACAATGGATCTAAAGCATTTGCAATATAATTTAATCTGGGATATAATATTTTTAATACAATATAATTTCATTAACACACATCTGATGTTGTTGTAGAGATTTGAGGACTCACCACTACAGATTATGGCCCATTAAAGGCACCATCAAACACTAACATATTCTCACTGAAAGATCCTCAAACAAGGGACAGAAAAAAAACACAAAAACAAAAGCAACACACTACACACCACAAGATCCACTCCATGCTCGAAGATCAGTGACCTGATGTTCGGGACTCGATCTCAGCAAGGTGCCTCATCACGCTCTTCTTGTATGCCACAACAGAACCACAGAAGAAATCAACGGTAGATGCATCCCCACCAGCCCTAAGGAGCCTTGAAATGCCATGATGATAGGTATAGCTGGTTGTATGCCCCAAAGCAGAACAACGAGCGACGCTGCGACATTGTCGCGGACACGAAACGCCGAGAAACGCGGGCCTGCGGACACATTTACGAGCTTGAAATTATTTTTTTTAATATCTCGATAAAAATAGATAAAAATACTTTGTCCGCGGACAAAATTTACCGGTTAAACGAAAAAAAAGATCGCAAAGTAAAAGAAAAGCGGGCGCGAGTGAACACGCTACTACACACATCACGTCGAAGAGGAGAGGACCGCGCTGCTCGACAGCCGGATGCCGTCTGCCGCTCCGCTCGGTATCTGTCTGCAGGCCACGCCCTCCTACCGCTCTCCCATTGGCCCGGCGCAGTCACCTGACAGACAGCAACCACCCTCCCAGTGTCTCCAGATGTGGGGATTTTTCCCCACATTGGGGATTTTTAGAGATAAAAATTAGCTGTGGGGAATTGTGTGGGGATTTTGATTATGTGGGGAATTAGTGGGGAATTTTCTGTCTGGCGCTAGCGTGTAAGTCAGCACTGTTAGAACTTACAAGAATTTAATTAAGAACGGGCGGTTTGAATGTCTGGTTTACAATATTTTCTGGGATTTACGCCGACGCATGCGCAGTTTGATTACGATCCATGGTTTTAACCAATGAATTGCATTCTTTTAGTGGTTGAACCGGCTGTTTTGTGGTTCTGTTATGTACATTATTCCTTGCGAATTACCAACTTATTCTGTGATTTACAGTGACACATGCGCAGTAACAAATATTATTATTTGGCCTTCCTTATCCCTCCCCTCATCATTAACCCAGTCTAGCTTTTGTTGTGGTTTGAGACGGGTGACTTGTGATGTGTGATATTGTTGTGATTGGTGAATTTGGATTAGTTTAGTGTACTATGGCAGATTCTAAACCGGGCACTTCTAGTGATAATGATAATGTTGTTTCTTGCCAAATTGATTCCTCAGACTCATGTGAGGACTCTGATATCGAAAGACATGTGGGAAAGAAGACAGTGTCAAAAACACCAGGGAGAGGTGGGGCAGCGCCAAAACGTAAGTTTATACATAAATACCGCCAGGAATGGGAGAAGATTGATGAATATAAAGCTTGGTTGCAACCTAGCACTAAAGGTGATTTGTACTTTTAAGTGTAAAATTTGTAATGATGACAATAAAGGAGGGCTTTCTGCCGTTAAAAAACATAGTATAACAGAAAAACACCTAAAAAACAGTCAAAGAATGAAAGGAACTTTAACTTTACAATCAGCATTTTCTAAACATAACTTGTTGGAAAATAGGGCAAAAGAAGGAGAATTGAGAGTAGCTGCATTTGTTGCAGAACACAATATTTCTTTTGACACGGCAGATCATCTTATTGAATTAATTAAAACAGTAGCCGATGATTCAAAAATTACCAAGAAAATGTCTTGCGACCATACAAAGTGCACAGCACTTATCAATAATGCCCTTGGCAAAAGTAATTTTGAAGAGTTAATTTTAAAAATGCAAACAAATAAGTTTAGCATTTTAGTTGATGAACCGACTGACAAGACTGCTGAAAAACATTTAGCGGTCGTTGTTAGAACATGTACTAATAACCATGACATTCGAGACGAATTCTTGTGTTTGCTCGATGTAGTGGATGGTTCTGCTCTTGGGCTATATAAATTGTTAAAAGATTTTTTTAACAAGCACAATATCCCATACCAAACAAATATGGTTGGGTTTGCTGCCGATGGCACCAATACCATGATGGGCGCTCATAATTCACTTCAGGCATTAATAAAAAAAGACGTGCCAAATGTATTTACTATGAAATGTATTTGCCATTCCTTAGCTTTATGCGCTTCTTATGCTTGTGAAAAACTACCCAATAATGTTGAGGAGTTAGTTAGGAGCATTTACACTTACTTTAAATATAGCTCGAAACGGCAACTTGAGTTTAAAGCATTTCAAAAATTTGTAGATGTAAAACCACATAAGCTATTAAGACCTTGCCAGACACGCTGGTTATCACTTCATGCTTGTATAAGTAGAATATTGGAGCAGTGGCCTGCATTATTACTTTTTTTCCAAGGAGAAGCCCTTAGTGGTGACAGCCAAGATAATGCAAGAAGTATTTTAGAAAAGTTGACACCGCTGAATAAGCTGTATCTGCAATTTTTAAATCATGTTCTACCAATCTTGACAGACATGAATTTAGAATTTCAGTCAGAAAAGCCTAAGATCCATTACCTCTATACCAAAATTGAATCGGCTTACAAAACAATTTTGGATTGCTATATGGACCCAAAATATTTGAGGGGTAAAGATGTAACTGAAATTCAGTACCGCAATCCATCAAATTTCATTAAGATTGATCAGTTATATCTAGGACCTGAGTGTCATTCTGACATAGAAAATTTAACTTCAAAGAGACAGATATCAGAACAGGAACTCGACAGTTTTCGAGTACAATGTTTAAATTTTTATGTTGAATGTGCTAAACAAATATACACTCGCTTCCCCTTTAACACCGAATATGTACAATCACTGAAGCACTTGCAGTTTTTAGACCCTGCTAAGAAAGCTGAAATCCAGTCATTGTCACAAGTGGCGACATCTTTTAAAGTATACCTCCCACTTTTGAATGTGGTGGATTTGGATAGAGAATGGAGGGTTTTGAGATGCACTGAAATAAAACCAGATGATGATCAAATCACATTGGGCTACTGGAGAAAGGTAAAATGTTTAAAAAAAACAAATGATGAAGATATGTTCCCTATGATTAGCGATTTGGTTGCTTTAATATTTACCTTGCCCCACAGTAGTGCAGCAGTGGAAAGGATTTTCAGTTTAATAAATTTAAATAAAACAAAAACTAGAAACAGACTGGGAACTAACTCCCTAAGTGGTATCTTAAGAACAAAAAACATACTGCAGAAAAGTAATTCAACATGTTTTGATTTCAAAGTGACAAATAATATGCTTGGCAAGCACAACAGTAAAATCTATCAAAACTAGAGGGCTGAAAAATGAAGATAGTGTTTTAGTGTTAACATAGCTAGCTATGTTTTTATAATATTAATAGGCAAGTGATTGAACTAAAAACTTTATTTGGTGACCGGTTGCAGCTCTTTCAGATCAGTGGCCATAAGGTAATTTATTTGTTTATTACAACTAGTTATTAATGCTTAATAACTTACATTAGTTCATGTGGAATACTATTTAAGGGTATTAAAGCTTTAGGAGGGAAACTTGGTATTACTGGTGGTGAATTGTGGGGAATTTTAAGGTTGATGCTGGTGGGGAATTGTGGGGAATTTTAAGGTTGATGCCGGTGGGGAATTGTGGGGAATTTTAGTTCTGACAGGTGGGGAAAAATGACTTTTTGATCTGGAGACACTGCCACCCTCCCTCCACCTTACAAGTGCGCGCGGATGACTGAGCTATGAAGACGCACTGTACCGTATCTGGCGATAGTGTTGCGAAATAGAAAAACGCCATTACGTTGTTGATTTCGGAAGAGAAAAGGCATTCCAGCCCTATTGTGTTAACTCTGTGGTGCGTGGGTGCGTGACCTTTGTTACTGTAAAATGTATAACTAATGTTGGCATTATTTGAGTAATGGGTTTTGCGAATGAGTGAAATATACAATGTATTCTCGGCCTTCTCGTGAGCGCGTTATCTGCTCTGTTTGTTTCGAGCAAATTGTTCATAAAAATTTAAAAACTAATTTTCTGAGACATCATCCTGGTGACTCTGTAAAATTTACAAGTGCCTCTAGTAAGAATATATCAAATTTTTTTCATGGATCTACCGAGAAAAAAGTTAAACTTAGCGAAGATGAACCGACGTCTACTAACAGTCCAAGCACTTCTAGTAAGCCTACCTCACAAAGCGATGAAAGACAGATTGAAGGTCTACCAGTGGATTCAACGCCTACGTCATGTGGAACAAGTTTGTCTAGGCCTACCTCACAAAGCAATGAAAGACAGCTTGTAGGTCTACCTCTGGATTCAACGCCTACGTCATGTGGAACAAGTTTGTCGTTTGATTCAGATCAAATTCAGAAACTTCTTAATAAAGTTAGCGGTAAGTGTGAATAAAATACTAAGCTAAATGCTGAGTTAACTAACTTTCCAATTGATTTATGACTATTTATGCGTCTAATTTGTTAATGTGTATGGGATAAAACTCGGGAAATTATTAATCGTTTATCGAGCGCAAAGAGTTTTTGTTTCGGAATTTCCCGGTAAGGGAAATAAGATACGATTCTCAAAACTATTAATCATCCTTCATTTTTTCCTGGAATTGAAATAACTTATCAGTATCCAGAAACGTGTTGTGTCTATAAATAGCCGATAAGCGATACGCTATTTTTAGACACAACTACAATCGGACGAAAGGACTACGTTTTTAATTACGATCGCAGTTACAACCCATGGGACCATTAGCACTGTGTAATAATATTTCATCTATGTTAGTTTGGATTGGATCATTAATTCGAAATCTTCTTTAAACGAATTTTTCCAGTGTTCCTAACATTTTTCATTTCAGTAATCAATGCAAACATATCGTGGATAATTCGAATTTTTAAGTAGCAAATAATTTTTTAAATAATTACGACTGAAAATATTCTAAAATAAAAAAATATTCCAAGCAAAATTTGACGAAATGTTTGCGTTAAAACAAGTGCAAGTCCTCGCGCCACCTGCCTTTAGTCTGATGACTCATGCCTCCCCTCCCCTCCCGCCCTCATGCCTCCCCTCCCCTCCCGCCAACGGCAGAACATTGAAGGTCACTCGGTCACTCTAAAAATAGCTCAACCCTGCTTGCAACTGAGACGGCGCGGCGTGTTCCGTCCAAAGGTCATTGTATCTTACACTCCCTCACTCCCTCTGCACGTTGGAAAATTCAAAATTTTTAGCTGGTCCCTTGAGGTTCGAATTATTCAAGTTTTACTGTAATAACTTTTCAGTTTACCAAATAAAAATATTATTTATTTTATTAAATTGTATACAAACTTTTTGTATACAATAAAAAACAAAACAGTATAATTGACAAAAATTAATCCATGTTTTTTACAACTCTAAACTTATTGTTATATGTGAATACAGTATTTATTAGGTGGTTACAGGAGGACAAATAACAGAACTGCAGCAAAGCAAATAAATTTATTAGGAAAACTTTATTTTAATTCTGAACATTAAACAGAAATTGATAAAACTTAATTACCCTTTTTGAAACATTTAATTATAAAATGGTACTCAAGTTTTATCAATTTTTGTTTATCATATATATTGGTAGCCCTAATCAGAGAATTTAATATTACAATATATTTATGTATAAAAGCTAAAAGCTTTATATTATTATTATTATTATTATTTGTATATAAAGCATGGATTGCTATATTTATTTCTTGTTTTCAGCTCTGACTGATGCTTTAAGTACAAAGGGGTATCCAACTCAGCAGTCTTCATGTGAACGTGAACCAATCAGCAGCCCTCCGATTGACTCCACTCAACTTACTTTTGAAGAAAAACTGGACCTTATCTCGTCTGCCAGATCAGTTGAGAGTATGCTAAAATGGGCCCACTACTTTATAAAATCGGATGCAGGTATTGTATGCACAACTTGTGGCACAATGCTACAGTATGACTATACAATTGGAGAGTGTTTTAATGACACTGTTATGCCTGATTCTTTCCGTCAGTTAAAATATGGCCTAAAACGACACCTCAATTCTGACAGTCACAAAGAAAAGGTGAAACTACATGAAAAAAAAAAACAGTTGATTGAAGAGTCGTCTTGTGCTGAAGGAAAGATAAATGGTCTAAACTGTGCAAGTGCTGCTTATTTAACTTATAAGTTAAATAATTCATACAAATCATATGAGTCTATAGTCACTGAATTGTACAACAGTGGTAGTTCCGTCGGAGTTCAGAACCAATCAAAAGAGTTTTGTAGGTTGTTTTTGCCACATGTACATTCTGTTTTGAAAAATGAAATATCATCTTACATAATTGAAAATGAACTTCCTGTTGGAATTTTCGCTGACAAGATAACAATCAACCATAGGTCACGGCATATTGTTGGCTTGAGAGTCCCAATTTTTGACATTACCTCTAAAGACCTATTCAACTGTATTTATCTTGAACACAATTTTGTTCCTGATTATACTGGAGAAGGGTTGACTATGAGTATTCTGAATACTTGTAAGAAATTAGGTTTTGATAGTTCCTTTTTAAGAAAAAATTTGTCTGGTATGGCATTTGATGGGCAATATATTTTGCTAGGTGTGGATAGGCATATGAAAGACAAATTAGTTATGGGAGGCATTGCTGTATCCTGGGACATAATGCACAGGATTGAGTTGGCTGAAAAACATTCGTATGTCCCTGATGTAGTCCAGAAAGGCCACAACCTAATTGATGAAGCCATGAAGGAGTTTTCAACAGGGAAAAAGTATGAACCCCTTTTGCAAGTTTCTCAACAGTTTGAAGAGTATTTCTACAAACCCAAAGCTTTAAAAACTATGAAGTTTGCAAGTTATTCAGAGAGTGTTTTTAAAACATTTCTTGGGGACTACAGAAGCCTTGTTTGTGCAGCTGAGAAAAGTCCAGAGTCCTTTGCTCTGAGAGATAGGTTAATTTCTAAAGCTAACATTTTCATTATCCTTCTCTTGGCAGACATTTACAGTCTTTTATCAACTCTTTCAAAACTTGTCCAATCCAGCTACCATCTACCATGGGAGTATGTGTGCTTTACGAAAAATGCTCATGACCACTTAGATATAATGACATGGCATGTTAATGAGATTTCCAGCTCTGAATCAAGGGACGGTTTATGTCAATGTGTATCCAAACTCCCAGAATCCCTATTCACAAACACTAAACAGTCATTTGAATTTATTAGTGAAAGTAGTACATTCAAAGGCATAGCTTTGCCTGATGTCCCTGTAAGTAGCAAAATACTAAGGTCAAGGTCTTTTTCCTCAAATCCCTCCTGTAATGAAGAACCAGGAGTTGCAACCATAGTAAATTGTGCTAAAGAGTTTTTAAAGTTCTTCGAATCGCTAAAGCAACAATTTCATAGTTACCTGAACCCAGATGAAGCTAACGATCAGTCTATCAAGGTAATTAGGATAGCAGATTTCCTATTTAATTTGGACTTTTTGGTTTATCCAAAAAATAATGTTTCCGTTGAAGTAGCCAATAAGAGTTTTGAATCTGCTGAGGACTTTTTTGAGATGATAAGTGTTTGTTCTTATCCATTCCTTTCTTCAGTAGACAAAATGGAAATATTTTTTGAATACAAAGAATTGTTGTCAAATCTCTCTGACAAAATAGTATATGAACGTATGAATGGCAATACAGTTGATTATAAGTTTATTTTGAAGCAGACTGTGTGTGATTTTCAAGGGAAATACCCACTGGCCATAAAGCTGTTGAAGTGGCTAATTACTACACCAGTTTCTGAAGCAATTTGTGAAAGCTGGGGATCCATTATCACCAATGTTATGTCAAAAAGACCAGCTGCTAGTGACATGTCCTATGATGAGACTGGGACCACAGATATGTTAACCTTCATCCAGATTAATGGGCCTCCTGCTGGCTACCAAGGCAATAGGAAGTTTTTGAAACTTGCCTTGTGTAATAGATATGGCACAAGATACTATGAACATTTTAAGCCAGCTTCAAGAAGCAAACGTCTATCAAAATCAGTAAGCTCCAAGGTTGTTACAAGAATACAAGAAGATATTGAAAAAAAACACAGCCATGTTTCAAGAACTAACAAAACCAGACTATGTGCTATGTAATATAAATAATGTAAATATAGATTATTTCTGTTTGGTGTGTTTATATAAAGAAACTATAGTACATTTAAAGTTTTACTTCTGAAGACCTTGTTAACACTTGTTAAGGTATGTCTATATATATACGTATTTAAAAAAAGTAAATTTAAATAACCTGATTATGCCTACCCCTTTCTAGTTTTTTTAGTTTTTTGTTTTAAAAGTAGGCTGTACAAGTTATTGAAATTTACTTATTTTATTTAACTATATTACTAGTAGCCCTAAAGAGTGAATATATATATATATATATATATATATATATATATGTATATATATACCTGTATATAAGTCATTATTTAGCTTTTTAGTTTTAGCGCTTGCGGACACATTTTGAGGTTTTCACAGGCCGTTGCAGACACGTAGGAAACATTCTGCTTTGGGGGTTGTATGATATCTCCTTGAGAATATCGATTTAGATCGTGTTCCTCTTGGGACAGTGATGTTGATGACATTAAGTAGATCAACACAGTCAAGGTTGCCACAGACCAATCTGTAGAGGAAGAGTAGGTCGAGATACTTTCGTCTCACTTCCAAGGGTTGCAGAAAATGTTCAGCCTCGAGAGCAGTTACAGGGGTGTCCAGGTAACGGTAGCCAAGTTTGAGCCCCAACAAACTTATAAAACGCATTTGGATTTTGTTTAATATGTCTTTGTGTCCAAGCTGGAAAGGCAACCAGACCACAGAGCAATATACGAGTAAAGGCCGAACCAATGCCTTGAAGATGATGACCATGGTGGTAGGCGATCTCAGGTCCCTTGTAGTACGAAAAATAAAACCTAGCATGGATGATGCCTTAGCTGCAACATTCACGAGATGCTCATATGGGCTGATTGTAGGGGTCATGATAACACCAAGGTCTCTGACCTTGTTTACAATTGTGAGACTGGTACCATTAACCTTGTAATCAAACTTCAAATAATTCTTAGAGCGATAAAATGTCATAAGTCATGAGTCATGAGTAGTTTGATATTTAGACACATTCAAATCCATAGCATTCAATGTACACCAACGGCCAATACTGTCTAAGGTAGTTTGCAGGAGTTCTTGAGCAAAGGAGGAAATCACACTACTGAATACTTTGATATCATCTGCAAATAACAAAAACCTTGCAGAAATAACCTTCTCGATGTCATTTATAAAAAGGGTGAAAAGATGTGGTCCCAGGTGTGAGCCTTGAGGCACTCCAGACAGTACAGGAAAAGGTTTTGACATTCCTCCATCACACTTGACCATTAGCTCTATACCGCTCAGATAACTCTCTAACCACCGAATCAGTGGACCACATAATCCATACCCTTTCAGCTTGGCAATGAGTAGGGAGTGATTTATCCTGTCAAATGCTTTGCTAAAATCCAAGTACACACAGTCCACCTGTTTGGACTCAGTGAAGGTCTTCATGACATATTCCTGAAACACCAGAAGGTTGGTTGCTGTTGAACGTCCCTTGTAGAAACCACGCTGCTCTGAAGAGATGTATTTGCCAAGTTTGAAGCAGAGACAATCCAATATTATGCTCTCGAACACTTTAGCCAAAGCCGGTTGGTAGACAATCGGCCTATAGTTCTTCACATCCTCTTTATTACCACTATTGAAAATGGGGACAACGTAACTCTTTTTTAATACAGAAGGGAAAACGCCAGCTGACAGAAGTGCTTGAAAGTATACGGTAAGATGAGGAGCAAGTATTGGAGCACATGCCTTCAGAACAACAGGAGGTATTTCATCAGGACCTGCACTTTTATTAAGAGTCAAGATCTTCAAGCTTCTTCTGGACATCAGTAGCCAAAACCTCACACTTCGAGATTGAAATGTTCAAGCCATAGTCAAAAACAGGAATGGGCACATCAGCCTCATTGAAAACTGATGAGAAGTACTTGGCAAAGAGATCACATTTACCATTGGCGTCCGATGCCTCGGAGCCATTAAATGTCATATGAGCTGGAAAAGCCAATGAGTTCTTTAAGCCATGGACATAGGACCAAAATCATTTCAGATTTGTTGGAATGCTCTCCTCAATAGTTTGAATATAGTTTTGGTGACACACCCGAGCCAATTCCTTGAATCTGCGCCTCACCCTACGAAACTCTTCATGGTCAGAGCTTGAGAGGGATAGCTTGTACCGTTTGTGCAAAAATTTTTCAAAATAACAAGTTGCTTTAACTCGCATGAAAACCACCTTGGGAAGCTAGTACCACCAATTTTCTTCACTGGAGTGCAGGATCGTATTTTGTTTCTAAGGATTTCAGCAAATGATTCAAAAGATTCTTCAATATGCTGGAGGTTTTGAATAAGAGAGGAAACATTTTGCATGTTGGGGACAGCGTCGGATACATCATAGTCAATCCAATTTACGCCAGGCTGATTAAAATCACCCATAACGATCCGGATTTCCAGAAGCATTAATTGCTTCATCAACACTGTCACAGAAGTCTGAGTAAATGGCTGATGGTTGATTTGGGGGTATGTATGCTTCACAGAAAAGTAAGGATCGGGTAAAGAACTTGCAAAGTATAAATAAACACTCAATATTGGTAAAGGAAGTAGCAATTGGGTTGCATATTATCTGATTTCTTATTGCAACCAGTGGACCACCACCACTAAGTTTATTGCTTGTGGTCTCAGATCTGTTGCATCTAAACACATTGTATTCATCTCATCCAAGTTCAGGATCACCTATTTCCGGTGTTAAGTTCGTCTCAACCAATGCAATAATCTATAAGTATAAAAGAGGATGTTGGTATATATATCTATAAGTATAAAAGAGGATGTTGGTATATATATATATATATATTTAGTTGGCACTGATAAACTCAGACACCGCTGGACCGATGGCCACGAAACTTGGTACATACATGTAGAATTTCATGGGATAGGTTTATACACCATCAATTTCCTGATATCTTTCAGAGCTTAGCCCTGGGACCGTCTTAAAGGTACCCATGTCAGGAATTTTTAATGAATTTGAATTGGATTTGTTTACTAACAAAACATATGAAAGTAAAATAATTTAAAACAGGTGATGTAAATTAATGGTGTTTCTTTCTGCTATTTAATTGTATTTGTTTACATGAAGATTTGTTACTTGGTGCCAGATGGTTAATGAATTAGACTTTTGCATATACTTTAAGTGCAATACACTATATAAAATTCTGGTATGTAGTATAACATAAAATAAATAACTGATCACTAATTACTTATTAGCTTACTTATAGCTAACTGCTATAAGAGGAAGAGTGTGCTACTGTAAAGTTAATTTTATCTACAGCACTTTAAAAAAATTGCCGGGACGGCTCATTCAGTCTTTTTGTTCAATATCGAGTCTAAAAACGCAAGACAGCACTTTTTAATAATTGCTGGAGTGGCATTATAATTTTTGGTTCAAGGTAGACCCTAAAACCTTGAACCTGTGAAATGATCTTTTACAGTGAATAAAATTTCAAGCCACGTTCTATGGTTCCTTTAACACGTATGCCTTCATGAAGGAAAGAAATAGGATTTCTAATACGCAGGTCTGTTGCGACGGGGGTGCATAATAAAATACTAATTAAGGGTAAATATGCAACATATGCGAGCAGATTCAAAGTGTCGTCGAAAAAGCCAAGGGTGCCGTTCATTATATCGTGCCCCATGATCGTCATCAGGGCAAGCTCAGGTACCGTGCGTTAAGCAGAAATGACCATAAATGCTTCTTGGCGTTTGCCCCGGGTGAGCCAGTCTCTGCAAATTTGCTTCTTAAGTGTGTGAGCGGAGTGAGCGCAATCCTCTTCACCTGACAGCAAGATCGACTGGACAGCCGATACAAGCAAACAGCACTTGCAAGAGGAAGGACCGCCGATATGGGCATGAGTCTACCCAGGGCAGCAACACCATTTGGGCTTTGTAGGTGGGGCGCTGGATATGGTCACATTTGTTATATAGACAGACACTTTATGCAAGAATAGAATACCCCAAGAGCGAATTTCTTAAAACATTTTTTTTTGTTTTATGGAAGTACATTTGATATGTTTAAAGAAGTAGATTCTACAACAAGAAAAATAAATGGGAAATCAAAACTATGTAATTGATGGGTGATAGTGTATGTTTAATTTTTATCGTGAGCGAAGCCACGGGTTCTTCTAGTATATATATATATATATATATATATATGTGTGTGTGTGTGTGTGTGTGTGTGTATATATATTTATATAGTTGGCACGGATAAACTCAGAAACCGCTGGACCGATGGCCACGAAACTTGGTACATACAGGTAGAAATTCATGGAGTAGGTTTATACAACTTCAATTTCGTGATAACTTTCAGGGCTTAGCCCTGGGACCGTCTTAAAGGTACCCATGTCAGGGATTTTGAAAGATTTTGAGTTAGATTTGTTTACTAACAAAACATATGAAAGTAAAATTTAAAACAGGTTATGTATATTAATGGAATTTCTTTCTGCTATTTAACTGTATTTGTTAAAATGAAGATTTGTTACTTGGTGCCAGGTGGTCAATGAATTAGACTTTTGCATTTTTTCAAAGTGCAATACACTATATAAAATGCTGATATGTAGTATAACACAAAATAAATAACTGATTACTGAAGGACTCCAGTGATCACTGATCACTTATTCTTGAAGGACTTTTTTTATGACAACTAACTGCTATTTAAAGAGGAAGAGTGTGCTACTGTAAAGAATTAATTTTATCTACAGCACTTTAAAAAAATTGCCGGGACGGCTCATTCAAACGTTTTGCTCAATATAGAGTCTAAAAACATAAGACAGCACTTTTTAATAATTGCTGGAGTGACATTGTAATTTTTTGTTCAAGGTAGACCCTAAAACCTTAAGAAAATGATATTTTACAGTGAATAGAATTTCAAGCTATCTTCTTTGGTTCCTCTAACACGTATGCCTTCATGAAGGAAAGAAATAGGATTTCTAATACGCAGGTCTGCTGCGACGGGGGTGCATAATAAAGTTTTAATTAAGGGTAACATATGCGAGCAGATTCAAAGTGCCGTCGAAAAAGCCAATGGTGCCGTTCCTTATACTGTATTGTGCCCCATGATCATCATCAGGGCAAACTCAGGTACCGTGGAAACGACCATAAATGCTTCTCGGCGTTCGTCTCTGTAAATTGGCCTCTTGAGTGTGTGAGCGCAATCCTCTTCACCTGATAGCACGATCGACTGGACAGCCGACACAAGCAAAACGCACTTGCAAGAGGAAGAACCGCCGATATTGGGCATGAGCCTACCCAGGGCAACAACATCATTTGGGGCTTTGTCGGTGGGGCGTTGGATATGGTCACATTTTTTATGTACAGGCACTTTATGCAGGAATAGAATACCCCCGTCGTAGCAGACCTGCGTACTAAGAGCGAATTTCTAAAAACTTTTGCTTTATGGACATACATTTGATATGTTCAAAGAAGTAGATACATTAGATTTTACAACAAGAAAAATAAATGGGAAAGCAAAACTATATAATTCATGGGTGATAGTGAATGTTTAATTTTAATCGTGAGCGAAGCCACGGGTTCTTCTAGTATCATATAAACACGTTGCCATAGACCCGGACAACTCACTCAATTAACCTCTTAAACCGTTCACACTTTGAAAATAGCAATCTAAGTTATGTGGACCGTTGGTGTTTACCCGTTTTTTTGGTGTGTCCCCGCATAGAGGGGATGCCGTCCTTGAACTTGATACTAAGATTTTTCTCGCCTCGAGATTTCCTATCCTCCAACTCTGCTATCACAGATTTCAAATATTTCTGTTCAAGTGGGGTTCTATCTCTGGATATGCGAACAGAAGCCAACCTTTCATCCTGTTCAGTTGCGGCTTCTAAAGAAAAACTAGAAATGACTTTCCGAACCTCTTGCTCAGAATTCAGTATAACTTTCAAAGGTCTAGGTTTATTAGAGAGCTTCTTCCCCACACGATACAAACGGACACCGGTGCCAGCTACATCAGGTAAGGATGTTAGGAACAGTATAGAAATTAAATCCAGATCATGCTGTTTCCTAGTATTGATATTAGAATCATATGATTCTGGAAGATTAAAAACCATGACATTTGATGCACGCTTGGACCGCTCCCTCATTTCAGCTATTGCAATTTCTACGCCATTTTCCGTATTAGGCGCGCCTTGCTTAAGTACAGTCTGTAGGTTGGCAATATTTTTTTCTGTCTCAGTGACTCTCTGGTCAAGAGAAGTTAGATTGTTATTTAGTTTACCAACTTCGGTTATCTTTGCTTCAACCTTGGTTGGCAATGTTGGAAGGGAATCAACTTTGCTTGAGAGATCGGAAATCTTATCCGTCAACTTTGCCATCTGATCAATCAAGACATTCAAAGGTTGCTTCGATCTATTAATGCAATCATCACGCTCACAATACCATTTTGAATTAGCATCCTTAGTAAACTTATTAAATTCGGTAAGACTTGGATTTACACATGAAGCGTGAAAAGATCTCTCACACTGGCCACCACACTGGATGCTCCTACTTCTTTCGGACGTTTGTATAACACAAACCGGGCAGACTGTGTTAGAAGACATACTCTTGTTACATGTAAGTTCTGAGGGTAGATGCTATTCTAAAGGCAGTGGCCACAAAAAAAAGACTTTACTCTGTGGTCTTTGCTCACTGCTTTGAAATTCAATGCTAGCGGTCCGTGGACACTGACGACAAAACTTTTTTCCAAACAGATGTAAGTATTAACGAAGAGCAGAATGATTTACCCAAAATTTTAGCGGGAAATATTCATTAAACCAGGTAAATCTTGATTAGTCTTGATATTGGTAGAAATATTAGCTTCATATATCAATTAGTATTACCGTTGTTAATTGACTGCAAGGATAGTTTGATGTATCTAAGTATTGAACACTATTATAGGTTAACTTTTGATCACTTTTCAAGACGTTAGCATCGCTAGAAACTCTTAAAAACACAATTTTCTTTGGAGCACAAAACAACACGAGTGACAGATTTAAACTATGCATGCCAAAATCATGTAATGTTAATTAAAGCATCAAACACGAACTCATAACTTCTCAAGATCCTAACTGACTTGGGATAATTTGCGTTAAATGTAGTCCCTTCAGCAGTAATCACTGTACCAATCGACTTTGAAATAGCGGCCTCGTGAATTTCATATATTTTTTTCAAATATGTTTCTTATAGGTAAGAAAATCACATCACTATGCTTCAACTACCTCAGTTTCAAATACCTTGATTATAAGGGGAAATAGAGCCTTGCATATTCCCCAAATATGTTGATTAAAGGGAACATCCTCATAATTAGACCAGATCGTAAATTGTTAACCGAGGCGAAATCGTGGTTTGGATCCCACGTTAAAATGTAGGTCCCTTAGTTGCCATTGACTGTTGGGCTATTAATTAACAGTCCTGTCTAAGGAATATGTCGGCCTTAGTCAGTAACAAGACTACAAGATCGCGCCACTATCATCCTTCACTCATCTGTCATTCATACTTGGCCTACCTGGGTAGGTCGCCACTTCAACTAATGTATCTAATGTATCTATTATTAAGCATAAAAACTCAATTATTTTATTGTTTTGCACCACCTTAAGGGGGTAAACGCTTCGTTCCCCCCTTGCATTTATATGTTAAAAATGTTTGTTCTGTTACGATATGCGCTTTGTGGCTTTTATTGTTTGAAAGGCGGTTTAAGATGGCATATTAATGTCTGGTGCAGTGTGCAAAATAAATCCCGGAACGGCTTAATATATTTTGAACCGAATTAGTTTGAGAAATCAAACATTGCACATTCACTCCTTTGTAAAAAAAACTTTCTGAAGTGTTTACTGTCTCTTGGCCCTCCTTCGGGGACGGCCCACAAGGAGTCGGTAGAAAATCTTACATGTAAGCATAGGTCGAGATGCACATCATTTTAAAGGGCTGTTCAAGTAAAGTTCAATGCCGCAAACCGGTCTTCAAAAGGTTCATTCGTTACAAAATGGCGGCTTAAAAAATGGCGAATTGTTTAAATCATTCGTTGCATTTGACAACAGGGGAAATTCCATAAGAAAACATGTTTGGTAAAACGAGTAAATATTTTCTAAATGATGTAATTAAATTCCCAACAGAGAGAATCGTAGATAATGACGATAAGATAAACGCTGTGTATCGATGGCTTGTTAGCAAGGCTGAAAAACGTAAAAATCAATATGATAAAAAGCTGAAAGGTGTTAGTTACGAGCTAGGTGACCTTGTGTTGCTGAAAACACACTATTTAAGTGACAAGTTAGCAGGAAAGATAAAACAGTTCTTTTTATTATATTGTGTTCCTTGTGAGATTGTACAAAGAAAACTAGAAAATGCATATGTACTTAAATGCATAGATTCTGATGAGATAGTAGGTACTTATATTGTGACTCAGTTAAAGAAGTACCACCATTGATTATGTAAAGTATTTGAGTAATTATACATGCATTGTTTTAATATATATTGAACTTGAATTGTGTTCAATAAAAGAAAATGATTACTGTATTGTAAAGGTTTACGGCACATCACAAGATACATTCAGATTGTACTTAGTACAAGTCACTAAGAAAACTAAGGGTGGGTATGATGTAAGATTTTTTAAACGTCATCTACAAACAATGAAATTCATATCAACAGAAAAAGAATCCTACGTTAGACAGAAAGATGTTGTAAGGAAGTTTCAAGTCAACGAGATTCAAAGGTATGCTAAGCTTTCCAAATGACCTCAGTGATTTGACGAACATTCAATAGCTTAACGTAAGTCAAGTTAACTTAAGTCATGTAATCAAAGAAAAAGACTTAAGACTTAAAGAAGTAAAATTTAAGTTAATAAGTTAAATATAAGTTAAAGTAAACTTAACTTACTACTTTTTTGATAAGCTTTCCAAATAACCTCAGTGATTTGACGAACATTTAATAGCTTAACATAAGTCAAGTTAACTTAAGTAATCAAAGAAAAAGACTTAAGACTTAAATAAGTAAAATTTAAGTTATTAAGTTAAATATAAGTTAAAGTAAACTTAACTTTACTACTTTTTTGTATCTTTTAATAAGTAATGACGCTTTTTCACAAGTTGTGTTTAAAAAAAGTAAAAGTTTTCTTTAAAAAAGTAAAATTTAAGTTAATTTACTACTTTTTGTATCCTATTACCTTTATACATTATTTGGATGATAAATAGTAAACTTATACTTAACATCTGAGTTTTATTTCTCCCTGATTTGGCCCAAGTGTTTCTACGGGGTCGACTTACATCGTCAATAAAATTAATAAAATAAAATTTAATTTAATGTTTATAATTTTTAGAGAATTTCCCCCTATAGGGAAGTAGCTATTACCGTAGGCGGAACGGTGAGACTTAAGCGCGAAACCACCGTAACTTTTCATTTTGAGGTCCCTAGACCCTAAAAACACCGTTCGTTCATTTTCATATATATATATATATATATATATATATATATATATATATTTACCTGTCCGTAGGCGCGATAACTTTTGTAAAAAATGTCCGATCTTGATGAAATTTGGAACAAACGTGTAAAGCGTCATTCACGACTTCGAGTTCGAAAACCAGCAAGATTGGTTTACTCTAAGAAGGTTTTTTTTCATGAAATAAAATTTATCTTCAAGAATTAACACCTTTTTACTAATTTTATTAAAATTTAATTGTTAAAATTTAATTCAGCTTAAACAAACAAACAATTTAGCATCTTAAATTATTATTCTACGTCAATCCGTTGCTTAGATATTGGATGTGCTAAACACAGTAAGTTGTCCAATATTATTTTTAATTTTCCCTCCTAAAGTACAGCTACCCTGATTTGAGAGATTTTTTAATACAATTCTGAACATATGATTAAATTCACAAGTGAAGATTGACTGATCGGTTGGTCTGCTAGTTTTATGTATGAAGCTTCAATTAGTTTTTTTTGAAAAAATGAGGTTCGCGGTGTACTATTTTTGCTTCGTCAAAATTCATCTGGAGATTTTCAGACCAGCAGTGTTGAGCAATTTTTGATTCATCCACTAAGCCCTTCCTCGTGTTATCTTTGTGTTCTTTGATTATAACATTTAAAGGTCTTTTTGTCTCGCCATAATACGGCCTAGAGCAACTATTGCAGTTTATTCTGTAAACACAGTTTTTTGATCCCTGAGTGCCATTTTTTGGATTGGTTTTTACGAGACATTGCCTAAGAGTGTTTTGTGTCCTAAACGCGGTTCTAACTTTGAACTTCCTAGCAACTCTTCTAATTTTTTCCGATAATCCCGGAACATAAGGGATTGACATAGGAACGAATTTTTAAGTGTTTTCTGACTCATTCTGTTTAGCCCTACGGTCTTTGCACTTTCTTCGAAACGTCGTGAAACTTGTTTTTTACTAATCAGTGATGGCAAATGTCCGCAAAAATCATAATCAAAATATAAGGTCTAATAGTTCTGCCTTTTGAAATGTTCGGGATAGTTTATGTTGTGATTAGAAAGCCATTTTTGAATATCTGCTTTTAATGAAGATGTTGTTGGTGCTTTGTCTAAAATTTTAGAATGATAAGGGGCATTATCCATAACAATTGTTGATGGTCTTGAAAGATTTGGGAGCAGAGAATTTTGAAACCGATTTTTAAACTTTACATTATTCATCTCTTCGTGGTAGTCTCCCGTTTTTTAGAGGAAAATATAAGGCAACAATACCTTGTGGGGTATCATCAGACCATCCATGGGAACGGGTATGGCCCGTGTTGACCCACGTTTCGCCTAGCCAAACTATGTTTTTAAAATCTTGTCCTTTGATGTCCAATACCTTGTGGGGTATCATCAGACCATCCATGGGAACGGGTATGGCCCGTGTTGACCCACGTTTCGTCTAGCCAAACTATGTTTTTAAAATCTTGTCCTTTGATGTCTCTTAAAAATCCACAGCGCCGAGCAATTAATTCATTTATTTCTAACAACACCTTTCTGCGGTTTAGTTTTTGGTAGCCAAATCCTAGTCGGCGTAACACTGTTCGAGGGGACGACTTAATCCCGAAAAATAACTCTGCTTCTTTCAAAGAAGTAATTAACTTTCTTAGTGTCGGATATTCTTTTCTTTTTATATAACCATAAATATGTCTCCGAATCGCATCTTGTTGGAAACTGTTTAAAAGTGTTATGGTTTTGGCCTTGAGTGTGTTTTTCACATATTAGTTCATACATTTTAAGACTCTTTAGGTATCAACTTTAAACTCGGAACATAAGAAGTGACTAATAAGAAGTTTTTCAGTCCAGAGTGTAAAGTTTCTACTTGGTACCATTTAAAAATGTAGGCCATTTTAAAATTTCAAAACTTAATATCTTGAAAATTATAGAAATTTAGAAAGAAAATCAAGACACAAAGAAGATGCAAAATTGGCATATACCTTAAAGAAAAGTATGCTTGAAGTGTAGGTAATGATCTTACACATAGTGTAGGTTCAAAATCAGTTATTCAGAAACGGTACATGTAACATTTTTCACGGTATCTGAGTTATCCATACTGTATTGAAGTACTAACTTAGACGAATTTATTGGTGCAGGAAGGGTACATGTTCCGTGTCTTCTTCACTTTTCCATCAGCAACGAAATATTTCGTTTGCAGCAGAAAGGGCACATGTGATATCACATGTGTCGTTTCTGCAGTAAACGGCCTGCGCTATGTTGGTAGGTAGACATGCAATGGGTCTGCTTTTAGTTGCTTAGCAGGTGAAATAGGGCTTCATGGTCACTGATCAAAGCTGGCCAACCATCTTTCAAATAACAAAAAACAGGTGGCCATCGGTAATCAATTTTTGTTGTTGGAGTTGTCTGATGTTATTAAGTTGGGTTATGTTAGTGTTTGGTAAAAATAATAATGAGAAGTGAAAGTGATGATGAAATTGTTGCAAAAAGAAGAACAGGAGTTATCAATGAAGAAAGATATAAAAGAAATGTAATAAAAATGCCAGAGTTAAGGGTAAAGCCTGTATCTCTTATTCAGGCAAAAATGTGGGGGAAAGAATGCAGGAAACTTACAGCTGCAGATGTTCAGTGAAGTGCTACAAAAACTTAACTGAAGAAACTAAAAGTGCTATTTGGGATAGCTTTTATTCTTTTGGAAGTAAAGATTTGCAGGACACATTCCTACATTCGCTTATTGAACTGATACCTGCAAAAAGGAGGCATAGTGTGAAAAAGCCAGCAAATGAAAACATTGATGAGACTCTTACTGATGAAGAAGATGGAAATGCAGGTAGGCCTATAGCCAATAGTAGGCCTAAGAAAATTTTTTTTAACTATCACTTAAAAGTAAATGGTGCACTCCAATCTGTTTGCAAAATACGTTTATGAAAGTACATGGAATAAGAAACAAGCGTGTTCAAAAGTTACAAAAGCTCTTAGTAGTTGAAAAAAGTCCTGTTGATATGAGGGGGAAACAAAGAAGTGGGAATCAAAGGAGATGTATGCTTAAAAATCGACGAACATATTTCAAAGTTTGACGTGAAAAAAAACTCACTATGGGGGGAAACCAAAAGATTATTTGGATGCAAGGTTGAACGTGAAGATAATGCATCAAATGTTTATGGAATCATATCCGAATGCAACAATGTAAAATATTCTTTCTACCGAAAGTACTTTTTAGAAAATTTTGGCTTGAGCTTTGGTAGGCCACAAGTCGACGTTTGCTCATCTTGGGAAAGGTTTACTTCGAAGATGAGGGATTGGTTTTTAAGTGATAATGCAAAAAGAGCTGTTGCAGCTGAACAGATTGTTAATAAACGGCGTGTAAAAAAGTTTTATACAGCTTTAGTAGAACAATACGATAAGTTATTTAAGCGTGCTAGTATTAGAGACAGATTCACCATTTGCTACATAAATGCAGACGACATTCTCTCATTCAAAAGTTGGTGGCCAGAAATTTATAAAAAAGTTGTAAACTCGGATTAAACGTCCGGACGAGGAGTTAAGAAGGAATAGAGTTGCATTCAAAATTTCTTCATTTAAAGAATTTAACTACCAAAGTGCTACAAAGAGGAAAGTTGTGGACTTGTGAAACAAACTTTTACATTGACCAAACCCGAGCAGACCACCCTTCCTTCCGACAGCAAAAGCTAATCCAGCCGGTAAAGTACCGATCAATCACAAAAAGATTGCGGATCTCCATAAATTACAGGTGACTATGAAGATTTCTATCTCCCAATATTGTCACAACAACTGCAGAAACCATTGAAGATGAGAGTGATGACGTGGACTGTGTTTAAATATTTTGAAAAATATTAAGTTTGGGTAGACAGTGGCCTTAAGCGCTTACAAAATATTTTATTAATCATTACTTTACCATGTTAAAATACATTTTATGTCTTTTTGAACATTTTTAGAGTTTATTTATACCTTTATTAATTTTATGTAGTTTAAACCATATGAAAAATTCATTTTTTGCAGAAAGGACTCATGTGAATTATATATATATACCCTTTTTACATGTAAAAAATTATTTAATTTATTTGAAACAAAGACCTAAACATTATATCTATTAAAGATATTTAAAACCTAAATTACAATAAGATGGACAAAATGTTACCATGGTTACACAGTTGTATGTACCCTTTCTGAAATAACCAATCTATACCTATAAAAGGCAAAGCCCTCACTCACTCACTCATTCACTCACTCACTCATCACTAATTCTCCAACTTCCCAATAACCCAGAAGGCTGAACTTTGGTACACTATTTCTTTAGGCATTAAATAGGAAAACTAAGTAGTTTTCATCCTGATCTGACCCTCGGACTCCGCCACAGACCCTCGCAAAGATCCCATATTATCCTTATGGCAGAATATAAATTGATGAAATGTTTATATTTAAACAGATGTGAAAAAGCAAGAAATTTAGTAGAATGTCAAACCAGCTGTCAGGAACAGAACATGAAATGAATCACTGACTAGAGATACTTATAAGACCTTTCTTCCCTGTAACAGCTGTTATTGAAAGAGCTAATTTAAACCATTTATTTTATCTACATCATTAGAAAAAATACTTTGCCTTTGTCTTTTAGCGAATTTCATTGATGGAATTATTACCATAGGTCTCACAGCAAGACCTAAGCCCGAGATCATGACAACTTTTCATTTTGGAGCTCCCAGAAGCAAAAAAACACTATTCAAACTATATTTAAAGCTGAAAACACAGTTCATTGTCCCTATAGAAAAATTCTATATCTCGGTTATTACTGAACATATCTTGATAAAACTTGGTATGTGGCTTTTTTGGTTCAGATTCACCTGTTATTGTTTAAAACAACCAAATTTTTGCATGACTGTTGCAGTAGACCTGCATACTCATTCCCTATGTTATTCTTATGGAAGAAATAAAATAAGTCCATGCTCATAGTCTGGAGGTCTGCTGCAACGGGGGTATTTTATGTTCAAAATAGACCCTAAAAACCTTAGAATTTTTTTGACATTAAATCAAGGCAATATCTACAAGTTACGTACATATACTTTCATGAAACAGAAAATTGCTTTAGGATTCTCTAAGTACACAAGGTCTGCTGCGACAGAGCTATTTATATTCCTGCTTAAGGGCCACTATATGCCATTCATGCGAGCAGATTCAACTATATTTGGCATGAGCCTTCCCAGGCCAGTGGCACCCTTGAGGCCTTTATTGGTGGGGCGCTGAATCTGCTCACATGTATAGTACAGGGAGGCCAAATAGAAATCTCCTGCGGGGGGCAGCAATAGAATAACTCCAGTCGCAGCAGACCTGGGGACTTAGAGGATTCCTGAAAACATCTTTCTGGTTAATGAAACTCCATCTTCTTTATACCGTACTAGCAGTTGCCCATGGCTTTGCTCACAATAAAAACTGTAACTCCCACTGACTAAATGAAGATAGGGCCGCATATTGAGTTTATGATTAAACAGATAAGTTACAAAAACGAATGACGACTTTAATTTAACAAACTAAACTAAATTTAACTTTTATATCGTACATATCACCAAAAAAATTAACAAAACAACCATAAAACCATTATGAAAGTAGACAATTTTAAATCAGCTGTAAAATCGTATCCATAATATGTGAAGCTGAACCACCTGCTTGCTGAATGACCATTGTAAAATAAGATCATCCATTCCACTTGCGTAGGAAAATTTATAAACTTCGACCCCGCCAAAACCCCTTAAAACTTCGAATTAAAAAAACCATTAGCAGATACTTACGCCCTTAAGATCGTCCATGCAGAGGTCCAAGGTTCTAAGTCAAGTAGTTTGGGCTGTGCAGTGATAGGTCAGTAGTATTGGACAAATCTATCTTCTATACTATTATAAAAAAGAGGTGGTTTCTGTATGTATGGGATAAGTGAACTTAAAAATCCTGAACCCACTGGGTTGAAATTTCACACAGAGATAGATCTTGAACCTGGGAAACATTTTGAGTGAGTCGGTGGCGCAGTTGGTAGCGCACTCGGCCCCGGTTCTGAGGCGGCAGCGTCGCAGGATCGAGTCCCGATGATGCCGCATACTTTTAGCAGTACTGTTCATCCTTGTACTGTACCGGCTCACTCCTTGGGTTTGCTTGATAACTTCCACGCACAGGCCTGAGGCCCATGTGGGGGGGGGGGCAAATGCAAGGTAAA
This sequence comes from Flexamia atlantica, assembly GCA_035578135.1. Taxonomy (NCBI): domain Eukaryota; kingdom Metazoa; phylum Arthropoda; class Insecta; order Hemiptera; family Cicadellidae; genus Flexamia; species Flexamia atlantica. The sequence goes on along the minus strand of JAQJVK010000095.1, from coordinate 530,348 downwards.
AAGAGGCCGCCACCCTCTTTAAAAAAAAAAAAAATAGGCCTATTCACTTCCTTAAAATCCCCTCGGGCTACGCCCCGTGATCGTCCTTAGCTTCAATGTTTACATTTTATAAGGATGTAAACATTCAAATACCGAAATTTAAACCGCTATGAATACTACAATTTGACAGTACAAATAGCAGAAGTAAGATGAGCTGTAATTTTTATCGTGAGCGAAGCCATGGGCAACTGCTAGTTCACTTATAACAGAGGAAATGCACTCTCACACTTAAAATGTAAAGTCAGTGCTGTGTCCCAGTCTTTACCAGGTATTAGATGCTAAGATATTATATGTCTCACATTTGTTTATAACATATCTAGGTAACATTAACCTACAAAATTTTAATTTTCACTTTTGTTTTCAGATCCTGTTTTTGATATTGATGTCGTTGCCTCGATGACACAATTCAAAGAGCTTCCTTTAAGAGGTAGCAATCGAAAACATATAATTAATAATTGCAATACAACATTAAGGTTTCTTCAGTCTGTTCTTTGGAACTTGGAAGAAAAAGAATTGCAACATCTTAATGCCACCCTAAAAGATATTTTCAAAGGTGTATCTGAAAAGGTTTCTACTGACAAAGGAAATGGCTTACCTGTTGAAGTTGAAAAATCAGGAAAACCAGAATAAGAAATGGAATTAATCATGCAACAAATAGGGTGAAAACTGAGTCAATATAGCTGCAAATGTGGTGGGGGCTTCAGGAATACCTGAGCAGAAAAAGAAGTAAAAGAAGCTTGCTCTTCGGAAAAAAATGTCAACCAAAAGAGTTGGTTTTGTCGCAGACACTATTGAGGAAGCGAAGACACTTAACATTGAAGAAGAAAGACCTGCAGATGCAGCAGTTAAATGATATACAGGGTGTTTCGAAACTCTCTCCCGAAACTCCGTGGGCACGTTCCTTAGGTCAAAACAAACAAAAAATGTCATATAAGTATAGGGTCTATCTCGCTCCGTTTTCCGTCTGTGGGTCAGTTTGTGTTTTTCAATTAAAACTATAACTTTGAAACGGCTTGAGATAAATTATTGAAACTTGGTACGTAAACTATAGTTAGTATGGCCAAAATTTTCACCAATTTTCAATTGTTTATCTTTTGGAATTTCAAAATGGCGGCCTTATAAAAATGTAATTCATTAATATCTAAAAAGGTTGACAGGTTAACACTAACCTTTTTATCATACATTTTATTTGCCATTTCATTACAAACATAACGATACTTTATTTATTAAAATCGGATAATAAATAAGCGAGATACAGCGATTTAAGTAAAGCATGTCATGGCATATTCCATCCAGAGGCCGGCCCGCGAGCCCGTGGCGCCTCTCGCCGCGCTGCAACAATGACGGTCTCGAGCTTCTAAGAGATAAAAGGAAGCCGAAATATACCAATTTAAAACAATATCTTATTTTTATTAGTAATAAAAGTGATGAGTAGCCAAAACTTGAATAACACTGAAACAACCATCACAAAAAACACATACCGTCAAGAATGAACCTATTTTGACTCCCATTTGGAGTTAATTTTAAATCCAATTTCTACTTGCGTTTTAACAGTGCATATTATTACGTGAGGGCTTTTCTTTTGTTGTAATAACTTGATCACGTATTAGATGTATATCTAGATTTACCAAAAACCTCTCAAACGTATAAGTAAAGTTTTAACATAAGTATAGTGAAGGGGTGAGGGTTCTAAACTGTGGTGCTATCCGTCGGCGTCGTAGACATTAAACATCTAATTCAGAGAGAAATAAAAAATTTGTATATATATATTTGAGTAATTTTCCATTTTTAGTGAATTTCTCATATAGGAAAGAGGCTATTACCGTGGGTCTCATGGTAAGACCAACGCCCAAGACCATTATAACTTTTCTTTTTGGGACCTCCAGAACCAAAAAACACCGATCCCATATAGTAATTATATAAATTAAAGGCTACATTATATCTAAATATATATATTTTTTTGGTTAATTTCTATTACAATTGTAGAACACAATTAATTGTTATGTTAATGGTCTTTACTATTTTTTTAGATTTTATTTTTGAGATAACTGTGTAAACGTTATAAGGTATAAGTTATTAGTTAAGAGTATTGTAATTTTGATAAAATTAGCTGTAAAGTCGATAGTCATTTCCCAACACAAGATTGAATGTATTAAAATGTACAAGATTGTTTTTCATTTAAAGATAACATAAAAGTGAATTTTAAATGAGCTGTAAAGTAGATAGTCATTTCCCAACACAAGATTTAATGTATTAGAATGTAGAAGATTGATCTGTGTTTTTATTTAAAGCTAACATAAAAGTGAATTTTGAATCTGAGAAAATATGGATTGTAACGTAAGCCATAACTCTTTTAATACTAGTGGATCCGAGCGCACGGAATCGTGCGCTACTCTAGCAGAGCGATAATGCAAATGGCGACAAATTTAAAACACAATCATGCTAACACGATCCGTCTTGAGGGTTATGTTTACACAAATTAAAAAATAACAGCAATTAAATTATCCAGCTGATCAAAATGTAAACAATTATGTTCTTCATAAGGATAACATGGGAACTTTAAAAGCCAATGGGGCAGAGCCCAAGGGACTTTTTCAAAAATGTAAGGCCAGTTTGCAAATCTACGCGACAAGCTCTTTCCAATGAGCCGTCAATGATCAAAATCGGTTAAGAAATGACGGAGGAGTTCATAAGACAAATTTCGTGTTGGCGTATTAATTATATAAGATTATATAGATTAACCCCACCGACATGGTATAACTTGTGCATGGGTTTTAATTATTGTCTCTTTGATATCCAATTAAAAAATCCAAATGTTGCACCAATAGTTTCATCATATGTCCCAACTGCTCAAGAGGTCTGATGGTGAGAGGGGCACGCCACGCCGTCGCAGCGGCAGATCTCACGCGCCCCGTCCACCATTGCTTCATGGTAGCAGTTACTCAGGGATTACTTACTTCGGTCTTATTGCAAAGAAACTAATTACAATATTAGTTTTTATGTGTGATGCATTTATTTCATACAACATAAATCGTGTTTGTACCTTCATTTCATTAAATAGCTTAACTGTTACTATATTATTGCTCTATTATGTGATTTGATTCCTACAAGAATGATTAGGTGTTTTACTGTCTCTAATTTTAACATATTTTATTTATGGTATATGAAATATTCTATTCTATTTGCAGGTACTTAATAAGTATGGTGCACTGTAAGTATGGAAACTGTATAATTTAAATTAGAGTGTTTAATCAGAGAAAAGGGTAAGTAATCAATCAAGTTTATGTAACGACGTTTGTTCTTCGTGACTCGTTATTCTCGCGTCTTTTTCTTAGCATATTATTACGTCTCTCGATTGATTATATGGTTTATTTAACAGGAAAATAGGTAGGAATGTATTGATGCGGGAGTTAAATAATAATAACATTACGTTCAAAATTAATAATCACATTATGACTCATAAAAGCACAAGCTGTAAAGCAAACTGATAAATTTTATTTACAGTTTGCTTTAGCATTCTGTAAGACCAGGGAAAATGTTCTCCGCGCGGTGTTGCGCCTAGACAAAAACCCCACATTATGCAGAAGGTTTCGCGTAGTTTGAGTTTTGAAACAATGTAGTAGTTCAATACATTAATTGAATTGGAAAATAAAACCAAATATTCAAATGTTGAATTGTAACTAATAGCTTTCGTTTGAAAAAAATGTACGCTTTATAGAGAAACTAGAACTCCAATTTTTTTTCTTTCATAGTAAATCCAGAAATATCAATTCAAGTGTGCAATTGGACAAGTAAATTCAATCGGACATGTTTCAGGCGTGTTATAAAATTCCAACTAACATTAATTATTTCCAAAAATTGTCTTTGGTTAAAGATCTATATCTTTGGGAGAAAGAGCGTGCACTTCATGCAAGACCTACGAAGCAACACGGGTCTTCACTCCATGTGGTCATGCTGCCGGGTGTGTGGAGTGCTGCAAGCGATTTCTCAATACCCGTCGGTATTTTGTGACCATAGACGATGAAGGTGAGCAGATCGAAGAATTCTACTTCCCTCTGCCATATCGATGCCCCCAGTGCTATGCACATGTTGGTATACTCATGAGAGTACTTTTATAGTTATCTACTATATGTTTGTATGTTTGATACCTATAATCGTACAGTCCATACTACTTAACATAGAATCTTGAAAATTTGCATTGACGTTCCTCTCAAGGCGTAGGCATCAGCTAAGAAACCATTTTTCAAAGTTGTAAGGGGTTTACAGCGAGGTCGAATTTTTTCAAATTTTCCCATATAAAAGTGTTTGCCGATTTTGTTATATTTTCAATGTTTATCCAATAAATCAGCTGGTAATTAGCTTCAAAAACTCTACATACTTGTTTTTACAGCTGATTACATTTTGATTTCTTTCATCATATTTTTTGTTTCATATTGATTTATTTTAAGGTCATAATTATGTACTATATAAAAGTTACTTTCAGTTTAGATTTAATCTACCATCAACTCTGCGGGATTTATTATAGTTTTTCCTGAAAGTGTCCCTAATGTTTTTGCTATTAGAATTATTCCTGTTACGATTATTTGGGGTTTCACCTGATCCGACGTCTATTGTTTAAAGCCTGAAGAGCGTGCTGCCTTTTTTGGCTGAGTCTTGAGACTGAACCCCCGGCAAAATTGAAAGATAGGGGTACAATAGTTATTTAGTCATCAAGAGACTGCGGTGTGATTGATGAATATTAATAAATCAATATAAAAAGAATAAAACAATTATTTTAGTTTAGTTTTATTTCAGACATTATAATCTTAGCTAACAGAATATCAACAAAAACCAATAACACTTGATCATGCGTTATAAAATAATTAATAATAAATACAGGCAATAAGGACATAAATATATAACAGTAATAATTTGATTCTTTGATCTATTTATGTAAATATCCCTAAATGCAGGTTAAAATTATATTTTATACTATATAATTGCCAAAAAATGTCATTGTCCTTTCATCGTACAGTCCAATTTACTTGACCTCGATAAGCCGCGTTTACACTACAAAACTTGTTTTGTAAACGTTTGTTTGTAAAACATGTTTTACAACAAAAGTTAATAAAAAAATATCCTTTGATCTTTCCTGGTTAGAGAAACCTGCAACCTGTTGTAAAACACGACTTTTCGGTTTTAAAACACGCATGTTGTACAACTTGTTTAATAATTTTCTTTGCTTTCTTAAACATGTTCAAACCAATTAGTATAATTGGTTGTACAACACAAGTTTATAAAACAAGTTGTGTGGTGTAACGCGGCTGTACCTTAAACATCTGCATGGACGTTCCTTTTAGAGTGTAGGCATCCTCTAAGAACGGAATTTTCAAAATTGTTAGTTTTAATTTGTTTTTGTTTTTCGGCCGTGTTGAAGTTTTGAAATTTTTCCAGGATCATCTTTATTTTCATTTATAATCTTAGTCAATCAAGCAGATGGTAATTAGTTTAAAAACGGGTACATTGTTACAGCTGATTAATAGTTTGATTTCTTTCATCATGTTTGATATTTTTAAGTCATAGGTACTGTATAAAATTTACATTAGTTTAGGTTTAGGTTTAATGCATCATCTGTTTTTGTTCCTTATCTGTTTAAAAATAAGCTCAACATATGGCGCCATCTTTATTTAGGATGGATTTTTATAGTTCTACTTTTTAGGAGCGGGAGTTATAGTTTTTCCCATAGAGCGTCTTTTTTATACATGTAATAAATAAAGTTGTTGTGTAAGTTTTGTTGTTATTTAAAATACCTTACTACCTTAGTAAATCACATTGGATGCAAATATTTGAATGGGCACCTACTTATTTTATGGACTATGCTATTATGGATATATTTTATAAATATATTTTACGTTTGCCTTTTTGAATTTTCTAAATTGCCAAATATACATTCTAGAACTGTACATTCTAACAGACAATACCTGACTGTTAACAAAAAGGCCCTAAATATTTACATATTCATAAATCCAAAAAATAAATTTGGAACTTATGTGGCCCAAAAAGGACTAATGTGTTTATATAATGAGTACCTTGTGGTCCGAGCCTTGGTCGGTATCATTTCATGTTTACCAGTTCATCCAATTACTATAAAACATGTTAGTGTCACAAACAACATTTTTTATAAATGCACATTTTTTATTGCTCCATGCGAACTTTATCCCACATGCCGTATTTGTCCTACATGGCCGTAGTTTGTAAACAGCTGTACGGTACAGTAAGGTTATTTGTTTACGTTTTTTGTTTATTTGGTTGCTTTAAATTATTTGGTTGTTTATGGCAACTTTAAATTAATGTAAAGTGTTTCGACTTAAAATTCAATTCATTACCTTATTAGAATTTCTCTAGCTAAGAAACCTACATGAGACTTTTTTTTAAGTCAGAAATTAGATGTTTCAAGACTTTTAAGGTAATCCTGAAAGACGTTTTTAAAATAATTGAGCAAGCAAGAGTATTCTTATGTATTTATTGCTCATAATATAAGTACGGGTATAGGATTTATTCATTATTTTTTAGAGAGAAATTAATTTACCAAATAGGATATTTTCCTTTATTGTCGAAAATGGGTTGTAATTAACTTTTATCATTTTAAATTCATACAATCTGATAATTAAAAATCACATTATTGGCCCATTAATGGCTAATATTAAAATTCTGCCTACCTCATATTTAATTACAGGAGGTAAAAAATGAAACACAATTAAAATTCTTGAGATTTTAAAATTAATTTTTAATAAATTACGTAACATATTTAGTTCAAAAGGAAATTAATTACACTATTCAACAATGAGTGCAGACAAACCAATTATGATCGAGAAAAGGGTTGGATTAAACGTAAAATTATTCTTAAATGATATACAATCTGATAATTTAAAATCGCAATACTAGGCCCATTGTCATCGTCCCCTTTACAGCGAGCCAATGAGAACAAAGGGAAGGAGCCCGGTACAGTATGGTTCAAAAACCTTCAAAAACGTTTGTGGTCAGAAATTAAACTGTCCGGGTTTGGCACCTGACGCTCCCAACGAATCGGGACTGTTTCAAAACAGTCCTGAGTTGGCGCCGTCCGACTTTGACGTTTCTGTTCAAAAATGAAACAGTACGGTTTTGGCACCTGACGCTCCCGTCGAATCGGGACTGTTTCAAAACAGTCCGGGTTTGGCGCTGTCCGACTTTGGCGTTTTGGGAATTTTAAACAGTCCGGATTTGGCGTTGTCCGACTTTGGTAGCGTCCCATTGCTATAGTAAATAAATTTTCATGCGAATTAAATGCTTATAACACATCGCTTTGTGTTTACTAAGGGATTACACACATAACTTAACGTGTTTGCAAGGAACCACTTTAAAAAATCCCAATATATATATATAATTAGAGTTTTGTCTGTACATTGCTTAGAATAATGAAATTATTGGTTATTTTTGAATTTTGAAGGTCAGAGAACCCGAATCAAGCATTATCTCAATTTATGTCACTCTGTCTGTTGGCAACGCTCAATATCACACCTTAGACCGCTTTTCACGGCAAAACTAGAGTACTGGTATTGTTGAAACTTATCTCCTGTATTGTATGCACATGTGAGAAGGTTTAAGAAGAATGAAAAATAGCGTAGGTCTTTCTAGAATTAAACAACAAGCTTCTAAAAAAACTTATTTTATTTTATTTTGACGAAGTTCGTTAGTTTGTTTTTAGCTTATGAAGTTTTCATGGCAACCTAAACATTATAATCATGAGTCCAAGGAAGTTTATCTGTTTTTCCACGGGTGAAGCCGTGTTGATCAGCTAGTATATGTATCCGTTTAAGAAACTGCTATCTCGACCTTTCAAGCGTGGGAAATGGAGAATTTCGATAATAAATTGGAATGACTATCATCATAACATCTCTGGCTATGCTATCATCCAAGCATTCATTTATGATCACATGCGTTTCACATGTTTACTGATGTTTTACTTGATACTTAATGATTACTATGTGTTTAAGTAATCTCCCCGAAAACATGTCGTTTTTGTAGAAAGGTACCTATTCAATAGAAAGGACAACATAATTAACAATGTCACACTACTATTTATATTAAAAGTTATTTCTAAAATTTAGTAATACTGTTTTATTGTAATAATAATATTTAAACATCTTCTTGAATTTTAATTTCTGTTAATAAATTGTAGTACAATTGTCAAACTTAAAGTTAATTATTATTTTAAGGCTTACATTATTTTTATTTGTAAGATTTTATTTTTGAGATAACTGTGCATACATTATAAAATACAAGTTATTAGTTAAGAGTATTGTAATGTTGTCGGGTGCATTTAACCAAACGGCTACAGTAGCTGCCTTGTTAACCTCTTCATTTGTCTGGCAATTATACACGAACACCGCCCGTGATTGGAGGTAGAGGGGGCGAAGTTTACTGCAGACAGTCGGATATAATGAGCGGTGTCGCCCGCCGCATGATTATCCACGAGCAGGTAGAAACAAAGATCTGGTGATACTGAACTACGCCCCGGGCCGAGAAGTTACGCGTCTTGTTGAGCGAGGAGGTGCCAAATCGTGCGACTGGACAACAAACGGACTGCTCCGTAGGTGGACCTGTAGAGATCGAGTCAAATGATATGGTCCGGGGCGTCCGGGGCCGTTCTACTTTGAATTGTAGATTTTTTTATTCTTAAAATTATTCTAATTAATGAGAAATACATGAATCTAAAACTCAACTACATTGTTCCGAGTGCTTTATTAATTAGACTTTTTTTCTTAAATATAGCTTTAAGTGTAATGGTCAACATTAAAATCTTTGAGGAGCTGTAACTTCTGATTGGATAAACCTTTTGAGGTGCGGTTTGCGCTGTTATGATCTATTGAATCGTATAATTTAATTAATTTTTGAGTTTAGCTAATTTGTGAGCATAAAGAAATTGTTTTCTCATAAACCTATGCATTTTATAATATTTAAACTTCGTAAAATCATGTTCTAACATATTTTCATCAATTTGTTCGAATCTTGTTTGTAAAGTTATAAATTCCTTTTATATTAAAACACTTATGTGTACCAGTTATTATTTCATTCTAACATTTTCAACATAATGATAAACCAGTTATCTCTATCATGTGGCCTTTATTGTACCTTTATTTTGTTAAATAGCTTATCAGTTACAATATTATTGCTTTATGATGCAATTTGTTACCTACAAAATTGATTAGGTATTTGACTGTCCCTAATTTTAACGTATTTTATTTACGGTATAAGAAATATCATACTTGTAAATACTTAATGAGTATGGCACAACTAATTGTGAAAAACTGTATAATTTAAATTGGAGTGTTTAGTCAGGGAAAAGAGTAAGTGATCTATCAGGTATTTGTGACGACGTTTGTTCTCCGTGACTTTCCTCGCGTCTTTTCCCCGATTCTCGCGTCTTTTCCTTAATATATTTTAACACCTCTCTTGCGCTTGATTTATATTGTTTATTTAACAGGAAAAGAGGTAGGAATCTATTTATACGGGAGATGAGTAGTAATAACCTTACGTTCAAAATTGATAGTTATCAATAATCACATTATATGGCTCATAAGAGCACAAGCAACTTATCGAATATAACGTTTTACGCGGAAGGTAAAAATTCTTTCAATATCATTAGAGCTATTTTCAAGATATAATTTACATGAATCTCTCAAAATAAAGGGCCATTCAGTTAGAGGTTACAATTTAAAAATTAAATAATATGAATTGTAGTTAACTTAATAGGAATATTTTTATTTATACTCATTTATTAAAGATTGACATTAAACATGGAAAATAGTATCCGTCAAATTACCGCCACGTGCGTCCCTGCAGACTTCAGCCCTTTTGATGAAATGTTCCATCACTTTCTCGATCAATTATTGTGGAATTTGATGGATTATTCTGCGAATCTCGTCCTTCATCCGCTCCGGAATCGAGTTATGCTTATTTGTGTAAACCTCCTGCTTCAATAACCCCAAAGGGGCAAAAAATCCACTGGACTGAATAAATTCATTAATGTGAGGTCACATGATCTTGCTGGCCAATGTTGATCGCCGAAATGAGAGATTAAACGGCCGGGAAATTTTGTGTGCAACAACTGACTGTTTCTCGTGCTATATGACAAGTGGCCCCATATTGTTGAAACCACAAGTCGTTCAACTCGTTATTAACAACCAATTATTCATACTATGCTGCAAGAAATAATTGCTTATCATCTCCCGATAACGTTCCCCATTGACTGTAACTGCACCGCCACCCACGGTCATTTTCAAAAAAGTAAGGGCCAATCACGCCACCAACCCACAATCCACACCAAATCAAACGGTTACCTTTTTTGGACGCTTTTTTCGGGTGAATAGCATGAGGATTTTCAAGTCCCCAAATGCGGCAGTTTTGCTTGTTAACATAGCCATTTATATGAAAATGAGCTTCATCAGAAAAGATGATTTTGTTCACATAGGAAATTTTCCCCATTAAAAAAAGGTTTTAACAATTAAAACACGTCCTTCATTCGAATAACGTTTCATAACAAAAAATGTCAATACACAACAATGCCCAATTACAAAACATCAGTTGTTTATCTTGCATACGAAACCAGTGCTACCAACTTAAAATTGTAACCTCTAACTGGATCACCCTATATCAAGTTTTGTTGACTTTAAATTTAATTTTCTCCAATAGAAAAGAAACAAACTACATTTGCGTTTATATAGCATTTTCAACTATGATGGTGAGATTTAACTTGCACTGAGATGTACCTGATGTAGCAGGTACATCTCAATGCAAGTCTTATTAAGATCATTGGAGTTGTTTTTGTAAAAGGAACTACTAGAATTGTTCACTTAAAGTACTATGATATAGGCCTAATACACAAATATGATATAATTTATAAAAGGTTTTAAGCAGGGTGTTTTAGATTAATCTATATGTGGAGGGGTTAAATTTCAACATTTTTAAACTATACCTCAATCTTATATCAAAAGTTTCAAGTAGGGTGTTCTAGATGAATCTGTATGTGGAGAGGTTTCATTTCAACACTTTTAAACTATACCTCAATGTTATAGCTAAAAGGATTTTCAGGGTAGAATTAATAATTGAAACACATATTTCAAGATTTAAAATATACTAACTAAAAAATACATAGGTTATAAAATTTACAAACTTATATATTCAGTTTTTTTCTTATTATTTTAGCTTTACAAATGCAAACAGTATGACGTTGCTACCTGGCGTTGTAACTTGTGACTTTCCTCACGTAAAGCGTTACGCGGAAGGAATGCGTTATTCAATATCGTGAAATACCACCGACAACATCACCTTTGATTAAATTAAGTACACATGTCTTATGTTACCTGTTTTGTCTGAAATACTTCAATAAATACAACAAATTGTAATGTAAATTACCATAGATTTATTTGAAACTTACAAATATGATTTATTTGGGGTCACAATGATTTATTACAAATATGGGCTGTGGATTTATGCTCTAGGCTCGTAGGCCAATGTTCAAATTTTAGTTCTGTGAACTTGAATTACATAAAATATTACTGCTCCGACTGTTCAATAGTAGAAACACATTTCTTCTAAGGGTAGGTTCGTGCTGGATGACAATCTCAGTTAAAATAGATGGTTAAAATATTAATTTGGAAAAGATGAATTTTGAATTTCACAACAATGCCAATAAAGCTTCAATCATAAGATGGCCGAATTAGGTAAGTCACTGATGGTTTATTCAACTTTAATTCAAGTTTTTGGTTCGAAAGAATGTAATAATAGGTTCAAATCTTGATATTCAAGTTAATAGGTACGAATTAGGCTAGGCCTAGTCAAGGTTCTTGTTGATTTCTTCAGGTAAATGTGATAATTTAGGCTGGTCTTACCAATCTGCAACAACAATTCTTCGCCAAGTACTTTAAATGTTCAGGCAAATATAAACAAAGGGTTTGGCGTTAAAATGTACTTTTGGCAACATGTCCCTACTTTAGGTACTAGTAAACAAACACTAGTCCTCTGACTTGGGAAATACAAAATTAGGATCAGTGTCCTAAATATTTTACTGAGATTAACACATCCCTCTTCTCTGGAAGCTGGAACAGGAGTCTCCCTGGTAAGTTCCCTCAACACATTGTTGGTCATATGGGGTTCACACATCTTGAAATATAATTATTCTTGAGTTCACTTCACTGTAATTTGGATTAATCATGAAGCTGAATTTATAATTTTAATTTTTTATGATTGTAATTTCCATACATTATATATATATTTATGATAATACATTATCAACTTATTTAGCAACTGATCATTTAACTATCGATTAACTGATAAGGAACCAGGTTAATAGGTGAAATATAAATTATTAATTATTATTTAATGAAATTAACAAATTTTATTCTAACTGATTGGTGACTTTCTGGGGGTGATAGTAAGGTATCCGCCTATTTTAAGATAAAGTGATATATATTTTGGCATATCCATACTGAATGTCTAAATTCATCATTTGAATCATTGACTATATGTTACTTAAAATACAATAGAAATAAATTTTGTTTATAATAAATATGAAAGAAATGGCATGAAACATCTCAATATCCCCTCAGAAATTTGTATGAATGAAATTCAGGCAAATTTTGATTTATGTTGAATGGCATTTATGTACATATTTCATGAATGGTATTCCTAATTAGTATGGTAAAACATTAAATGATTGATATTAAAGGTGATCTTAAATCTAACATATCCTAACAAGAAAATTATTAAAACATTTATCACAAGGAAATATGGAACTATCTGGGGCAGTGAGCTGTTGTTTTAGCAAAAAAAATATAGTTTATGGGGTCTTTGGGTAACACATAGAAAATGTATATGGTTCACGCACTCGCGATTTCAGTTCATTTATTAAATTATCCCCTCTATCACTTGAAAGAATTAATATTGTTTATTACAGTTTACACTTGCATTTATTACCATGACATCTTTTGATGATTAATAAAATTTGCACACTTTTACCCTTGAAATATTCACACAAGTTTTTTGTGTCCTTTGCACATATATTTTATGGAAAGTGTCCATTTCACTTTATGTTTGGAAAACATTGTTCATTATTTTTGGGGAAAACACTGTTCTTGGGGGGAAAGTTACCACTGCTGTCAGATTTCAACTCTTCGATCGCCTTCACCTAGCTGAATGTGTGGTTCGATGTATTTTTTCAGAGCTGAGATATGGTAAGGAATAAACATTTGATTTGGAATTTTGAGGGTTTTCTACTTTAAGTTCATGTACATATTTGTTGCACAATCCAGGTTTGTCCGAAAATACATGGTTGTATTTCATTAATAAACTACACAAAGATTTTTTTTGTTGTTCATTGATGCATGCGTTAGTTGATAAAGCTTCGTTGATGGTTTCTTCAGATAATTCGGCATCGTTACTATGATTTTCTGGCTGAGCTTCATAAATTTTATTATACATATTATCGTACTCCTCATATATTAAATTATCATCATTAATATTTGACATTTCGTCTTGATAAACATTTATTTGCCTGTGGCGGTTATCAGTAGTGATCATACATAATTGACCTTCATTAAAAACCATGTCAAACTTCAATATTATATTCACATTATTTATACACATATTTAATTCATAATTATCAAAGTTTATGTCCATCTTCAAAATAGCTAAAACATCCACTCCTAAGATCACTGGTTTTATTAAGTTTGGTACGATTAAAAATTGCATATACATGGTATGATTCTCGATAGTAACAGGTGCATAGATTATTCTGGATATACGCTTAGATTTTTCTCCTGTAGCAGTTTTAATTACTGTATTTGTTAAAGGTAGTTCTTCATACGGTTTCATTAGCTGTTGGTTGTCTTTAAACCATGACTCAGACAATCATGTTACGGACGATCCTGAATCGATCAAAGCGTTAGTTTTTATATTATTTATTTTAATTATAATTTCTGGGCATCTTATTTTAATTGGGTTGGGTATAGGATCATTGTTTAAATTTTCGCTCATGAGAAAATCTCGGTCACACATGATGTTGTTTATTTCATAGCTATATGTATTACTAGGTGGATTTAAATCGAGGACTTGAAATTCTGGCGCTGTAGTTACATAACTATTTACATTGGTAACTCCTCGACTTGCAATTACAGCGCACGGTCGTTTCCCTGTGGTGTTGGGGAACTATCACTGCTGGTCGTATTGTTATTGTTTGGTATGGGTGGGGGTGGATGACGCATGGCTTCGGCAAGTGCTCGAGGATCGTTTTGTCCTATAATAGCAAGTACTTGTTCTTGTTCACGAGTTGGATATCTTCGCTGGTCTGGTGGGTAATATTCACCTTGTCTTTGAGGATATTTTTCTTTGTTGTTGTATGGTTTATAATCTCTATGTGGTCGATTGTTTCCATGTTCCGGTCTGTGTGTGTTTTGATTGTGATTTTGGTGGTACTGATTACCATTCATCTCGTTTCGTGGTGGGTGTTGGTTGTTTGATGATGTGTTGTGCGAATTCCATTTAGGTTGGTATGCACGATTATTTGTGTGTGGATCATGGTGTATGTTCCGACCGTTATTTGGACTATTTGGTCTCGAGTTAGTCTCAGTGTTCGCGTGTGAAATTTGTTTGTTTCGTTTAGGTCCCTCTCGAATGTCTTCACGCTGCAATAATCTCTCGAATTGCTTGATTGTAGTGATGTTTTGTACGTTAATACTATCTTGTATCAAGGTATCAAATCTTTCTGCCAGTAGCGTGACTATTTCTTCTTCGGACATTGATGGAGTCATAGATTGGAGTAGGAGAACTCGTTCCGTGAAATACTCGGTTCTGGATAGATTGCCTTGTGTACGGTATTTTTCATTTTCGATTTTGTTTTTAATTCCTCTCTGTACTTCTCGGCTCCAGTATTTTCCTATAAATTCAGAAGCGAAGGTGTCCCAATCTTTAATATCGTGTTTGATTAGCTGCAACCACCTCGACGCAGGTCCTTCGAAACTTATTTCAAGAAGATCTTTCAAATGTTCTTGATGATTGATAGTCGGCTGTCTTTCTAGACTCTTCTGGTAATATCGTTCTAATCTGCGTAAGTATTCATTCGGATTACCGCTTCTCCCATTGAATTTTGGAATGTGTCTTTCAATAGTCTCGTTTCCGCTACAGATTACTTGTATGGGTCCCGTTATGCCGCTGATGTTTGTAGCCGATGTTTTTAACGATTTGACGTCGAGTTCACATTTTTCTAACGCCTCAGTAATATTTTTAATTTCATTCTTTTGTTCGATTAGCATGTGTTGGTTTTCATGTATTTTAGGTACGATATCATTATGTAGAGATTTAATGTATGCTTTGGTAGTGTCTTCAGCGGCAATAAGTGTCTGTTTTGTTTGTGTCTTAATGTTTTCTTCAGTGTTGGTTTCGTGTTTTTCGATACGGGATTCTATCTCAGTTTTCAATTGGTTCTGTTCACGGAAAATAATTTTCTCAATAGTTTCTTTATGTTTGGTTATGTTTTCTTGTACATAAGATTGGGTTTCATTTCGAATTTCATTGAATTTTGAATTTATTTGCATCCCTATCAATTCAATTTCAGCAGATTGTGTCGCTTGGATTGTTTTAATTTGGTTTATTTCGTTACGAAATTCGTTTTGGGCTTCACGAATTTCCTGTACTTGATTTTCTAAAACATGACGGCAAGCTTGAATTTCTTGACTCATTTCATTTTTAGTTTCTAGTAGTTTTGATTTAATTTCTGAGTTTGTTTGATTCAATTTCATATTGGTTTGTTTAATTCCTGATTTAATTTCTGTGTTCATTTGTTGTAAATAGATTAATATTGTGTTAAGATCTAGGTCGTTTGAACTGCGCGCGTTCAAGCCTGAGCGATCCGCGTCGGCTTCTTTGATTGGTCCGGCTCCGTTGCCATGGTTACCGACAAGGTCAAGGATTGCGTCAGCTGTGCGTTCTGTGCAATGGTCGCGCATGCGTACGATCGCTTCGTCTTGCCTAGTTTCTATCTCGTTCCGCTCCGCTTCCAGGTCTGGATTGGACTCGGAATGTGTTGCGATCGTCCCTAGAACGTAGTTTTCGGACGGTTCGAGATCCATTTCGTCTGTGTCGTCTCGATTCTCGGGCTGTGATTGGTCGATTGTTAAATGTGTAGAGATGTCGGTACGCGTGACGCTGTCATCTGATGATGAAGAAGGAGATGTTTGGTTTTGTGTTTCGTGTTCAACATGGCGTCGGTTTTGTTTACATTCATCGTCGACCGTATTCATTGTGATAGGGTATTTTTTTGGTTTCCTTAAATTGTAGGACATTTATTAACGTGAGGGGAATGGTTATTACGGGGAATTGATATTCTTATAACTAATAATACCTCAACATCAATATAAACTTAAAATTATGTTCTTAAATATAGGAAATTACAATCTTATGATGGAACTGAGATTGTCAGCCACAACCGTTGGGCGCCATTGAAATACCACCGACAACATCACCTTTGATTAAATTAAGTACACATGTCTTATGTTACCTGTTTTGTCTGAAATACTTCAATAAATACAACAAATTGTAATGTAAATTACCATAGATTTATTTGAAACTTACAAATATGATTTATTTGGGGTCACAATGATTTATTACAAATATGGGCTGTGGATTTATGCTCTAGGCTCGTAGGCCAATGTTCAAATTTTAGTTCTGTGAACTTGAATTACATAAAATATTACTGCTCCGACTGTTCAATAGTAGAAACACATCTCTTCTAAGGGTAGGTTCGTGCTGGATGACAATCTCAGTTAAAATAGATGGTTAAAATATTAATTTGGAAAAGATGAATTTTGAATTTCACAACAATGCCAATAAAGCTTCAATCATAAGATGGCCGAATTAGGTAAGTCACTGATGGTTTATTCAACTTTAATTCAAGTTTTTGGTTCGAAAGAATGTAATAATAGGTTCAAATCTTGATATTCAAGTTAATAGGTACGAATTAGGCTAGGCCTAGTCAAGGTTCTTGTTGATTTCTTCAGGTAAATGTGATAATTTAGGCTGGTCTTACCAATCTGCAACAACAATTCTTCGCCAAGTACTTTAAATGTTCAGGCAAATATAAACAAAGGGTTTGGCGTTAAAATGTACTTTTGGCAACATGTCCCTACTTTAGGTACTAGTAAACAAACACTAGTCCTCTGACTTGGGAAATACAAAATTAGGATCAGTGTCCTAAATATTTTACTGAGATTAACACATCCCTCTTCTCTGGAAGCTGGAACAGGAGTCTCCCTGGTAAGTTCCCTCAACACATTGTTGGTCATATGGGGTTCACACATCTTGAAATATAATTATTCTTGAGTTCACTTCACTGTAATTTGGATTAATCATGAAGCTGAATTTATAATTTTAATTTTTTATGATTGTAATTTCCATACATTATATATATATTTATGATAATACATTATCAACTTATTTAGCAACTGATCATTTAACTATCGATTAACTGATAAGGAACCAGGTTAATAGGTGAAATATAAATTATTAATTATTATTTAATGAAATTAACAAATTTTATTCTAACTGATTGGTGACTTTCTGGGGGTGATAGTAAGGTATCCGCCTATTTTAAGATAAAGTGATATATATTTTGGCATATCCATACTGAATGTCTAAATTCATCATTTGAATCATTGACTATATGTTACTTAAAATACAATAGAAATAAATTTTGTTTATAATAAATATGAAAGAAATGGCATGAAACATCTCAATCGCAACTCCAGTCTGTCCGCATGTTGATGATTTCCTTGCCTCAACTGCCTGGGGTTATTATTAAAAAATAATTTACGGAGCCACTCGAGATATAGTTGCCAAGCAGCTAAAACAGATAGAAGCAATGAATCACATGAAAAAATATACGATTTGTTTTCTTAGGACTATATTAAAATTTGCTAGGCAATAATTTTTCACCGGAACTGTCAGAAAGTTTCAACAGAAACAAGATATTAACTTTGAAGTAGGTGGATGGTGTGAAAGAAATTTGCACCGAAGATCCGTTTATCATGAAATGAGGCATACTTAGTTTTGCAAATTTAATGTCACAAAAAGATTTAATCGGACAAAGTATGCAGAGTTTAGCGGGATTAGTTCTATAATTTCGAAAGCTTAACTGTAATTTTTCTTAGGATACACTTGTTGAATGTCTGAAACCTCAGAACTTTGACTTTTTGGTAAAGGCTGTAAACAAGATAATTCATAGAACTAGTAAATACCACGTTCAAACATGAAAATAATGTTTTAACTTTTTAACTTTAAAAATAGAAAACGCTCTTCGAAAATGTGCGTTTATTCAAAGAGTGAGTTACTTTAAAGAAGGAGTTGTGAAAGACGATAGGACAATGAAATCTGTCCCCGTTCTTAAATAGAATGGATAACCGTGTCTCTTTAACTGTCTTTAGTTCTTTTAGAAGGAAAAGGTAACCAAGGAAGACATTTTCTTATAACATCAGACCTCTTGAAACAAGATTCATTTTAGATAAAAGCATTGAAAGCTGCGTTTGTTTACTAACAGGGAATCTGTGTAATGCAACTATGTGGTATAAACAGTTATTAAAGTGGCTTAAACATGTTATTGTCACAATCAAGACTAGTAAAGATGAAAAAGTTCTCCACCCTCTAGACTGTCATTCAACACAATCGAAAAACCTTGATGATTTTGTGTTGGCAACTTTGAAAGGGATAATGAATGAGTAGTAGTGGCTGGCGGGTTAAGAAAAAACAGGACTCACTAAAAACTCAGGGTTCCCACGCGTCCTGGAAAACCTGGAATTTTAGGATGTGTCCCGGAAAACCTGGAATTGTCCTTAAATTTAGCTTTCTGTCCTTGAATTTCTATTTTTGTCCTGGAATTCCATCGTCTATCCTAAAATTTTGTCATTTTAAGTTTGTTAAAATAATTTTACTGCTTTTAATTAATTTTTTGCCATATTTTAGAGCGATTTTCCTTCTGGAATAGCTGGCTAGTTATCGGCGCTTCAAGATGGAAAGTAGCAAGGTTTCTGCTTCAGACACTACTAACCACCCTGAGGTTAACAATCCTACTGCTGTGATGGGGAAGAAGAAGAGTATGAAGAGTCGTCGGAGGTACCAAGTCCGTTTCCGAATTAAGAAGAATCAACAATTCCACTCCGACCTAACGACACCCTTTCTGCCTCGCCTTCATCTGACTGACCCCACCAATTTATCAGCCATTAAAACTCAGTCAACAATTGCTCTAACCCCAGGTTCCGATTTCTTTTCGCGGTCTACCTGTGTTCTTGTGGACACTCTGGACTCGAATGATCGCAATTGGAACTAGACCATTTTCTATCTTGGCTACCAATGAAAACTTCGGAATACAGTATTTACCAAATGCATCTTGTTCATTTGATCAGAACGTCCGACCTTTCCACTGACATCTATTGGAAGGTTTAATGAAATGGAGTTGCGTCTTCTCGCTTCTCTAGCTGCCTGGCTCCCTTTTCCTGTGTCCCTCTATCTTGAGGCCGTCGGTAACTTCGTTTCTGAAAACCAACCTGTGATACCAGTACTTGCGGAAGCAGATCAACTTGTTGTTTCCACCGTAATTACCTACTCGCCTATTGATGTATATCAATTCTTGAGCCGTTTTCGAGATTTCGTGCTAGCCGATGATGAAATGCCGGTCATTGCGCAATTGCTTAATGATTTAACTGGGATAGTCTGGGAAGATGGCGTGGGCCAGATACCGCTACCCGCTCCAGGCCAACCAGCCCCTCCCCACCTCAAGGTCACCAAGCCAGGCGTGCGCATGCTGCCACCCTTGCGTTTTGGAATGGCCGTCCACCAACGAGGGATGAGAGGGAAGTCTTTCTCAGATAGTTGCGTCTATGGACAGCAAGAAGGATTTCAATGTCAAGTGTGACATTACGACAGGTACTGGATGAATACTGTTGAATACTTGATGTTTGAAAAGAATCAGATGATGTTAACTGTCACATGGGTTTTGTTTTTGTTTATGTTTTTGTTTTTACTGAAAATGAATGAATCATGTACTAATGTAATCAAATAAAGTTTAATATTTGTTAATTTAATTCTCAAAGTGATTTTGTATCCTACGATCCTCCACAAGGTAAAATCTAATATAATAAGCCACAATACACAATAAACACTGTTAGCCCAGCGCTTCAGTGATCCGTACAATGCTAATGTCGATGAGGTATCCTACTACTCCAACACCTCTGTGCCATCCTATGAAGAGCAGTTGGCTCCTGCATTTCTTCTTGGTTATGAGCACTTTTCTGTCCTAGTCTCGCGATTTTGTGGAGACTATGCAGAGTGCTTGAAGCACGGAACGGCGTCGGCTGAAAAGCCAGAAACACTGTTATCTGGACGGACTAAATTTAGTCCGCTTGAACGACCGGTGTATACAAATAGTCAACTCTATTTTATACTGTTCATGATCCACACCACACGCCTATAAGGCAGCCCAACACCATCCCTCACTCCAACATTGAAATATTGCAGAGATTTCAATCTAAAGCCCTTCGCAAAATTCTCAGTGCTCCCTGGTATGTCACAAATGAAGTGATTCATAATGATACCGGAATCCCGAAAGTAAAAGATGAAATATCAAAATTTAGCACGAAATATTTAAATAAATTAGAAGATCATATCAATTTCCTTGCGGTGAACGTGTTGGACAATAGCGAAAATGTCTACAGACTTTCAAGGAATAGCGTTCTGGATCTATCCTCAAGATTTGAATAGCTTATGATTGTGCCTAATCATCGCAGTCTGTTTGTGCCGCAGGGCAACAGGACTTATTATAATGTCAAATTTTCAGAATATTTACTCATCGTTCATAATTAAATGTATAGAACAGATTGTAATTAAATGTTGGTAAAAACAATATTTTAGAAATTGAATAGGTATTTTTTTAATTAGGTTAATTTTGTCATATTTTAGAAACTGAATAGGTATTTTTTTAAATTAGGATAATTGACTGCAGCTCATAAGCTGAAAAAGGGTGGATGGTTTGGTGATCAATAGAATTGATGAAGCGTGTTTGTCAAAGTATTTATTGAAGTATTTTAAAAGCTGCAGACTGTAGACGTTTGGCAAACACTCTTGGTAACAATCCTGTTGTAGCAGTGGTACACATTTTGTGATATTTGGGCTAGCTATTACCAGTTTCTAAACAATAGTTGACTTAAATATTACAAATTTTTCATGAAGTGACCCAAATAAACTTTTTGTTAGTTGTCTACTCAGAACCATGTAATAAGAGTCTGCAGTATGACAATGCCATTTTTTTGCCTGGTGAATTTAAAGGCATTATAATCATAACAAAAATGGTAACAACGGTTTGGATATAGTGTTATAATAAATAATAACTTCTATGAGAACATTATGATTTGTTTCTGCTCATTTGTTATATGTATTTCATTATTAAAACACAACCTTTCACCTACAAACTATAAACCTGTTGATGATTTCTCACAAGCTTTTAAAAGAAACACACACTGTAATGAATAATCAAATAAATCTCATGTTATTCTGCTGAGGTCAATGTCATTGTGGATATTAAAGTTGTAAAATATTTATCAAATTCTTATCAGGCTTAAATAAAAAATTGCTGTTAAACATAAATCTCATGATATACTGCTGAGGTCAATGTCATTGTGGACATTAAAGCTGTAAAATATTTATCAAATTCTTATCAGGCTTAAATAAAAACTTGCTGTTAATACTGTAGACCCTTGTGCTGGATTAATTTGTGATTTTTTCCCTTGTGGTTTGATGGAAGTGTAAACAGAGTAATTCGGAAAGATGAAGCTGACATCATCATTAGGTTCTGGGATGATGAAGAACAGAAGGTGACCAGCAGGTATGTAGGGTCCCAATTCCTCGGACATGCTAAAGCAGAAGATTTGGTGAAAGCTCTAAGTGATCCCCTGGAAGAGCACAACTTGCCAAAGTTGATTCAAATTGATATGGATTGGTATCGTAAATATTAAAACATTAAAGACTCTGATCGAACAAAGAGAAAACATTTTCCTGAATAGATTTTTGATTTAAGAAGCTGTAGCATCCATACAATACACAGAGCTTTTCAAATTGGAACTAGTGAAACAGGTTGGGACCTAGCCTCACTCTTAAGAGCGTTATGGCAAATATTTAAAGACTCACCTGCCAGAAGGAGTGACTTCTTAACAATCAATAAAAGTGGATTGATGCCACTTAAATTTTGCAGCACAAGGTGGGTTGACGATGTAGTTGTTGCCAACCGTGCTGTGGAATTTTGGCCTTGTATTGTTATGTTTGATGAGTCATGCAAAGATAAGACGAGATCAGAGACGGCATCCAAGTAATTTCAGCTTATTAAAGAAGCTTGTAAAGACAACCTTGTGGTGGCAAAACATAACTTCTTTTCATTCATAGGGAAGCAAGTGCAACCTTACTTAGAGAGTTATCAAACAGATGAACCAATGGTACCCTTTCAGGCAAAAGATATATGTACTCTCTCAGACAATTTATTATTATGTATTGTAAACCTAACAAAGAATAATTCAATACACATGGAGATGTAAACGACATTTATCTTGCATTAACTATTTAATGACATTGTATATTCCAGAATCAACACACTGTTTTACATTAACCATTAACATTAACACTCAAATTTAGGTTTTCCAGCATTTTCCAATGGGGCAGTTGTTGCCCATGAGGACCAAAAAGGTACCCGGTCTTCACACCCAAAAAAATCAGACATTAGCAATAAAAATCACTTAATCTTGCCAATTCAGGTTAGGGGTAAAATCACCAACTGCAGGACTAAAAGTATTTTGTGCACGAATAAAACAGTTATTTTCAGACAACGTATTATTATATATTTTAATCCAAACAAAGAAAAATTTCATACAAAGGTTGATGTTAAAAGACACTTATCATGACTGAACTACTTATGTCATTTGATATATACCAGAATCAACACGGCCAATCATGGTTGGCACAAAAATGGCAAACTTAACTTTAAAATCAAATGCATCTATTTTTAGCAATGGAAAATAATAACATTTTTGATTTGTGAGTACAACTATATCCAAGACGCTACATCTTATTTGGTGTTAAGAAAGCCCAAATTTTAAGTCCAGGCAATAGATGAATTAGGCCTACATAAGGATTTTACGATGGATTTTTTCCATGATGAGGGATGAGCAAACCAATTCAGCGATTATATATTTACGGCATGTTAGTCATTCTGTTGAAGTTGTAATTTAAAGTTTAAATGTTTTAAAAGTAGCTAATTTATCAATTGACAGTCTAAACAGGAAAAAAGAGACTGACCTACAATTAGATGCGATCATTCGAACGATTTGGAAACAATTTTTTTTTTACTTTTGTATTGTATTTCAAAGGGGTAGTAACATATTACCATTGATTAAATTTATTTCAAGTCGTCATAACACACTGTCTATCAGCACTTGGTTGATTAAGCTAAAAGATTTTATAATTGTACAAAATTGTTGGTCATTGTGACAAAGATTGTTACTGGCTTTAGCTGAGCAATGATTGAAGCAATTCATGTTCAGTGAATCAAAAAGGATATAGCGACATACATTGTCAGCTGAGTTAATATTGTAATGGCTGTAAAAACTAACTATAACAGTGCATGTTTTCTGTTGCCCCTTTGTTAAAATGTGTCTTGACAATATACATTCAAAATCACATAATATGGTGAGCAAATATCGTAAAGTTCTAGAGCAAATTATGTTACAAATCATTTGTTCATTATAAACTGCACAAGTTAAAGTTAAGACTGGCAATACTTTTTTTTATTTGCTGATCACCCCACGTGCAATGCCGTATTGGTGCAAGCTTTTGATAACTTAAGGACTGAATGCATGGTTGACAAATACCAACTTGAGGTAAAAAAATAAAGTTAAAAAGGAGTCATTCCTTATGGAAGTACTGAACCATAAAAATAAATCCTTATAAATTAAAAGTTCAATTTTCAAAGATGTGTTTGTTGTGATATTTGATCTATTACTGAAATATGATGTAGTTTTACAGCAAAAAATGTAATTTAGAAACAAAATCTAACAGTGACGATGAGTTATCACCTAACAAGGTCACCAAACAAGATAATGATCCTGGAAAAAAGAAACAATCCTTATCACTGCCCAGCCATGGTTAAAGTTTTGCCACGAGATATGTGCCCTATATCCCACTGTGTCTGGTATTTTATTGAGAGGCGATGATCATAATGTGGTTTGTCACAGAATGAGCAATGCACCAGCTAAAATAGATATGGACCGGTTGAAGATGTCATTCGAGAAGGGAAAGCTAATCTCAGGGCAAATAGATTTGTTAGAAAGGTCAGACGTGTAGTAAAGGCTATATGCAAAAAGATCACCCTGAGAATTCCTAAGGAAGGTTGCTGAGTAAATCAATACGAAAACCAAATTGAAACTGAGGACCAATGTTTAATCGTGTGGCCAGAATAAATCAAAGAAGCAGCTAAATCAATATATACATAGAATGGTTTTGCTATGGAACAGGACGATACATACAAATTGTTGACCTCTGTTCATGGCACGACTTCGCGAATCATTGAACCGGATCAGGCCTGCCTTATAATATTTATTAACTTTTTTAATTATTATAATACCTTTTTTTTGATGATAATTCTACAAGGTTTAATGCGTATTACGTAAGCTGTGGGGCACTGGCACTGATGTGATAGTATTACCGACGGGTGAAGCTACGAGATAGTGTAGCCGCCAAGCGCCGGGTCGCTGTGTCTGTCATGATTTTGTTTGTTGTGAAATGATGATCGTTCGGTGTCTAGTTTATTAATTGATTGAAAAATAGTGGCTTGCTGAGAGTTTTTAACTATAACTATGGACCCTTTTAAATCAGGATCCCTTACAAAAAAAGAACGAGAAAAGCATCTCGAGGCTAGTAAAAGGGACCGAGAACATAATTTGAAGTTGGATATGAAGTTGGATAAGAAAGAAGATTCTAGTAATGACGGCTTATCATTGGAAAGCTCGTCAAGTACAGTACCTTTAAGAAAGAAATAAACCTCATTTATTTAACATCCTAGCCTTTCTTGGTCTGACTAAATTTGTTTTGATCCTGATTAATTGTTAAAATAGTAGCATAATATGCAGAATATTGCAAGAAAAGGTAGAGTTGATTTATCTCTATGGGCAAACCAATCAAAATTTTCATGAAACAGAGCAAGTTTATAAAACTGAACACCCTGCTAAGCCAGTTTGCAGGAAATATTTAAGATTTAATAGAAAATTTCACATTTACTGTGAGTAATAATGACAAGAAGAAAACCGGACGGAAGGTACGTAAAAGCAAATTAAGAGGTACCAGTCGGTGTTTTAGTGTAATTTGTTATAAACCCTCATAAAACCGTAATAGCCCAAGCAAATTAGACCAAAAAAGAGTTGTTGCACCACAGTCCCAGAAATCACTTTTAATCCGATTCGGGCGTCCTAAATCAGGAAAACTTAAGTTTGCGACACAACACATTCACATTCACATTCAACACATTCACACGTCACACATGCATTCTGGCCGCCACAAGTATGAAGTCTCACGAAATGGCCATCCGGGTCACCAACAGCTCTTAATGAAATTGCAATATATTTAGTTTTTTGTAAATTTAGAGTGAGCCGGTTTTGATCAAACCATCTCTTGACTTCCAGAAGGCCGCGCTCCGCCGTGCTATGCACCTCCTCCCAGCTGTCGCCCTCAAAGAGAATTGCCGTGTCATCCGCATACAAGTAGAGTTTACCGTTATGTAGATTTAATTTACCAATATTATTTACATAGATTAGGAAAAGCAAAGGTGCAAGGGTACTCCCCTGAATAATCCCATAGTCTAATTTAATTTGAGAGCTTATTTTATCGCAAATGGATACAACTTGATATCTATCAGACAAATAATCTTTAAACCACTCAAATGCCAATCCTTTAATGCCAATAAATGAAAGTTTTTTAAGAAGGAGATGCCGGTCGACCAAATCAAAGGCTTTTGCGAGGTCAATAAAAATCAGTAAACTTTTTTTGTTTCTACCCACCGCATTGTGAATATCTTTCATTAAAAGGAAGAGGTCATCATTAATATTTTTGTCACGCCGGAAGCCGAATTGATTGTCATATAAAATATTGTTTTCATATAGGTATTCTTCAAGTTGTACTTTAACACATTTATCTATCAACTTAGCGAGAACGCTGGCTAAGGTAATCGGCCTATAACTAATACTTTTGTCTTTTTCTCCCCCTTTAAAAATAGGTATTACTTTCCCAGTTTTGAAATTAGGTGGATAAATTCCTTGCACCAAACTTAAGTTAATAATATGCCGTAATGGAGCTTTGATTGAGTTGAAATTGTCTTTTATGACGTGACCAGGAATATTATCTAATCCCGGGGCGGACCCCCCTCTCAGTTCGCCGACAACACGTGCAAGTTCATCCTCAGTGACAGGGCGCAGCCGGAAGGTGGTGTCGAGTTCGAAGGCGCCGTCGTCTATGACGCAGTCAGACACAGGGGGAATGGCACTTGCTAGTTTAGCGCCGACGTTACAATAATAATTATTGAGTGCATCTGCAAAACTTACGATATCGGACTCTTCTACAGGGTTTTTATCTTTCAAAAAATGTTCAATTGGAAAACTATCCTTTTTCTTGTGAGTATTAGTAATTTCTTTAATATTTTTCCAAAGCAATTTACAATTTCCATGTGCTTGATTGATTTTATTGGTGTAATATCTTTCTTTTGCCATTTTAATTAGATTACTTAACATATTTCTATAATTATGAAAACGTATTCTTAACTCAGGGTTGAAAGGTTGTTTTTTCACCTGTTTACTAAGTTTATCTCTTGTCCGAATGGATTTGACCAAGCCATTAGTAATCCAAGGCTTTATTTTAATATTATTAGAACTGAAGAATTTTACTTTTGAGGCCTGAGATATTAAATTTTGAAGATTTTGAACAAAAATGTTGCAGCTTACACTTACATCAAATGTGTTTCTTGTTGATAGTTTCTTGTTATACTTAGAAAGTTGGGCGGTTAAATGGGATTTGATTATGTTGGGGGAAACATGGCTTGATTCTGAAAAAAGTGGGGTGCAACTTGATGGGTATAAAATGTACAAAACAAATAGGGGTGCGAATCGAAACGACGGTGTGGTTGTGTATGTGAGGGAGGGAGTGAGTGTGAGTGAATGTAGAGAGCTGGAGCTGGGCGGCGTGTTTGGCCTGAGTCTCGACATCACTTATCACGGCAGGCGATCTGACCTGCTGGTAGTCTACAGGACTCACGACAGTGACCTTGACAACTTTACTGAAGCGCTGCGACAATATTACGACCACATGACTAGGGATAAGACATATATACTCATGGGCGATATAAATGCAAACTTAATTGTGACGAACAAAAAAACAGAGCACTACTTAGACTTACTCTTTGATAAAGGTTTTGTGAGTGGTGTCAATGAACCCACTAGAGTTACTGATGACAGCAAGACGTGTTTAGATCACATTTTTGTAAATCACGTAAATACTGACGATTTGAAGTCTGCTGTGATCAAGACCGACGTCACAGACCATTACTGTGTGGCTCTGGAAGTATCGCACAAGCGCATGCGCACACAACCAGAGGACGTAAATTCATCATTCATAGACAAAGCTCAGATGGGACAATTAGTTGACAATTGTGACTGGACCCAAGTTACAGATATCTGTGAAGTAAATCAAAGTTGTAATAAATTTGTTTCTCTTCTCAATGAATTTAGTGAAAGTTCGCGTAAACCCCAATCTAAAAAATCTCATCGATTAAAAAAATTAAAGCCGTGGATTACCGAGGGACTGATAAAATCAATTAGAACTCGAGATAAATTAAGTAAAAGATTAAAAACTCAACCTTTCAATGTTGATTTGAGGCATTTTTATATAAGCTATCGAAACAGACTTAATGTTCTTATCCATAATACGAAAAATAATTATTACAGATCTAAATTAAACAGTTCAGCAAATAACCCTAAGATGTTTTGGAGTACTGTCAATGAAATTTCAGGTAGAATAGTAAAAAAAGACGTTTTTCCACTTGAACAATTTACTGCAAACAAAAACAAGGACGGAGGTGACTTAAGGCGGCAGGTGGCCAACGATTTCAATGAATATTTTTCCCAAGTTGGCAGCAACTTGGCCACTAAAATCAATTCGACTGGTCCACCTGTCGTCAACGACGCAGACTATACTATAGACAATAACTTAACTTTCCACACCATCACTAAGGACCAGTTACTGCACTACGTCTCGGGCCTGCGCGGCGGCTCAGCCCCCGGCTGCGACGGCATATCGGCCGATTTTTAAAAAAAAACATTTCCAGTCGTTGTGTGGACCGTTACTTCATATCATAAATTCTAGCATTGTGTCCGGCGTGTTCCCCGACGCTTTCAAGATTGCCAAAGTTATTCCTCTTTACAAATCAATTGACATTACAGTTAAATCAAATTTTCGCCCGATTAGTTTACTTAGTGTTTTTTCAAAGGTTTTAGAAAAAGTAATTAAAGACCAACTTTCTAATTATCTGGAAACAAACAGATTAATAACCGAAAATCAGTTTGGGTTCAGGAAATCCAAAAGTGTTTCAGACGCGCTCTTCAAAATTACTACAGATATTAATTCAGCTCTTGACAGAAATAAACGTTGCCAAATATTATTTTTAGATTTAGCTAAGGCATTTGACACGATAGATAGACAGATATTGCTGGAAAAACTAAATGTAATAGGGGTTAGGGGTATGGCATACAATTGGTTTAGGAGTTATTTTGAGAGTAGGAGACAAGTAACATCAATAAATGGGGTCATTAGTGAAACTAAAAACATAGATTACGGGGTTATTCAAGGTAGTACGTTGGGTCCTTTACTGTTCTTAATCTACATAAACAATCTGGCCAAAATAAATATTTCAGGTAAATTGTATCTCTTTGCTGACGATACAGCAATTTTACATGAAGGTGACAACTGGGATTCAGTTTTTCATTCAGCATTGAGAGATCTATCAACAATTAAATCTTGGTTTGATCAAAATTTATTAACACTTAACATATCAAAAACCAAATGTATGCCAATAGCTCTAAGAGATAGGTCAGATACAAGAATAACCAGTCTCAAACTTCATGTTTGCGGAAACACTGATTCATTAAATTGTGGGTGCGAATCTATTGAAAGAGTTCATACATATAAATACTTGGGTGTTATGATGGACAGTAGAATGTCATGGAATGCGCATGTTAGATTTATTAATAACAAACTCAGGAAATTAATTTATGCTTTCCACCAACTCAGTAACATTTTAACATTAAAAGAAATCAAAACAATTTACTTTGCATATGCACAGTCTATTTTAGAGGGAGGGATATTGGCTTGGGGTGGGGCGTACAATTCAACAATCAAACCTTTATCAGTCACACAAAAATCCATCCTCAAGGCAGCAATGAGAAGGTGCCGGCGATATCCGACGGACGCTTTGTTCGATGAAGTCAAAGTTCTAGACGTTAGACAACTTTTTATTCGAGCAGTTCTTTGTAATTTATATAAAAATTCATCTAGCATTTTTCAAACTCCAAGTCATGATTATCTTACCAGAAGCAAAGAAAGTGCAGGAATTCAAATGCCAAAATTAAGTAAAACTTTTTCAACAACTAATTCATTTTATGTATCTCACGTCCTGTACAAAAATCTTCCAAACTCATTAAAAAACATGGATTTATCTTTTTCAGTCTTTAAAGTAAAAATCAATAACTGGCTACACTCGATTGGAAGAGAACATTCAGATAATTTAATCACTTCTGTGATTAAATTATCACAGAAGTGATTATTAAATTATCACCGGTTCGTTATAGACGATAACGAACCGGTATGCTGTGAATGCTTGAATTTGTGAGTGAATGGGATGTGCTGGTGTGAGTTTGCGGGTATGCGAGGTTTGTTGTGGGAGTGTGTGTGTGTGTGTGTGTGTGTGTGTGTGTGTGTGTGTGTGTGTGTGTGTGTGTGTGTGTGTGTGTATGTGTGTGTGTGTGCGTGTGCGTGTGTATGTGTGTGTATGTATGTGTGTGCTCGCGAGTGAGAGTGAGCGTTGGTGAGTGTGCGGAGTGAGTCGGGTCAGTTTGTCCACTGGCGGGGAGGGGGGCGGGGGGGTCCATACATACCTTTGTCCGTCTTGTCCTTATCAAGTTGCACCAAGAATACAAAACAACGAGAATATAGTTGCCTTGTTAAAAAAATAATTCTTCATTATTTTTGTTTTAACTTTGAGATGTGATTTCCATTATTTTTTATGCTTTCTTTAAATTCTCAGCTCAAAAACTATTGAAAAAAAAAACTAAGCATGATAACGACACACTCTCTCACGCACGGGCTGTAATGCCTATGTGAGAGAAATTTCTTATGTATCATAGCCAAGTCAATTTAATTTATTTGTAAATATTTAATTTGTAAAAAAATGTGCGCTATGACTGATACTTGTATTGTAAATATTTTCCGAAATAAAGCTGATTTGATTTGATTTGATTTGATTTGTTTAAAACAGGCAACCAATCAAAGTCAGACAGCAGCACTTTTAATGAGGCATTATCGAGGAAAGAAAATGATTTATTTAGATGCGTGGTGTTAACTTCCTTTTGAATTTCAATCACAGTAAAATAATGATCCGTCATTTCCGCCTTGATAACACCAGATCGCGTTAATTTAGCATGTTTAGCATTGATAAAAATATGGTCCAAACAGCTTTTCGTGTTTGCAGTAACCCTCGTCGCAACGTTAATACAGCTTATAAAACCAGCACCATACAAAACGTCTAAATATCGTTGCGACGTAGGCTCTAACGTTTCCGGTAGTATGCAACAATTAATATCGCCAACAATGCAGCGCATGGTCCAGTTCCTGTTCCAGGCGTCACAGTACGACTGCAGGTCGCTGATAAACCTTTCAAGGTCACGGTCGGGGCTTGGGCTTCTGTAAATAGCCAGGACAGATAACCGCTCGCTTCCAAACGAAATATCAACCTTAATACTTGTGGCGCCATACAAACACACTTCCTCATAACTCACCGCAAACCTCTTACTCACAAACACAATCACACCATCGTTTTGATTTCTGCTAATTTTGTTCATAATCACATCATACCCATCCATTCCCACATTCGCACAACATTCATTCAGCCAAGTCTCAGTAAGTATGATTATATCAAACTTGTCTGACAGGCTATTAAGTATTACAAGGAGTTCATCGGCATGTTTGTTGTAGCTTCTTACATTTGCGTTAAAAATACTAATACCTTTATAATTTTTAACATTTGATTTGAATTCTCTGAAAAAATCGAAAGACTTAATTTCTTCTTAATAATTCTTCTTAATTTCTATTGATTGTAAATTGATTACGATGCCTTATCGTTGCTGTGTGCCTGGCTGCCGCAGTAACTACTTTGACCAGGTAAACGAATCTTTATCACTATATTCATTCCCTAATGACCAATCAAGAGTCGACTCATGGATACATGCCATTCCTCGACGTGACTTATTTGTACCTGGTCAAAAACCAAGCAGAAGTTATAGAGTGTGAATCAAACATTTTGAGGAAATATTCATTGTGAAAGAGGACTCAGGTACTCGGCCAGATGTGACAAGAATATGTGTTCCTTGTAAACATTTTAAACTAGCAGGCGACGCCATCCTCACTAAATCTAATCCTTCAGACTTATGCCATACAGGAACATTTCCTTTGCCTTCATCTTCAGCTCAACAAACCTTTGAAACCGAGCTAAGATCTCTACATCAAAACAACAAAGTTCATGAAAATTATTACATCAACAATTTTGAAATGCTTCAAAATTACACAACAACCAATTTTAACGTCGAGATAGGAAAATTAAAAATTAATTCATGCGAGGACAAAATTACTTCATTTAATCTGAACCGTTCCAGTGAGAACATACCGAAAATCGACGTATCAACGTAATTAAATATGGCTCATCATTTGTTTTTATCAAAATGATTTCATTGTCAATTCAACTACTACCTGTTTTGCAAATCTTTGACAAAAGCATAAAATCAGTAAGTTTCAGAATTTCACGGCCTAGGGACATGGTTATTTGAGAAGGGAACTTCTATCGAACCTTCCCTTTCAGACAATCTTCAAAAAGTTAATAGTAATATTGAAGACATTAAGGAATCCAGTGATGAAGTATGAAAATCACCCATACAATAATGATATACATGTTTCTTACTTTTGCTTATGTTATCATAAGAAATAAAAATGAATTTATTGAATGGATAAAATATTCTTTAAATGTCTAATTTCTTGTATTTTTAGAGTAGCTAGAATTGGTGACAAGCTATGTTGTGAAATGTTGGAAGTGTTTTGCTTACTATTTTCGATATGCCTGTATCGCTGTGAGAATTTTGATTTTGTATCTTATTTTACTTGATATCTGGATACTCATTAAGAACTCCAAGTTACAATAACAATTACCATATAGTTATTGGGAATTAAAAAAATATGATTCAGTTGGGGATTACATTTACTATTACAAACATGGGGTGTGACTTTAACTTAAGGCTCATAGGCCTATGTGCAATTTCTTGTCGTGTGGAATTTGATACATAAATATTGCTCCGACTGTTTCAATGATAAAAACGTATCTCTCTCTTAGAGGTAGGTCTATGCCGGGTGACAATTTTAGTTTGGCATAGAATAAAATAATATGAATTGAAAACTGATGAATCCTGGGGTTTACAACAAAGCCAATAGGCTTCAATCTTAAGATGGCCTAATTAGGTGATGGCCGAATCAGTGATTGTTTTATTCAAGTTTAAAACAAATTTTATTTCAAAGAAAATATGAGATTAAGTTCAAATCGTGAGGTCCAAATTAACAGATACACGAAATAGTCAATAATCAAATTTTCTTGCTGCTACTCTTTCTAGTAGCCAAGATGATGTTGGGTTGGTCATACCAATCTGCTACCAATGTTCTTCGCCAAGTACTTTAAATGTTCAAATTTTAATAAATAAAGGGGTTTGGCGTTAAATGAGTACTTTTTGGCAAATTCGTCCCAAAAAGTGAGGTACTAGTAGGCAAACACTGGTCATCTGCCTGGGGAAATCCAAAATTAGGAACAATGTCCTATTAGGTAATGAATTTAACACATCCTTCTCCTCTTGAAGCTGGAACAAGAGCTACTGGGTGAGTTCTGGTCAACACATTGTCACATGGGTTCACACACCTTGAAGCATTCTTAATATTGAGCTCACTTGACTGAAATTTGGATTAATCATGAAGCTAAATTTAAAATTATAATTATGACTTTATGATTGCAATTTCTATACATTATATATATTTATGGTACCATAGAACTTCCTACCATAGAACGTCCAAGAATTGCAACCCTGGTTTACATATAATTAAGACACCTGTAAAATGTATTAAGAACGATATGAAGGCACTTGAATACCCAAGAAAAGATGTATATCCGACAACAGATGAACTAAATGCCGAAAAAGCTCAGGATTACCTACAGGAAAGCTTAAGGATATTGTGTGAAAAAATGTTCGTTGGTAATGATGTCATGAAAGTTGGTGCCTTTGGGCGAAGTATTATGCAAGCCATAAGCCCAAAACCTTACAATGCCCACTGCAGCTTGGTGTAGAAATTCAAATGCATCACAACTTCAGATCACGTTTCATAATTGATATCTTCCACAACCTAGGTTTTTGTTCCTCCTATGCTTAAGTTTTGAAATTCGAACGCAATACTGCACTGGCAAGTAGCTGCCTTGTAGGAGATGGCGCAAGTGAAAACGCGGTATTGTTTGCAGCGGAGAATGTAGACCATAATACAATAACTTTGGAAAAATACCTTTCACGGTATGGGGATGATTGCTGCAATAACACCAAAGCAAGTTCAAACCCGTTGGGATTGAAAGCAAGTTAAAATCAATGTCCTTCGACACAAAGTAAGTGATGTAGAAATAGGAAATATGGCTCGTATCATAATTAATGACTACAGATCCTCTAATAGCGTCCTTAACATTCCGGGAAGTCGAGAGAATTGAAAGAAATTACGGAAAAATTGATATTCTTTGGCAACTGTCTTGGTCCTTTCCAGCAAATGATCAATCCAATTGGTCAGGAACCATGCAGACATTATACGACAAACACACGAACAATCAAGATCAATGTGGGAAGGCCTCTATCCAGTTCCTTCCAATCATTAATATGGTACCAGGAGACATGACATGCATATTATCAACTCTAAAGCACTTGAATAAAAATCCTCATGAGCAGAATATCCCTTTCGTTGTCACTTTCGACCAACCATTGTATTGGGAAACTTCAAGAATAATTTAAGAATACAAGGAACTTGAACACACTGTTCTAATGCTTGGACTTTTCCATACAGTTATGAATGTTTTGGGTGTGATCGAGATGTTTGAGAAAATTTCTCAACAATTGAAACACCGGCAATCGTGAAACAACATGTTGTATCCAAACTAAAGACAGATTAAACATTATTAGGGCCATTGTAATGATCAAATAATAATAGACTTTGCACATGATACAGTATGTGCATTAGGTTTGGTGAAGAAGTTCAAAAACAAGGAAACCAAATTAGACAGAAAAAATAACTCTTATCTAGACCGAATTCAAGGCTGGCTAGATCTGTATCAGAGAAAATAAGTGAGCACCATTTGATGGCAGGCAAACTTACTAACATTAAGGAAAAAATTTAGAAAAAAGAAGCGAGTATCACTTGCAAGATATGTGTACAATATTTATGCATATTTAGAAAACAATAAAGACTTCAGTGAGCATTTGCAACGATCAACAACTTAATTTATTAATTCCAATTGCTAAAAAGGGGTTGTAGTGAATTATAGACAAAGCCGTCAGGTCTTTAAAGGGGTCGCACAGAAATCAGGACCTAGGGCTGCGGTGACCGTAAATCCGGCACTGATCACTTTCGATACACCGATATTGGCCAGATTTCTAACTGCCGCATTGAATTTTGGCCACACTACAATTTTCCTTACCAAAAGCGCAAGTCTGACACTGATGGCTAGTGCAGCAGTAAGTTCTTTGGGGAATGACCTGAGAGAGGCCAGGAGTGGGGGAAGAGGGGAAATGTAGCCAGAGTTGCCAGCAGTGAGAAGGACGGCGCTGCGCGCGTCCAAAGTTTTTGATTATGGTACGTTAAATCAAGTTCGTTGTTTAGGGAGGGACGAAATAATTCAGTTTGCAACAGCTTATTAGCATCATTTAATTAATAATATTAAATAATTAATTTAACTTTAAACCATTACTTTAGTACTTATAGGTAAATCGTTGATTAGTATACAAGAGCACTTTTTAGGCGATGTTGTAATATTAAGAATGTGTCATAAATATTTACAGGTGATAATATTCTTGTGTGTTTATTCACACAAGATCTTGATTTTATATTTTATAACAATTTTCAAATTTTATAGCAAGTTGCATTAGTGAGACATTTTTATATGAAGTTATTGCTTTCGTCGCAAAAATAACTGGTAAATAAAAACCAAAATGAAAGTATGAACTTAATGTATTGTTAAACTAGCTTTGTTAATAATTAAGTAACAGCGCGGGAATCACTTGCACTCTGTTTTCACTGTACGCCTCACTTAGCGCCGTCATTGCACTGCTGGCAACACTGGCTACACTTCCCCCACTCCTCAGCTCTCTCGGGTCCTCCCCCGCGAGACGTACCGCTGCACTAGCTATCAGTGTTTAACTTTCCTTTCTTTCTTCTTTCCCACACCTAAAACAAAGTTTGATTATACATTGTACTGATTCTATTGTCGATAATCGATTGATAACAGCTGTAGTACTTGAGAAAACAATGTATCAATACTTAATACGGAAGTTATGTCGGTGACAAAATGCCGCCTGAGTGCCATACACTCACCAAAAAAAAAAAAATCCAAGTGGCTTTTGTTACCCCGTGCTAAAAAAGTGTACTATATGAAAGCAATTTTTTTTTGTTTAAGGCTTGAATATGCCACGGAATTACCGCCGGCCTGTTGGGGCTAGAAAATACAAAGATTATACATATGAGATGTTGGCTTCAGCTGTAAAAGCAGTACAAGAAAATGGAATTTCCTTGAACAAAGCTTCAGAGAGACATGGAATTTTCCGTTGTGCTTTAACAGCAGCATGTAAAGGAAAACGTAATAAACTAGGTAGACCAAGCATTTTGAGTCCTGTGGAAGAAAACCTGCTCGTTGAATGTGTTTCCATGACTGGGAAATGAGGATTCCCCTTAACCTCCTTTGACTTATAGTTAAAGGATTTCTGGACCGAAGTGGGAGGACGGAAAGGCTTAAAAACATGCCTGGAATAGATTCCATAGATTCATTTATGAAAAGACATGACAAGGAAATTACTAATAGGTTGTGTCAAAATATGAAAAGAAGTAGAGATGTCAACGCATATGTGATCAACAGTTATTTGGATGAGCTAACAACATCACTTGAAGGAGTTGATTCCAGTATGAAGTAGTGAAATACAAAGAATTGTTTTCAACCATGGGAATGGACATTCAAGGATTTGTGAAAATAATGGGGAAGATGATCCTCCTATGCGTACAAATGGCTTCATTAAACAAGCAAAAGAAGCAGTTGGTAGTGATATGTAATAGGTAATAGAGAGACCCTCCCTCTATTTTATCTACTATATTTTATTTTTATTTAGCAAGGGCCTTTGCCCCCGATTACATGCATTGCGTCCTCCTAGGAGTCGTTCGACAATGTTTGTTTTTGTGGTTGGGATCTAGTCATCAAAACAAACCCTGGAGTATGCATATCAAAGGTGAAGTTATTGATAAGGAACTTTTCACTAACAAACCCACATAATATGAGGTAAACAGACTGCCTAGGAGTATCAAAACAAGGAAATATTGGAAGCCTTCTGAGCTAAAATCCTGGCCTTTATTCTACTCTGTACCTGTAAAACATAACGTCTTACTTTCCACATTTTTCAACCACTGGCTCATTTTAGTATTTAGCATTTTTACATTATTAAAATATCAGATAATGGATATGTGCAATGCTCTGTTATTTTTTTTATGGGTGTGCTATATGATGAGAGAAAAGTTAACCTTTAAGTTTCACCAATTGTTGCATCTGCCACTTTCTGTTCAACGGCGGGGAGCTCTATGACCCTCATCTACGTTTTGTAATATCTTTTTATGACCCTCATCTTTTTTGTAATATAGCCTGCAAGAAGCTGAAACAATTAAAGGCACACAACAGTTTAATACTTTTTTCATTCCTCACAGTTTGAGAAAATTGAAGTGAAAGATTTTTTCTCGTGTGACGACATTAGCATACAAGAAATTGTGAAAGGAGGTAAAACATTGCCAATGAGTGGAATTTCAGGTAATGTTACTTGTGAATATGATCGACGTTGGTGCTGGCAAGTGTCCTACCAAGACAATGAAACTGAAAAGTAGATTAACAATTTTACACCCTTCTGTCCCTGCTCCCTCATTTGTTTTTCCACGCAAACCAGATGTTTAAAATTGTATATAAAACAAATCTTAACTGGAGTGAATCCAAACACAGCTAGAGGAAGAACATATGTCATTCCAAAAGTGAAACAATTGCAGCAACAAAGAGCTTTCTGTTAGGCCTGGCTTTTTATTGATCATTAAATAATTTAAACATTTTTAACTAAATTATAGCGTTATAGCTTATATGAAATGTCCATTTCTATTGCAACCGTATAAATAAGTATTTTTCATATTATCCTGAAGAGGATTTTTGCGGACATTTGCCATCACTGATTAGTAAAAAACAAGTTTCACGACGTTTCGGGATCTGGAATCTGATCCCGTCTTCAGGTGGAAGAAAACCTAGAACATAACAAGATTAGTAAAACATAGCCAGGAAAACCTGGAGAAAAACACAGCTAAAACAGAGAACTGTAAAAGCAGTCACGAAAACAATAAGCTGAAAAGAAAAACAATACACAAAATAACACAGGAATCACAAGTATCAAGAATCACCAGGCAGGAGAGAGCACGTCCACACCCAATCAGAGCTGAGCTGAGACTGGTGGGAGGAGAGCAAATGGCGGCGGCAACGGAAATGGCGGCGCCCACAGCCAACCAAATCACGGCGCGCTACCGGTGGCGAAAACCTGAAACAGAGACATGTGATATGCAAATTCCGTGTGTCTGTTTGTGTTTTGTTAGTTAATTTTTAACCTGATTTTGCCCCTTGGCCTTGCTACGGGTTAACATGTTATGAGAATTTTGAACAGAATTGTTAGTAATTACCCTATTTTCTGACACTTTATTTTCCCTGTCTTTCAATTCTTTGTTTAATATTGGTAGCCATACTGGCCTTATTTCAAGTGAAGATTGACTGATTGGTTGGTCTGCTAGTTTTATGTATGAAGCTTCAATTAGTTTTCTTTTGAAAAAATGAGGTTCGCGGTGTACTATTTTTGCTTCGTCAAAATTCATCTGGTGATTTTCAGACCAGCAGTGTTGAGCAATTTTTGATTTATCAACTAAGCCCTTCCTCGTGTTATCTTTGTGTTCTTTGATTCTAACATTTAAAGGTCTTTTTGTCTCGCCATAATACGGCCTAGAGCAACTATTGCAGTTTATTCTGTAAACACAGTTTTTTGATCCCTGAGTGCCATTTTTTGGTTTGGTTTTTACGAGACATTGCCTAAGAGTGTTTTGTGTCCTAAACGCGGTTCTAACTTTGAACTTCCTAGCAACTCTTCTAATTTTTTCCGATAATCCCGGCACATAAGGGATTGACATGGGAACGAATTTTTCAGTGTTTTCTGACTCTTTCTGTTTAGCCCTACGGGTTTTGCACTTTCTTATTACGGATTGAGGGTATCCATTCTTAGCCAAATCTTGCTCTACTTTTTTGATTTCCTGATTTAATCCATCTTGATTTGAGCAAATGCTCTTTGCTCTGTCAAATAGTGAGTAAGCCACCCCTTCTTTGACAGATTTTTGATGGTTCGATTGAAAATTTAAGTACTGCCCTGTGTGTGTCTTTTTTCTGAAAACAGTTGTCCTAAGCGTGTCCCTATCCTTTTCTACGCACACATCCA
Source organism: Flexamia atlantica (assembly GCA_035578135.1). Taxonomy (NCBI): domain Eukaryota; kingdom Metazoa; phylum Arthropoda; class Insecta; order Hemiptera; family Cicadellidae; genus Flexamia; species Flexamia atlantica. The sequence goes on along the minus strand of JAQJVK010000095.1, from coordinate 491,067 downwards.
AAAATGCTAGTTTGTTTTGGACTTCCTCTTCCATTGTTAGGCGGATGGAAGGAGAAATACTGTTAAGATGCCCTAAAAAGTCTTTTAGTTCATCGTCTCCATGCGGAAATACCACGAAGGTGTCATCGACGTACCTCCACCAAATCTTCGGTTTGAGTTGAGCCAAAGACAAAGCCTTTTGCTCAAACTCCTCCATAAAGATATTAGCAAAGATAGGCGACAATGGCGACCCCATGGCCATCCCCTCATCTTGACGATATAATTTACCCTCTAGTTCAAAATAGTTACATTGAGTGCATAATTCAAGCAGTTCCATAATGACGTTAACAGGAAGTTTAGTACGTTCAGTTAGACTTTCATCTTTTTCGAGCCGAGACTCGATTATTTTTAAGGTTTCAGGAACTGGGACATTCGTGAACAGACTTTCAACATCAAAACTAACCAGCTTATCCGTCTCAGCCAGCACTATGTCCTTTGACTTTTCAACGAAGTCTTTAGAATTTTTTATGTACGAGTCAGTTTTTCCTACCAATGGTTTTAGGATGTCCAGGAGGACTTTAGACAGTTCCCTACACGGTGAGTCGCGAGAGCTAATTATAGGCCTAAGAGGTACATCAGTTTTATGAATTTTAGGTAACCCATACATGTGTGGGATTTTCGAGTGATGCGGTGTTAAACGAGTTCTTTGTTTATCAGAAAAAAACTGTTTATGCTTCCTAAGAGTGCTTGCAACTTTACGCTCGAAACTTTCTGTAGGATCTTTATTTAGTTCAGTATATTTACCAGCTTGGAGAGTTTCCAATATTTTCTCTTTATATGTTACTGTGTCCAAGACAACAGTAGCGTTTCCTTTATCCGCGGGCAATATTTTGATAGTATCATCTTTCCCAAGGATAGATACTGCCTTGATTTCCTCTTTCTTTAGGTTGGGCTTTGGGACAGGAATTTTATTCAGTAAGATGCTGGCCTCGCACCGAAACTGATCCCCCTGAGTCTCAGGGAGCTGAGACACAGCGGACTCAATCCCCGTAACAAAGTCAAGCGCCCTCACTGATTTAGGCACAACAGAAAAGTTCAGCCCTTTAGACAAAACGGAAATTTCATTTGAATTTAAATTTCGTGAAGAAAGATTCACAACCTGATTATTTGCATCATTAATCTGTTCATCATTTTTAGAGTTATTACTAATTTCGACAGGTCTTAATTTTTCTAGCTTTGATTGTTGTCTGGATTTAATATCAACCGATTCTTTGTCAAACCTATTTTGGATGCTTTGAAAAATGTTCTGAAACTCAGAACCAATTAAAGTTGCCAATTCAGATTTCTTATTTTCAATTCTGATTTTGAGGGTTCTCTTTTCCGTACGATGAAAGTTTATTCTTTCAATTAGGAGAGATTTTGAAGCTGCAGACATTATTTTGCTGGCTTTAAAACTACTAAAAGGAGGTTTAATTCTGAAACTCTGCGGTATTAGATTTTCGAGTTTGCACTTAGTGAGAAAAGTTAAATGGTTGGTGTGCCTAGCCAATAGGTTTGACAAAGAATCGGTTGATATTAAATCCAGACAACAATCAAAGCTAGAAAAATTAAGACCTGTCGAAATTAGTAATAACTCTAAAAATGATGAACAGATTAATGATGCAAATAATCAGGTTGTGAATCTTTCTTCACGAAATTTAAATTCAAATGAAATTTCCGTTTTGTCTAAAGGGCTGAACTTTTCTGTTGTGCCTAAATCAGTGAGGGCGCTTGACTTTGTTACGGGGATTGAGTCCGCTGTGTCTCAGCTCCCTGAGACTCAGGGGGATCAGTTTCGGTGCGAGGCCAGCATCTTACTGAATAAAATTCCTGTCCCAAAGCCCAACCTAAAGAAAGAGGAAATCAAGGCAGTATCTATCCTTGGGAAAGATGATACTATCAAAATATTGCCCGCGGATAAAGGAAACGCTACTGTTGTCTTGGACACAGTAACATATAAAGAGAAAATATTGGAAACTCTCCAAGCTGGTAAATATACTGAACTAAATAAAGATCCTACAGAAAGTTTCGAGCGTAAAGTTGCAAGCACTCTTAGGAAGCATAAACAGTTTTTTTCTGATAAACAAAGAACTCGTTTAACACCGCATCACTCGAAAATCCCACACATGTATGGGTTACCTAAAATTCATAAAACTGATGTACCTCTTAGGCCTATAATTAGCTCTCGCGACTCACCGTGTAGGGAACTGTCTAAAGTCCTCCTGGACATCCTAAAACCATTGGTAGGAAAAACTGACTCGTACATAAAAAATTCTAAAGACTTCGTTGAAAAGTCAAAGGACATAGTGCTGGCTGAGACGGATAAGCTGGTTAGTTTTGATGTTGAAAGTCTGTTCACGAATGTCCCAGTTCCTGAAACCTTAAAAATAATCGAGTCTCGGCTCGAAAAAGATGAAAGTCTAACTGAACGTACTAAACTTCCTGTTAACGTCATTATGGAACTGCTTGAATTATGCACTCAATGTAACTATTTTGAACTAGAGGGTAAATTATATCGTCAAGATGAGGGGATGGCCATGGGGTCGCCATTGTCGCCTATCTTTGCTAATATCTTTATGGAGGAGTTTGAGCAAAAGGCTTTGTCTTTGGCTCAACTCAAACCGAAGATTTGGTGGAGGTACGTCGATGACACCTTCGTGGTATTTCCGCATGGAGACGATGAACTAAAAGACTTTTTAGGGCATCTTAACAGTATTTCTCCTTCCATCCGCCTAACAATGGAAGAGGAAGTCCAAAACAAACTAGCATTTTTGGATGTGTGCGTAGAAAAGGATAGGGACACGCTTAGGACAACTGTTTTCAGAAAAAAGACACACACAGGGCAGTACTTAAATTTTCAATCGAACCATCAAAAATCTGTCAAAGAAGGGGTGGCTTACTCACTATTTGACAGAGCAAAGAGCATTTGCTCAAATCAAGATGGATTAAATCAGGAAATCAAAAAAGTAGAGCAAGATTTGGCTAAGAATGGATACCCTCAATCCGTAATAAGAAAGTGCAAAACCCGTAGGGCTAAACAGAAAGAGTCAGAAAACACTGAAAAATTCGTTCCCATGTCAATCCCTTATGTGCCGGGATTATCGGAAAAAATTAGAAGAGTTGCTAGGAAGTTCAAAGTTAGAACCGCGTTTAGGACACAAAACACTCTTAGGCAATGTCTCGTAAAAACCAAACCAAAAAATGGCACTCAGGGATCAAAAAACTGTGTTTACAGAATAAACTGCAATAGTTGCTCTAGGCCGTATTATGGCGAGACAAAAAGACCTTTAAATGTTAGAATCAAAGAACACAAAGATAACACGAGGAAGGGCTTAGTTGATAAATCAAAAATTGCTCAACACTGCTGGTCTGAAAATCACCAGATGAATTTTGACGAAGCAAAAATAGTACACCGCGAACCTCATTTTTTCAAAAGAAAACTAATTGAAGCTTCATACATAAAACTAGCAGACCAACCAATCAGTCAATCTTCACTTGAAATAAGGCCAGTATGGCTACCAATATTAAACAAAGAATTGAAAGACAGGGAAAATAAAGTGTCAGAAAATAGGGTAATTACTAACAATTCTGTTCAAAATTCTCATAACATGTTAACCCGTAGCAAGGCCAAGGGGCAAAATCAGGTTAAAAATTAACTAACAAAACACAAACAGACACACGGAATTTGCATATCACATGTCTCTGTTTCAGGTTTTCGCCACCGGTAGCGCGCCGTGATTTGGTTGGCTGTGGGCGCCGCCATTTCCGTTGCCGCCGCCATTTGCTCTCCTCCCACCAGTCTCAGCTCAGCTCTGATTGGGTGTGGACGTGCTCTCTCCTGCCTGGTGATTCTTGATACTTGTGATTCCTGTGTTATTTTGTGTATTGTTTTTCTTTTCAGCTTATTGTTTTCGTGACTGCTTTTACAGTTCTCTGTTTTAGCTGTGTTTTTCTCCAGGTTTTCCTGGCTATGTTTTACTAATCTTGTTATGTTCTAGGTTTTCTTCCACCTGAAGACGGGATCAGATTCCAGATCCCGAAACGTCGTGAAACTTGTTTTTTACTAATCAGTGATGGCAAATGTCCGCAAAAATCCTAATCAAAATATAAAATCACCATCACCAACAATGAATTTCAAACAAAGAATTGATTCTCGGTACGGACCCGGAGTAAGTAATCAATTAAGTGAACTTGAACAAATGCACCTAAAGTTGGCTAGGCACACCAACCATTTAACTTTTCTCACTAAGTGCAAACTCGAAAATCTAATACCGCAGAGTTTCAGAATTAAACCTCCTTTTAGTAGTTTTAAAGCCAGCAAAATAATGTCTGCAGCTTCAAAATCTCTCCTAATTGAAAGAATAAACTTTCATCGTACGGAAAAGAGAACCCTCAAAATCAGAATTGAAAATAAGAAATCTGAATTGGCAACTTTAATTGGTTCTGAGTTTCAGAACATTTTTCAAAGCATCCAAAATAGGTTTGACAAAGAATCGGTTGATATTAAATCCAGACAACAATCAAAGCTAGAAAAATTAAGACCTGTCGAAATTAGTAATAACTCTAAAAATGATGAACAGATTAATGATGCAAATAATCAGGTTGTGAATCTTTCTTCACGAAATTTAAATTCAAATGAAATTTCCGTTTTGTCTAAAGGGCTGAACTTTTCTGTTGTGCCTAAATCAGTGAGGGCGCTTGACTTTGTTACGGGGATTGAGTCCGCTGTGTCTCAGCTCCCTGAGACTCAGGGGGATCAGTTTCGGTGCGAGGCCAGCATCTTACTGAATAAAATTCCTGTCCCAAAGCCCAACCTAAAGAAAGAGGAAATCAAGGCAGTATCTATCCTTGGGAAAGATGATACTATCAAAATATTGCCCGCGGATAAAGGAAACGCTACTGTTGTCTTGGACACAGTAACATATAAAGAGAAAATATTGGAAACTCTCCAAGCTGGTAAATATACTGAACTAAATAAAGATCCTACAGAAAGTTTCGAGCGTAAAGTTGCAAGCACTCTTAGGAAGCATAAACAGTTTTTTTCTGATAAACAAAGAACTCGTTTAACACCGCATCACTCGAAAATCCCACACATGTATGGGTTACCTAAAATTCATAAAACTGATGTACCTCTTAGGCCTATAATTAGCTCTCGCGACTCACCGTGTAGGGAACTGTCTAAAGTCCTCCTGGACATCCTAAAACCATTGGTAGGAAAAACTGACTCGTACATAAAAAATTCTAAAGACTTCGTTGAAAAGTCAAAGGACATAGTGCTGGCTGAGACGGATAAGCTGGTTAGTTTTGATGTTGAAAGTCTGTTCACGAATGTCCCAGTTCCTGAAACCTTAAAAATAATCGAGTCTCGGCTCGAAAAAGATGAAAGTCTAACTGAACGTACTAAACTTCCTGTTAACGTCATTATGGAACTGCTTGAATTATGCACTCAATGTAACTATTTTGAACTAGAGGGTAAATTATATCGTCAAGATGAGGGGATGGCCATGGGGTCGCCATTGTCGCCTATCTTTGCTAATATCTTTATGGAGGAGTTTGAGCAAAAGGCTTTGTCTTTGGCTCAACTCAAACCGAAGATTTGGTGGAGGTACGTCGATGACACCTTCGTGGTATTTCCGCATGGAGACGATGAACTAAAAGACTTTTTAGGGCATCTTAACAGTATTTCTCCTTCCATCCGCCTAACAATGGAAGAGGAAGTCCAAAACAAACTAGCATTTTTGGATGTGTGCGTAGAAAAGGATAGGGACACGCTTAGGACAACTGTTTTCAGAAAAAAGACACACACAGGGCAGTACTTAAATTTTCAATCGAACCATCAAAAATCTGTCAAAGAAGGGGTGGCTTACTCACTATTTGACAGAGCAAAGAGCATTTGCTCAAATCAAGATGGATTAAATCAGGAAATCAAAAAAGTAGAGCAAGATTTGGCTAAGAATGGATACCCTCAATCCGTAATAAGAAAGTGCAAAACCCGTAGGGCTAAACAGAAAGAGTCAGAAAACACTGAAAAATTCGTTCCCATGTCAATCCCTTATGTGCCGGGATTATCGGAAAAAATTAGAAGAGTTGCTAGGAAGTTCAAAGTTAGAACCGCGTTTAGGACACAAAACACTCTTAGGCAATGTCTCGTAAAAACCAAACCAAAAAATGGCACTCAGGGATCAAAAAACTGTGTTTACAGAATAAACTGCAATAGTTGCTCTAGGCCGTATTATGGCGAGACAAAAAGACCTTTAAATGTTAGAATCAAAGAACACAAAGATAACACGAGGAAGGGCTTAGTTGATAAATCAAAAATTGCTCAACACTGCTGGTCTGAAAATCACCAGATGAATTTTGACGAAGCAAAAATAGTACACCGCGAACCTCATTTTTTCAAAAGAAAACTAATTGAAGCTTCATACATAAAACTAGCAGACCAACCAATCAGTCAATCTTCACTTGAAATAAGGCCAGTATGGCTACCAATATTAAACAAAGAATTGAAAGACAGGGAAAATAAAGTGTCAGAAAATAGGGTAATTACTAACAATTCTGTTCAAAATTCTCATAACATGTTAACCCGTAGCAAGGCCAAGGGGCAAAATCAGGTTAAAAATTAACTAACAAAACACAAACAGACACACGGAATTTGCATATCACATGTCTCTGTTTCAGGTTTTCGCCACCGGTAGCGCGCCGTGATTTGGTTGGCTGTGGGCGCCGCCATTTCCGTTGCCGCCGCCATTTGCTCTCCTCCCACCAGTCTCAGCTCAGCTCTGATTGGGTGTGGACGTGCTCTCTCCTGCCTGGTGATTCTTGATACTTGTGATTCCTGTGTTATTTTGTGTATTGTTTTTCTTTTCAGCTTATTGTTTTCGTGACTGCTTTTACAGTTCTCTGTTTTAGCTGTGTTTTTCTCCAGGTTTTCCTGGCTATGTTTTACTAATCTTGTTATGTTCTAGGTTTTCTTCCACCTGAAGACGGGATCAGATTCCAGATCCCGAAACGTCGTGAAACTTGTTTTTTACTAATCAGTGATGGCAAATGTCCGCAAAAATCCTAATCAAAATATAAAATCACCATCACCAACAATGAATTTCAAACAAAGGATCCTGAAGAGATTCCAACTTGAAATCATGTACACAACTTAGTATTGACATTAACAATTCATAATATATTTTTTACATTTTCAAATATATGCTTTTTTGTATTCACGTTTAAAATTTTGAGCTGAGGGGATGAAAATTGTAAGTACTTGAAATACTGTCATGTTGTATATCAAAATAAAGCTATTTTAATTCTCAAAATAATGGTTTTTATTTTACCTTTCTATCTTGATTCTAGCCTGAGATATTAAACAAAACGTAAATCCGTATTTGCCCAAAAGCGCACTGAGCTTTTAAACTTAGATGTAAAATTTTGGAAAAACCGAATTAATTATAAAACACTTTTTGCATTATTTTTAAGTGTGATTTATGTGATAATTCATTAAACCAAAAAAGAGAAACATGAGAGAAAATTTTATTTTGTGTTTGGATCACTATATGGAATGACCCAGAAATTAAAGCATTTTTGGCGTTATAATCAACATGGGTATGAACGAGAAACTTGAATTAAAGGATTATTTCTCTGAGAACTGGCTAGACAAACAAACTTTACTCAAGAATGTTTTCAGTAGAGATCGTTTCTTTCAAATTTTCTAGGCGTTTCACTTGTGTGCTCCCGACCCAACCAGGCCAGCACATGTGGCCAGAACTGTAGGTGAGAAGATAAAACAAGTATCTACTTGGACAGCAATTATAGGCAGCGTTATTGCCCAAGGTCAACTATCGCAATTGATGAAAACACAGTAGGCCTCGCAAAGACAGTCGCGGAACTTGACCCACTGAAGTGACAAAACCCCATGTTCTAAAGAACCGTCATGAGGGGTAATTCTGACCCCCGGAGTAACACTGACCCCGGGGTCAATTTTTTTGTTTTTTATTTTTCAAATGTATTTATTGAATTAACTTAAATGAAAAATTATGATAAAATACAATGAGATTGAGATATGGTAATTTAAAAATTTATATGTTAGAGGACAAAAATGTTTAAACTGATTGAAAAAAAACAATAGTGACTGCGAAACATCTGTTAAAATTTCACGGCAAAAATTTTTCTATGCTGAGAATAAACAGTAAGTAATATGGTTTCCAGGGATCAATATAGTAAAATACATATAATTTGATAAACATTTATAAATTTATTACAATCATAATAAAATTTTAAAAAATATTCGCTTTATGTTTTAAAAAATTTGGTAGCATTGACCCCCCATTTTTCTACCTTTGGGTAACTTTGACCCCCTGGGTAAGATGCAAAATTTCTGTGTATATCCACATTTATTGATGTGCATAATTTTGCTTGTATATTAGAATAATAGGTCTGTTACGCTAAGCTGGATGATACATAATAATAAGATTTATGTTGAACTACTAAAAGTATATGGCAACAATGCACTCAAGTTAACAGCTGTTTTTACTCCCTGTTGTAACATCAGATGTTTGATTTTGTCAGACGTAACCTAAAACTTTTCCAAGTGAGAGGTAGAGTTATGTTGTGTTTTATTTTTTTAGGCCTATATTGTGAATAATAGAAGTAAATGAAGGTGTTTGAAAGTGGAAATAATAGTAGGATAAGTTTGTGATGTTAATAAGTAGTGGTTATCTTTAGTTACAAGACTAAGTACCAGAACCTAAGTATTTTAAATGCCTAGAACATACACAAGGTAACCAGGTGCCAGAAGATACCGTGATGTGGATAAAAAGCCTTTGAGGATACCATTTCACTAATGAAACGCAATAAGCAACGATAAAGGGTGCTGCTAAAAAACTAGGTGTATCTAAAAACACAATAAAAAGTCACCTGGGGAAAAATGACCCTGTTAAAGTGGGATGTCCGACAGGGTTAACACCAAAGAAGAATCAGATTAAGCAAATGCTATTGAAACTACAGCTGATTGGGGATTTCCACTAGATATCACTGATATAAAACTTCTTACGAAAATATATCTTGATTAAGCTGGGCGCAGTGAAAGAAGATTCCAGAACAACTGCCCACGTAATTAATGGGCCCATTAATTTATAAAGCGAAACTTAATTGTACTCATATCTCGGCTGGCAAACAATCTCAACCGGAGCAAGGCAGGGGTAACTAAAGATCAGCTCACTAAATATTTTTCTAACTTGAAAACCCCTGGTAAAGATATTCCAGCTTGTAATATAATCATCTTTCTGACGATCCAGGAAGGAAGAAGCTTATATCCCGCCGAGTTGTTAAGTATCCTGATCGTGTTATTAACCATACTAAGTAATCAACGACTGTTATGATGTGTGACTCTGCTTCCGATGTTTTGTTGCCAGCTTATGTATAAGAGTGAGAACTTATATGATACTTGGACTCAAAGAGGACCAAAGGGCACCCCATACTGCAATTGTCGATTTTGTATGGGTGGGACACTGTACAAAAGAACTAAATAAGGATGGTTCGACAGCACAGTCAATACAGACTGGTTTCAGAAAGTATACTTCTTCCACATGCTAAGAACCTGCCAGGTACTAAGAAAGGTGATAGGTGACAATCTTAGTTAAAACTTTACAAGTCCTTCGGCTATGTGAAAATAATCACATAAAGTTTGTCTGTATTCCGCCTAACACTAAGCATTTAGCTCAACCACTGGAAGTGGGGGTTTTCCACCCCCTAAAATCTCGCCGGAGGAAAATACTGACTGATTTTAAACTCAGTAACCCCCACTACTCAACGGTACCAAAAGCGATGTTTCCATCTCTCCTCAACCCTTTCGGTCATGGTGGTCGTTAAAACGAACACCGACTTGACAATTTTTTTTGCCAAGTGAAAGCCTAAATAACTCCATAGGATCATAGTGGTCGTTTAAAAGAACACCTCTAGATTAAATACTTAACAAGTGCTGCCACCTGTTGGCAAGTCTACAAACTACAATGAATAACATGTTTGTGTCTGCTAGCATACAGCCAGCCGTGTGTGACTGCTTCTAAATAACAGTTTACTGATTCCTTAATATAAGGTATAACTTGGTATAAAAATTATATTTATCCTCAGAAAGGGTTAAACAATAATATATTGAGTAAAATTTCTTAGTTGCATTGAAAACGAAGTATTTTTTGATTAAAGTGGTGTTCGTTTTAACGACCACGATTACTTAATGGTTGTTGTGTCAAAAGAATCATCTGATCTTACTGTTGCTATGGAAACAAATAAGGTTCGTAAGCAACAGGTTGATTTGGTTAACTTATGCAGTTTGGTTATGTTAAAAGACATTTTTAGTCATGGCTCGAAATAAACTAAACGACGAAAAAGTGGAAAACCTATTATTATTTGATGGGGATTTATCTGATTTTGAAGAATTGATTAATGAAAACTTCCATGATGGTCATCTTGACGAAGGTAAGCAAAATAACTTTCATTTAGCAACCTAATCTTACTTAGTACATAACCTCAATAGGCCTACTTAGAAGTAGGCCTATACTTTATCTTCAAAAATGTTGTTTGAGTGGTGCAATGCTTACAAGTATTTAGTAAAAGGTAGGCCTACTATATTATTTTTTTATTTCCAGATACGTTACACCAAATTCAAGAGGACATAGGACAACTACTTTTTGATGCCACAGCAGGAGAGGTTAACTTCCCTGACGATTTTGAGGAACTGGATTTGCCAAAAGAGTCAAAAGACCTGGACACTCTTCGAATAAGTTCCCGTCTCTTAGCAAAACGTCCTCAGTCTGACAGCAAAAGCTCTTGTGAGGTAATACCTAGTTTGTTGACCACGATGTTTAATAATGACAATTTCATTGTCGCAATCCAAAAGTCGAATGTTAGTTTTTCTTCCAAAGAAACTGTTGGCTAAATAACATTCAATAAGATGTAAATGTTTTAAAAATGAATCCCAAGCATTTTCTCAAACTACCGGTACCACAACCTTTAGAGACTAAACCTTCCACTTCTTCGGAGAATAAATTATCGACTTCGTCGTAGACTAGACTATCTGATTCTTTGGAGACTAAATCAGCAGTTTCAAATATGCACACACCAGATAAAATCCCAGCTTCAAATTCCAATCCTGAACAACCAAAAGGTTAGAATCATCCCCAAGCGGGACAGGTCACTACCCGAAAAACCGTTCCTGTTTATAAATGGAATATTAAATTCGATGTAAGCCCAAATTTAAGTGTCGGATCTTTCCTGGAAGCGAGTTGAAGAGTTTAGAATAGCTAGGGGAGTTTCTGCAAAGGAATTATTGGATTCTGCTGATGATCTTTTTGCCGGTTCAGCTCTGATATGACATAGGTCTAATAGACAGCGCATCAAGACATGGGAACAAATGAAAAATTAACTGAAGGCAGTGTTCCAGAATCCTGATTATGACCATCTACTTCTAAAAGAAATTTTAAACCGCATATAAGGGGAACACGAAAATATCGACTTATTCTTTCCGGCTATGGATGGTTTTTACAGTAGACTGACAGAATAAATTCCCGAGGATAAAAAGCTTGCTGAAATTTTGAAGAACCTGAACAACTTCCTTCAAGATAAGCTTTGTATGTTCAATATCAGTAGTTAAGAAGAATTAAGGAATCTAGCACGTCGTGCGGAACTTCGTCGAATACGGTCCACTGCTCAACATCCCCCACGACCGAACCTTGTTATGGAACCTGACCTGGTCAACACGGGTTACAGTTCGTCTCTGCGGTAAATTCGGTTGGAAATAATAGGGCACCAAGCCAGACTTGTTGGAATTGCGGTGAAGTATGATATATATTTAGATTCTGCAACAAGCCTAAGAATTTTTCCTGCTTTGGTTGTGGTGCACCAAAGTTTAGGCGGAGTGACTGCGAACATTGCGGTCGCTGAGTCGGGGACCAAATTAAGTAGGCCTAATCGGATTGGTTCCCGAATGTTTGTAAACAGCAATACAGGGAATGGTGATTTAGCTAATGTAAATATGAATTTAGATTCTATTTTTGAAAAAAGGAATCAAGATCCACGATTACATCTTTCAGTGTCCATTCTTGGGACAAAAATTAAAGCACTTTTTGACTCTGGGGCCTCACACTCTGGGTAGGAAGAAAGGGGCTGTGGTTAGCCGATAAACATTCGCACCTTATCCACATTTGAAACTGCTGATGCTAAGAAACACATGATTAAGAATATTATTTAACTGCCTTAACTTGTCTTTATTTTAGAAGTACAAAAATAAATTGAAGAACCACCCCTCTCTACTGGAACATTGGGCTACACAATCTATGCCAATTTATCACTGAAATAAATCACGATGGTGTTTTTAGCTAAATTGTCTGGCTAAAATTTTTCTCATAAAATTACAAGTATTATAAGAAAATTATCTTCATTTTATGAAAGCAATAGTAACTCAGGATTGTGATTTAGCTAAACTATTCTGGCAAAGCGCATTATAGCTAATTTAGAAAAATGTCCAATATTATCAATAAAACTAAATGTTAAAACTCACATATATTGTAGCTAAACTAGTAAAATTTAGGATAGCTGTGTTAGTACAACAGCTAAAATGATTAGTACAGCTGTGTTGGTAAAATAGTATTTTATATTGGGAAATGTAGCTTAACGAAAAATTATTTCACTTCAATAAGTTTGAAATTCTGACAAACATATATATTTAAAATAACACTAAGTCGATGTAAAAATAGCTAACAGCTGTGGCACATTTTTGTAGAATTTAAATCTGTTTTACTCACACGGCGAAAGTGAAATTTTTCCGCGTATGAAGACGGTTTGTCTAAAAGTTAAGGTAAAACTGCCAAACCTTCTGGCTGGAGTAGTTCGAGGAAGGTAATTTAAGCGAACATCCCACGGCAACAATCGATTGTACCGCAGTGCCATAATTAATTTTACATAAGAAATTATTCAAGTCATTTTACCGGTCTGCCTTAATTCAACTGTTTACCTAATCCAGCTTCATTAGGTTTGAGGCAATACAGTAGGACCTCGCTAATCCGTCACCTACGGGACCGGGGGCATGGTCGGAACAGCAGAAAGGTCGGATTATCGGATGAACTCATTTTATTGACATGAAAACGTACAAAAACTGTATTTCGATCAGGAAAAATTGCATTTAGAGTGTTTAACAAGCTACGGTACTGTAAAAAACGACACTAGGAACATAAAAAACCAACCGCACCAAATGTTATTGCTCTACTGAACGAGATACGCACTCTCAATGAGTAATACGTCATCGACAGGAGCCAACCTGAACGGAGGAATGCACCGGAAATGTAAACAAACATCTATTTCCGATTGCATGGTCGGACTAACCGATGAGAAAACCCCGTTGAGGGCGAACTAGCGGAGGCCTATTTTCCCCGGCGGCATGGTCGGATTAACCGAGGAGTCGGACTATCGGAGGTCGGACTAGCGAGGTTCTACTGTATATTAATGAAACACAACCAACCCAAAACAATTTTTAGTTTTTACGGGATTTCAAAAGTGGATCACGATATGGCGTTATCTATAGTTGATTCGAGATTCAAGCGATTCGAAAATCGAGACTTTCACTCCGACCCCCCTGCTCAAGCTCATCACGGATTCACCTCACCACGTTTTGACTTGACGATGGATCAAGCAGTCAAGGATCTACTTGAAGCGTGGGGTTTGGCAGCATACGAACAGAAATTTGAAGGTGAGTTAGATTAGGAAATTATAACATTCACGTAAATGAGGGCTGTTTTATTTGACATCATGTTATGAATAGGTTATATCCATTGTGCTGTTATTTAGATTGGTTTTTATGTTAACATTTTATCTTTTGAAGACAAATTTTTTATAGCCTGCCAAATCGACTCCCAAACTTTCCTCTTTTTCATATTACATTGAAAATAAGACTAATCCAGCTCAGTGGAATTAGTGCAGAGCTTGCAACTTGGGCTACGGGCCTACTAACTTATAACATAGTGAGGGCTATCTTAAAACATGAATTGCTAGTAACCCACCACTAACTTAAACACTTAAATTTTTCTTTTGCCTAAGGAAACTGACCCTGAGATCGCTCCTATTGAGTTTTATTTCAGGCTACTTACTTAAGTTGCTACACGCTCAGTTATACTTGTGTGGAACTACCATCAAACAGGCCTAACTCATCACCGAGAAAATACTTGAGGTAGATTGTACTGCCAACTACTGTATAATATGCCTAAGCCTAATCTGTGAATGAATTTTTAGACGAATGATAAGATACATGAAATATAATTTGTCTTAGTAATTTTTTAGATGTAGGGCTAAGTCTAGCCTATAATGAAAATTTAGTCGGGAAATTCTCAGGGAAATAAACCTTAAAGTAACAACGATCGGGGTAACGTTGAAGGCAAACTTTGCGTTACGAATGTACTCGCTGATATTATTATGTAGGCCCCTAATTAATCCTGTTACTGATTTCTGATGTAAAATGTTAACCTGACGTACACTTTCAAATGCCATTTTGATCAAATCTGAATATTGCCACAAACATAAGCTTTTTTAGGCGCCAGGGGACAGATGATATTTTAGACGTATGTAAACTTAGGTAGGCCTAGTACGAGTTTCATGTATGATCTTCTGCCGTTCGTTTCTATAGCAGGCTAACTTATATCTTACAACATCTTATTTCAAAGAAAACAATATTGAAGGATCTACCGGAAGACGAACTCCGGTGCATATTTTGTTGGGCAAAACCCGCCAACCGAATCCATTGTATTTATTGTTGATTGATTTTTTACTCAATGGAAATTTATTCATTGATCGTATCTGCACATGATGGCGGATGATAAGAAATAAGGTAAATAAGGAAACTGCCACTGCTATGCTGCAAAACAGGGAAATCTCATCAGAGAGTTATGATGACATGAATAAAGTTGTAAGAAAGATAGAAAACGATTTTCAGTCCCTTAATTCCGAACATAAACGTTTGAAATATTATGAATCACAGGGAACTTACATTCCTCCTAAAGAATACATTGTTGGTGAACATTTAGTTGAAAAAAGAAGTAATCACAAACGAAGGCTGATTCCGACTGTTTGTATAGAACAGGTTATTGAATTCAGGTCCGTTTTAAAACTTTTTTTAGAAATTGTCTAGCAGTTGCCCGTGGCTTCGCTCACGATAAAAATTAATGTAACTCCCGCTGCCTAAATGAAGATAGGGCCACATACTGAGTTTATGATTTACACAGATAAGGTACAAAAACGAATGATGACTTTAAGTTAACTAACTAAACTAAATCTAACTTTTATATAGTAAATATCACCTAAATAATCAATCAACAAAACATCCATAAAACAATTATGAAAGTAACCAAATTATAAATCAGCTGTAAAAACGTATCCGTCTGTGAAGCTTGGACAATCTGCTTATTGAATGAACATTGAAAACTAAACAAAAGATCATCCATTCCATTTACTTAGGAAAAACTTATAAACTTCGGCCTCGCCAAAAACCCCTTCAAAGTTCAAATTTAAAAAAATCGTTCTTAGCGGATGCTTACGCCATAAAGAACGACCATGCAAATGTCCAAGGTTGTAAGTCAAGTAGTTTGGGCTGTGCAGTGATAGGTCGTGCTGGTATTGGACAAGTGTAAAGAAGATCAACTTTCATTAAACACATTAAACAGAAAGATGTTTTCAGGAATCCGCAAAGACCGCAGGTCTGGTGCGACTGGAGTTATTCTATTACTGCCCCCGCAGGAGGTATTTCTACTCGGTGTATAAATACCCCCGTCGCAGCAGACCAAGTACAGTTTTCTGTTTCATGAAAGTATATGTACGCAAAACTTAGAATTTTCCCTTTATTTAATGTCAAAAAAAGTTCTAAGGTTTTTAGGATCTATCTTGAACAAAAATAACCCCATTGCAGCAGACCTCCAGACTATGTGCATGACCTTATTTTATTTCTTCCATAAGAATAACATGGGGAATGAGTTAGCAGGTCTGCTGAAACAGTCATGCAGAAATTTTGTGGTTTTAAAACAATATCATGTGAATCTGAACCAAAAGAGCCACATACCAAGTTTTATTAAGATATGTTGAGTAATGACCGAGATATAGAATTTTTGTTATTTCCCATGAGGATTACACAGGGACAAAACAAAAAGACCAGCAACCCCCCCAGCAGGGCAGGGGGGGGGAGTGCATTGCCAGCAGGGGGCAATGTACTGTTAAATATTGTTTAAACGGTGTTTTTGCTTCTGGGAGCCCGAAAGTGAAAAGTTAACATGGCCTTTGGCTTAGATCTTGCCATGAGACCTATGGTAATAGTTTATTCCTTTAAGGAAATTCGCTAATTCCGTCAATTTTTTTTACTTTTTTCATCTGTTTAAATAGAAACATTTTATCAATTTGTATTCTGCCACAAGCCAAACTTAGTCGAGATAAAATAAAATTCGTGCTTTAGCATTTTGCAGTTTGATTTAAAAAATTCTTGTGATTTGATAAATTGCCTAAATATCAAACTTTTTATACTTGATGAGTAGATTCCATGTGTAAATTGATTATGTACGAAAACTAACGATGGATTAAATGCTACTTTTATATAGTACATAAAAAATAAATATTACAAACCAAAACATAAAACTGAATGAAATCATAAAACATCTGTAACGACGAATCGATCAGTGAAGGTAACTATTATCTGCTTGGAACACTGAAAATGTAAACAAAACGTCATCCCCTTGAGTTGTGGGGAAATTCAAAACAAATGTGGTCGAAATCAAATAAAACTGGGTTTTTAGAAGCTTGCTGTTTAATTTAAAAAAGACTTAAGCTAGTTTTAATCCGTCTAAAACCTTCTCATATGTGCATACAACACAGAAAAAAAGTTTCAGCCATAACAGTACTCTAGTTTTTGCGTGAAAAGCGGTGTAAAGTGTGATGTTGAGTGTTACCAACACACATTGTGACATAAATTGAGATAAGGCTTGTTTCGGATTCTCTGACCTTCAAAACGGAAAAATATCCAATAATTTCATAATTCCAAGCAATGTACAGACAAAACTCTAATTTTATTTATATATAGATAATGTTTCCAGCGACATGTTAAGTTACATGAACACGATATCAGGTAATGACTCTATTTATTTCAATTTTTTGAATGTTTTTTTTATGGAGAGATAAGCAGACTTCCAGAGGAAGTGAGCTAATATTACCTCTTTTTATATACTTCGATGACTTTGAAGTTGGTAACCCCCTGGGCAGTCATGCAGGCATCCACAAACTGGGGGCGGTCTATGTATCACTCCCATGCTTACCTCCACATTACTCTTCTCTGTTATGTAACATTTTTTTATTTCTATTGTTCCATAGTTCTAATAGAGAGACCTTTGGTAACAGAATAATATTCAAACCAGTCATAGAGGAAACAAATTTTCTTAATGAATTTGGTATTAATATTTCAACCCCTTGTTATTCAGGTCTAGTTAAATTTGATTTAGGCGTTTTGATTGGAGATAACTTAGGCCTTCACAGCATTTGTGGTTTTGTTAAAACCACATGCAAATTTGCTGCAAATTATCCATGTCGATTTTGTAAAACTCCAAAAGAGGCAATAGAAACTCAGTGTTTTTAGACGAGTCTTTACTTCGTACAGAGAAGTCGTAACAAAAAGATGTGGAGGATTGTTTAATTTCAGAGAGTGGTATAAAAGAATCTTGTACTTGGAATGAAATAACAGATTTTAATGTCCTACGACAATTAGGTTTACCATCTATAGTGCTAAGTGTTGACCCAATGCATGATGTGTTGGAAGGAGTTTGTAAATATGACATGATTTATATATTGACCCACTATGTAATCAAATTGAAACCTTTTTCATTGCAAACATTGAATGATCGAATCGCAAGTTTTGATTTTGGTCCAGACACAAGCGGTAAACCAATGTCTTTATCTATGGAGCATCTAAAAAGACAAAATATACGCCAGTCTGCTTCCGAAATGCTAGTTCTAATTAGATATTTTGGGCTTCTAGTTGGGGATATGATCCTAGAAAATGATACTGTTTGGAACCTCTACTTATTAATAAGAGATATACTAGGTTTGATTCTCTCTTCATCTGTGCAAAAGAGCTGTAATATCTTACTTCAAGCTTTAATTACTGAGCACCATCAACTTTATCTTCAGTTAAGTGGAGACACTTTAAAACCTAAACACCACTTTCTTCTCCATTATCCAAATTTGATGGAGATGTATGATCCTCTTGTTGCTCTGTGGTCTATGCGATTTGAAGCTAAGCATCGAATCTCAAAAATGTCAGCTAATGCTTCATGTAATAGGCGAAATATATGCAAAACCATCGCAGTTGGGCATCAATCACAGCTTAATAGTTTGTTAATTGATGGACATACAATGTTTTAAAGGCAGTGCCCCCAAGTTTTGTTTCTGTTAGTGTTACAGAAACTGTTAAACAAAGTGTAAATTTTAGTTCTAATATAGAATCTAGTGCAGGTGCCTTGGGTGGTATCAAAAGGGAATGAATATAAGGTTAATACTAACTTTAGGTATAAATAATTTTTTCTGAAGTAGACAGTTTATAAATATGTCAATGACCTCTTGCAGGGTGCCCCTAAGTAAAAAATAATTTTTTTTTTACAATTTGGTTATTAGGGCCATAATTAGCACAAAATATTTTGTCATAAGGGTATAGGTCCCATCTCACAATGCTTGCAATCTGTCAGGATGTAAGGCTTTTACAAAATTTTACACTATAAACCACTTGAGATTCCAACTTCAAATTTAGTTTGTGTATTAAATTCAGATCAGATCTTCCTTTAGAATGAAGTATCAAGTTTCTAATTGTACCACACCATACGACAGTTTTCAAAGCCTACTAATACAAAAACTAATTGGTACGGAACATTTGACAAGAGACGGATCAGATGCAAAATTTAATTTACCGTCTAAAGGTTTAAGTCGTAGTAGGTTTATAACATAAAACTGACAGGTTTAAAAGTTTCTGCACTTGGTACATGTGAAAATGATAAAGTGCACCAATTTGCTGTAGTTACTGAAGGAAATTTTAAATATGTCAGCTATTTGTGTTATAAACTTATTAAAATTAAACTTTTCTTATAATGCAAATAAATTTTGCGGCTTCGATGATTATGTTTTTTACTATAGTTTAGGTTTTTTTTAATTAAGTTAAAACAACTAAAAATGATTGGCATTTTGAATTGGTACTAAGAAAAAACTTGAATCCCTGTTCAATGGCATGATAGTAATTAATATAAAAATTAAATTAGAAGTTGGTACCTCTGATTCTGGGAAGGTTACGTCAGTTTGTGTAAAAAAACATAGAGAACAGAAGACAGCAAACAAAGCGAGATAGGAATTATCATGGTGAAAGGGAGCGGACTTAGTGGTTTGACAGCAGAACTAGGATCGTTCACAAAGTATTTGTATTGAGTTGTATTAACTGGTTTGTATTTTGGTCTTCGTTAGTGTTAGTTGCGTGAGCCCAACTATGTCACACCAGCTGACTTTGCACACACCTTTCTTTTTTTCTTTATGGGATGGGAATTATGACCATTCAAACGTATTGGCTTATTTTGACCAAAAGAACCAAATTGCGAAAACTGCTTTCTAACTTATGGGACACCTATTGCCTTTACATGTTTGGTTAAAAATAGGTACATACGTACCTCACGATTAAGATTTCAAATAATATATTGATGATTATCGACTACTTACTAACAGTGTTGTTGTGATGGAATTTATTTTTCTAAAGAGTGTTAGATTTTATATACATTTTTGTTTTGATTGGGTGTTTTCATGTATTATTTAATGTTAGACCAGAATTTAAAATGCTTGAGAATTGTTACCCGTACAACAAGTGCCCAATAATTTAAATATCTCATATAGACTGAAATATGTTACTGCCAGAGGAGGTCTTCATTATATTTTTACTTTTGCCACCAGCAACTCATAACTTGTATGTTTATTTTTTACATTAAATTTAGAAACTTAAATTTTGTTTGAAATAGTGGTTCATCAACTCTGTCTTATTTGAACTTTTAGACCTGCCAATTTTCGGTCTATCAACACAGTTAATTAATAAACACGTTCATTGATAAAGACTCTGTATCAAAATGATATCCTTTGACCTGAGTGTATTTAGAGAGTGTGATATTTTAATAAAATTTTACAAAAAAATTATGTAAATTTAAGACCTTTACAACTTTTTTTTATTAAAAAATACCATACTCAAATATTTCAAATTACGTTCCTGGTTTTGGTGTCGTTTTGTAGCAAATACTTAAATTTGAAGTTTTTAACTGACAATATCCACATTTAAAGGATCAATATAACTTGTGAAGTTATCCCACACACAATTTTAATTAAATTTTCCACCACAATCACATTATAATACGAGGTACGTTCGGAAAGTAAGTTCCGTTTAGGGGTAAACAAATCTCAATGCATTTACAACATTTTTATTATACAGGTAGTGCAGTAGAATTAAGTGAAAAAATAGGTGGAGGTAGAAATAATTGTAACAAAAATGATTCTTGTTGTAAATGGTAGGCAATATGGTCCTAATTGACATATTAAAAATATACATCTGTAAAGTCACGGGAAACCGCTCGAAATCACACTTAAAAATGGCGGCTTTTCCTACCATATGCAAATTCTTGAAAATAGTCTCTTGACTGCATTTTTTATCGATGTTTTCCAAGATATTGACTTTGGACCACCACCAACTATTGTTGGGTGATTGGTTCTTAAGTTCGAGTGGGTACTCATTTTTGGCGGCCATCTTGGATCCGTCATATTGGATATAAATTATTTTTTTCCAATGTAAAGATGGTGTTGTGAGACATCATTGTAGACTAGATTTTTAACCTAAACTCAATGCTGAAATCTGTTTTTAAAAATCTCGATTCGTGAAAAAGTTATGCTCAAATAAAAATTCAGCCCTATTCATTTCTTATGGACGTTTCATATTTTAAATATTTTTTGGGATTATTTATCTTATAACTCCAGTTCTAAATAAAACATGCTGCATGTTTTGGTCTTAAAATACTCAGTGATTTAACGTCTTTTATGTGAGGTATTGATCATTAAAATCGGACAAGCATTGGACGAACTACAAGACCAAAAGCAGCTTGAAATTTATTTTTTTCAAAATTTATATTTAGTTAAAGATTTATACTTTATCCTAATTTTGCCCTATTTTTATTATTTATAGCTCAAATGAAAGCTGGTAGTTCAGCGGTTGTCTTAAAACCATTCCGACCTGCAGACCATAGTTGGGGCTGGAGATATCAATATTTAAATAATTATGACATTTTGGAAATTTAATTTTTATATTGGTTGGAAGTCCATACCTCACCTCAATCTCAACCGATTTCAATAAATAAAAGCTTAAATGAAAGCCAATAATATACTGAGTTAATTGAAACATAAAACTTGTTTGCGTCTCTGTTAGATTTCTATGTATGAGTCATTAATTATATACAGTTTACGAAAGTGAACAGATTTTATGAGTTATGAAGGTTTATAACTCAAATTAAGTAAGTCCAATTTTAATGAGTGATACCTCATATGAAGTCCTATAACTTACTGAGTAATTTGAGACCAGAACGAACGTTGTGACCCATTTAGAACCTGCGCTATAAATCTTTAACAAAAAACTAATTTTGAAAAAAATAATTTTCAAGTTGCTTTAAGCCTTATAGCTCGTCCAACACTTGTCCGATTTTAATGATCGATAGCTAACATGAAAGCCGTCAAATCACTGTGCATTTTAAGACCAAAACTTGCAGCATATCTTATTTAGAACTGGAGATGTAAGATAGATAATCCCAAAAAATATTGAAAATATGAAACGTCCATAAGAAATGAATAGGGCTGAATTTTTATTTGAGCATAACTTTTTCACGAATCGAGATTTTTAAAAACAGATTTCAGCATTGAGTTCAGGTTAAAAATCTAGTCTACAATGATGTCTCACAACACCATCTTTACATTGGAAAAAATAATTTATATCCAATATGGCGGATCCAAGATGGCCGGCAAAAATGAGTACCCACTCAAACTTAAGAACCAATCACCCAACAATAGTTGGTGGTGGTCCAAAGTCAATATCTTGGAAAACATCGATAAAAAATGCAGTCGACAGACTATTTTCAAGAATTTGAATATGGTAGGAAAAGCCGCCATTTTTAACTGTGATTTTGAGCGGTTTCCCGTACTTTGCAGATGTATATTTTTAATATGTCAATTAGGACCATATTGCCTACCATTTACAACAAGAATAATTTTTGTTACAATTATTTCTACCTCTAACACTATTTCTACTATACTAAGGGTTGGGCAAAAGTCTGGAATATATAAAATAACTTTTATACTATTTTGCAGAAAGTGATGAAACTTTACAGTTGAGTAACTAGTACAAATAGGAATATTTTGGTGTATTTTCTCAGTTTTTCGCACGATAAGGGGACGGCCCACGCTGGAAGTCTTGAAATTCTTAAATGTAAGCATACCTTGAGTTATACCTCATTTAAAAGGTCTTAATTAGTAGATCACAACAGTGCAAACCGCGCCTCAAAAGGTTGATCCAATCGGAAGTTACAGCTTCCCAAAGAATTTAATGTTGGCCATTAAACTCATGGCTAAAATCAGGCTAAAATCTTTGAGGAGCTGTAACTTCTGATTCCATCAACCTTTTGAGGCGCGGTTTGCGCTGTTATGATCTACTAATTAAGACCTTTAAAATGAGGTATAACTCGAGGTATGCTTATCCATAAGAATCCTTAGACTTCCATCACGAGACCATCACGGGTCCTCTTGTGGTCATGAGTAAAAGTTTTTTAATACGTCAAATTGACCTTATCAATGAGAAATACATGTATCTAAAACTAAACTACGTCGTTCCGAGTGCTCTATGAGTAATTAGACTTTCCCCCCTGATTTTAGCCTTGAGTTTAATGGCCAACATTAAAATCTTTGAGGAGCTGTAACTTCTGATTGGATCAACCTTTTGAGGCGCGGTTTGCGCTGTTGTGATCTACTAAGACCTTTAAAATGAGGTGTAACTCGAAGTATGCTTACATTTAAGAATTTCAAGACTTCCAGCGTGGGCCGTCCCCTCATCGTGCGAAAAACTGAGAAAGTACGCCAAAATTTTCCTATTTGTACTAGATACACAACTGTAAAGTTTCATCACTTTCTGCAAAATAATATAAAAGTTATTTTATATATTCCAGACTTTTGCCCAACCCTGTATACATCTTAAAGAGCGTACCTTAAACTACTTTTCTACATAGTTCCCACAAATATTTAGGCTCTTATCATATCTAGGGAGAAGCTTTTCAATTCGTACTGAAAAGAATTCTGCCGCCTGTGCACGCAGCCACCCGCTGACGCCATCTTTAATTTAATCGTTATTCACAAACCGACAAAGGTTACAATGGTGTACAGAAGAGTTCGTGATATTTGTGGGAAACACTCAGAGAGATCAGTAATTTTGAATTTCCTTTTTTACCGAACTGTATCGTTGATTTTGGCAACGAGATCGTCAGTAACGACAGGTGGTTGGCCTATCTTCATCGTGGACATTAGTGCGACCATCTTTACAGTTCAGGAAAAAAATAAATTCAAAATCACTTTTCTCTCTGAGTGTTTCCCACAAATTTCACGAATTCTACTGTACACCATTGTAACCTTTGTCGATTTGTGAATGACGATGAACTTAAAGATGGCGTCAGCGGCGTGGCTGCGTGCACAGGCGGCAGAATCTTTTTCAGTACGAATTGGAAAGCTTCTCCCTAGATATGACAAGTGCCTAAATATTTGTGGGATCTATGTAGAAAAGTAGTTTAAGGTACGCTCTTTAAGATGTATATAATAAAAATGTTGTAAATGCAATGAGAATTCTTTACTCCCAAACGGAACTTACTTTCCGAACGTACTCGTAACTTGTTTACAACAAAATACGTAGGCACAATTCAAGTTTAGAAATGGACTGAGGCTAGATTAACCAAATTTGATTTTTCTACTGTTCCTTGATCGTGGATACAGTTATGTTTCCTGTCATCTTCTCTCACTAAATTATTGTAATGTTTATGGAATTATTTTATACTTAATTTTCTGCTAAGGCAAAAAATCAATTTCATATGAAATAATATGTGTTACATTATGAAGAGAAGTCACATTGAACCCACAGTTTTTAATTAAAAAAATTAAGTATTTTTACGCAATCATACCAACACCGAGTGAGGATATAAATATAAAAATTGTAAAGGTCTTTTTTAAACACTCGATTTATTGCATACATAGAGGGTAGTTTCTACATATTTTAGTCCTCGATATAATATTGTAATAGGTATTTTTATATATTCTCATGACTTAATTTTCTGCTAAGGCATAGGCATAAAATCAATTTGATATGAAATAATACGTGTTACATTATGGAGAGAAGTCTCATTGAACCCATATAGGTGTAAAAATAAAAATTGAAGTATTTTTATACAACAACACCAATACTGTGTGAGAATATAAATATAAAAGTTTCAAGGTCTTTTTAAAAAACCCGATTTATTGTGTAATGTAGTCTCTATGTATTTTAGTCCTCAATATAATATTTTAATATGTATTTTTATGTATTCTCATGAATTATACAATATGAAGTTTTATTTTTGATGAAGTCGTTGATTGACTATGATAATTATAATACAGGAAACATCTAATTAATGACAGGGGAATGTGTGGTGAACTCAAAATCAACCCTTATTTCCCCCCCTTCCCCCATCCCCTTTGTTGAAGATAGAGACTTACCCCAAGCGAAATATCAAATTAAAAAACTAGATTTATTGCAAAAACTAAACTGAGATCCAATACAGAATTTTTGATATCCTTGTATTTTACAATCTGACAATCAATTTAAGTGCAAATTATTTTAAATTTTGTAGCTATCCGGTATCGAGGAGATTTATCTAGCCAGCAATAATTTATTTGCAGGAAGAATGAATTTAAAATAATTTGCACTTAAATTTATTGTCAGATTGTAAAATACGAGGATATCAAAAATTTTGTATTTGATCTCAGTTTAGTTTTTGCAATAAATCTAGTTTTTTCATACCCTTTAATTTGATATATCACTTGGGGTAAGTCTCTATCTTCAACATAGGATTTGGGGGAAGGGGGTGAAATAAGGGTTGATTTTGAGTTCACCACACATTCCCCTGTCATTAATTAGATGTTTCCCGCTAACATCATATTTATGTCTGTGTTAATTTTTGAATGATAAAAATTTGAAGTTAAACGAAAAACACCCTTAAAAACTGAATATCTCGAGAACGCATGAGGCAATTTTAATTTTTCTTCCACCTAAATTTTTCTTTTTTTGTGCTCTTTGATATGATATGTCACAAATGGTATGTTGCCATTTGAAAATTTTAAGTTAGGGGTTGGGGTGAGAAGGGGGTAGTTGGGGGGATAAAGTTTTCCTGTGAAATTGACTTCCCCCTGCGTTGGTAGACGTTTCCAGAAAACAGAATACTAAAATTTATTTTTGTTTCTGAATAAATTAAGAAGCAAGTTTTTAAAAAAACATCCTGTATATGTTGGTAAATAAATGTTATGAGCAGTTTCAGTTAAACTTGTAGCTGTAAAAGCTACACTTTATAACTGAGCCAGCCAACCCAATCCATTATTTTAGTTAGGTACATCTGACAAAATCAATTAAAAAGTTTAATTGTTTTAGCTGTTTTCAGTTAGGTAGAAATGAAGAGCTATTTTAGCCAAACTTTTAACTGTCCTAATTTTAGACATTCAGTTTGGCTAAAATCACTCAATTTCTAGCAGAAACTACCATAAATTTCTTTCAGTGACTATTCTGGGAACTGGAAGTGGAAAGTTGATCTTTTTGACAATGTTCCCTAACTTATATTTTCATATATTACATATTTTCTTATAGTTTACTCCACAACCAAAGATTTTCAGTAATAAATTGATGATGAAACATTTGAGAAAACATTAAAAACGTTTTTTTAACTTTGCCGATAAAATTGATTCAGACGGTAAGTTGATCTTACGGGACGATTTAGATAATGTACCCCGATAATTGATTCATACAAGATGAGAGATTTGTTCAGAACATACTAAGATCACGCTTCAAATCCCGTTCGAAACAATTTTCAAAAACAACTACCCTGGTAGTATCAAGCATTTTGGCGACGTCATCCAGAAATAGTACCAAGAAAGCCTGAAGCCGTGACCAACGCTAGTTTTTGTGTTAATGAATCAACTAAAAGAAATTGGTTCACTGACATTGAAAGTGTTCCAAAAGAGAAGGGTTGTTTTGATATACTTAAAGATCCTGAACGTGTCTTCAACGGGGATGAGACTAATTTATTATTGTGCCCAAACAACTAAACAGTTCTAGCTCCAAAAGGTGCAAAACATGTTTATGAAATTGAACAAGGTAAATCCAAGTCCACAGATAGAGTTATGTTTACATTTTTTACACCAGGGAAGGTAGAAAATTTCCTCCCATAATAATTTACCCGTATGAGAGGATTTCTACTGATGTTCGATCCGTGCCAAGGATCTGGGGGATCGGCCACAGTGACAGTGGCTGGATTAAGGCGGTCAGGATGAAGGCGATTTTTTTTACACATATACAATCAATAAAATATGACTGATCAATAAAATATGATCTTATAATAAAAATCATGATCTTATAATAAAAATCATAATCTTCTACAAGGGCCAAACGGAATTGTACTGTATGGTTTGGCATGAGCTAATTTCAGGTAGAGTCGGGAACCTTGCCAGCGCAGGTATACAAATTTTTAAAGCACATTTTTGCTCAAAACACAGACATCAAAAGGTTTGTTTTGTGGTCCGATTCATGTGCACCACAAAACATAAACTCCATAATGACTATTGCTCTACGAACATTTTTGAAGGAAAACCCTTCAGTAATTGAAATTGTACTGCGTTTTTCCGAACCAGGCCATGGAGCGGTCCAGGAAGTGGACTCAAACCACAGTAAAATTGCTAAGAAGTGGTTAAAACCTTTAGAAATATTTAGTCTCTTATCGTTGGTCAGAGTCCTTGAAAGCAAAGCCGTAAAAAGTACAACCAAAATGAACATAATTCAAATGAAACAATCAGACTTTTTGATTTTCAAGCTGCCACTAAGTTATTAAACTATTCCGTCATCCCATACACAAAAATTAAAGAAATATCTCTTAACACCGATCTATTTTTTGTTACATACAGAACAAGTTTCTTAAATGAAGATTTCGTAAAATGTAATGTTACAACAGATGGACGAAGGGGACGCGATAATAACGCAGCATCACCTCACCAGCTGAATAAAAAAACAGAGTACTAGCCCTCAAGCTCAAGCTAAGGCGTGACTTACTGTGTATCCTAGCCACAGTTTAAATTAGGTACCGGTTTTTTGTTTGTGTAGGCTAAATTTCCAAAAATATATTTTGATGTCATCTAGGCCTAATTACTTTTTTAATTTTATTTAGCCTATTTTGACTGTAAAAATTATACATTTAATGTAGGCCTATTTTCAATAATTTTTATAATTGTTTTATTTAATAAACGGGTTATTTTACAAAGTAACTTTTTTATGACCCGTTAACTTCTTATTAAAATGCTAATCGTAAAATATTCTTATAATAATCTTGTTCTAGTCTGCTAATGATCTACAACCTGCCATAACGAGAAAACGGGAGAAGATATCACAGATGGGATTGACGGTCCAACCTTTTGAAATTCTAGTTGGGGAAAGTCTGCTTACTCATGTATCCTGCTATGTATGTATTGACGACATAATATACAAGCTTGAAAGCCCGCTGAAGGCAGTCGACATTTGGTTCAAGGCTATTCATGTGCCAAATGCAGCATATCCCCCAGAAAGTGAAAAAATTGGATGCTCATTCAAAGGGGTATATATGACATAAAAACAAAGTGGGACAAGCAAATTCCAGGAGTAAATATTTTGTTCGCTACTTTAAATTCTTTAATGTAGGCACCTTGGCCTAGTTCTTAAAACAGATTTATCAGAATTCCAAAGATTCTTCAAATTCTTAAAACAGATTCTACACAATTCAAAACAGATTCTAAACTTAACAAAAATGTTCATTTGTTTTATTTGTGAAAGGCAGTTTAATTGTGTTCAAGCGCTTATATTACATTTCAAAATTGATCACAGCTTAAACGCTCTGAGTATATTTAGTTGCAGACAAAATAATTGTAAAAGGGATTTTCAAAATTTACGTAGCTTTCGTAGATAATCATCCACACATAGTACTCAGAACAGTGTAACAATAAATTGTAGCAGTTATAGAAATGAACCCATGGATAATGATGTTCGGGTTAGAAATAAATCTTGTGCCGAGTAATCCTTCATTAAATTCACAGTAATTAAGAGAAATAGTTACCAACTCATCTTGTGCTTTCATTTCAAAACTATACTCCAGCCCCATACTCCCTAGAAATGTAATTCAAGAAATTGTTGACTTAACTTCTGAGTTTATTGGCTGTAATTTTTTACCACTTCTTGTGAAAGACAAAGTTTTGATAGCATTAAGTAATGACCCTAGTTTACAAAGTGAACTAAAATTAATGTTTGAGATTTTAGAATCACCATTTGAAGGATTACAAACTGAGCACTTAAGATTCAAAATGATTGAAAACAATCAACATTTAATAAAGCCTGTATCTTACCATATTAGAGAAAGGTTTGACTCAAAACCAAGCGGTAGTGGACATTGTCTTACACCTGTCTCAGTATTTGGTCAGTTTATACCAATGAGAACAGTATTAAAACAGTTGTTTGAAATCCCCGGTGTTCTGAATTCTTGCCAAGGAAATATGAATAGGATCCAATCTCAGTCTGAGCCTTTGGTAAGCATATTACAAGGTGCTTTGTGGAAAAGCATAGTTAACCAATTCAAAGAACATAAAAAATTGTATTTCCCATTGTTATTTATTTTTATGACTTTGAAACTAGTAACCCATTAGGGTCTTCAGCTGGTGTCCATAAACTGGGTGTCATTTATTATAGTTTACCTTGTATGCCACAACGAAACTTGTCTTCCGTAGAAAATATTTTTCTAGCTTTGCTCGTCTGACCGATCAGAATTTGGTAATAAAGAAATATTTAACATTCTAATCCAGGTACTAAACTTTCTTGAAACTACTGGAATATCTGTAAATCTAATATTGATAGTGAACAAATGCAGATTTATTTTGCTTTAACTCTTATTGTTGGGGACAATCTCGGGTTACACTCCTTATAAGGATTAGCTGAGAGTTTTTCTGCAAATTATCCTTATCGCTTCTGTAAAATTAACAAATCTGATTTAAAGTCACAGTTTTTGGAAAATGAGTCTTTGTTGAGAAACAAATTAAATCATGTATCTGATGTATTATTGAATTATGTGAGTGTTACAGGTATAAAAGAACAGTGAATATGAAAGGATTTAAGCTCTTATCATTTGGTTAAGAATATTTCATGTAATATCATGCACGATCTGTTTGAGGGCGTTTTTCGTTATGTCACGGCAGACATAATTAATCATTTTAACCGCGTTTCTGTAATTTTTTCATTGGAAACTTAGGTTTTTTTCTGGTTTTAAATGACTTTAAGGGAGAAAGTATGTGTCGGTTTCCTGATACCATTTATTTTAACATGTGATTCGCCTCTAGGCGCGTTTTCTTTTGTTTAAGTTTGTTATTAGCGTGAATTCTTGTACGTTGTAAAGCTAAATTGTGTAAAAGTTAGTGTCAGTCGTGCTTGCGGTTAATTCCGCGTAATTTACGTGAATTTATTCATTGACTCAGTATGTTATTTTATTATTATTTCTTCGTGTTATTTTCCAAATGAGTGCAAATAAACGGCCAGGTTTTACTGTGATTGAGGAAACACTCATAAACGATTTAAGTGAAAAATGGTGTGAACTATATAGGTCAAGATGGTAGTGACGTTCTTGACTTAAATAGATGACATTCCTTCTTCCGATAGTTCTGACGTTGTGGTTGACGACACGGACGAGGATCCGGATTATGATCCAAGCCCGAATCCAAGGCCCAGATTTGAGTTAGCTTTGTCTCGCCAAAGGTCGAACTTTGACATAAATCGACCTGGAGTTTCAAAGGTCGAACTTTGAAACTCCAGAGATATTTTTTCAACGCCTCCTGGAAATGGCCCGTAAAGGCCTGTTTTGTACACTTCAGATGAAGAGGAGCATGTAGTTGACCCGGAACCTGTTACGCCTCCTGTGGATGGTGCAAGAGGTCGGAATTCGAACCTCCGCTTATCTTTGATGAAGTGACGGGCCCAAAACATTGTCCTCCCCGGAATAGTCCTCCTCTCGCATACTTTGATATTTTTTCACGGCCACTCTAATAAACACTTTCGTTGTCGAAACCAATAGATATGCCCAACAATTCATACAGTCAAGACGAAACGCCTTTTCACCCATCAGCCGGGTCAATAAATGGGTCAAAGTAATCATTTCCGAAATGAAGGGATTTATTTCGGTAATTTTTAATTTGGGAATAACTCAATAACCTTCCATGGAAAGCTACCTTTCTTCTTCCCAAAACATAAAATGGTTTTCAAGTATGTTTACCAGAAACAGATTTCAGCTATTGCTAAAAGTCTTCCACATTATCGACAAAAACACCTTACCACCGAAAGGAACCCCAGGTTATGATCCTTAGGGGGGCATCGACGGCACAGACCAAATGTTGTACACAAATTTTGATGAGGGCAAGGAAACATTGGAAGAAAGTTGATGACAATATTTTTGGAAGAATGTGCCTCAACAGCTATGTTCTTTATAAGATGAACACCGATAAACCAATGACCAGGCTTCAATTTCAAATATCCGTCAATGAGGCATTAGCAGAAATTTGGCTGTTAGAAAAAAAATCAGGTGCGAGTTGAGAATAGAGGAGGAGATGCGCAAGAACGCAGAATTTACGGCAAAATTCAACAAATACATGAAAAAAGATCAGTCTGCTAAAAACTGAACTCATTGAAAACTCCAGCGAACAAGTAGGCCTATTTGTCAATTAATAAGATTTGTACTCGGCCAAGTTGTTACGTTCAACAGAAGACGTGTTGAGAAAACGGAAAGACTCACTGTGTCAACGTATAAAAGTAAATGTAATGCATTAATGGACAAAGACATAAGAAAGTGCCGCACCTCATGAGAAATCAAACTTTCAGAATCACTAAAGAGGGTTGAAACTCGGGGTAAAAGGGGACGCAGAGTTGTAATCATACTAACAAATTATATGCAAAATTCTATTGACGTATTACTTCAATTTAGAAATGTAGGTAATATCCATCCTGAAAACCCTTTTGTTCTCCCAGCCGGACTGTAGAAGGTTGCCTGAGAGGCAGTGATGCAATGCGACATGTCGCACAAATGGCTAAACTTAAAAATCCGGCTCTGATCACATCAATAATACTGCGGAAGCATGCAGAAACCATGTCTGAAGATCAAAATCTTTCGAATCTGAACTAGATATTTTAGCTAATTTAATGGGGCATGACTTAAGAGTTCACAGATAATTCTATAGACTCTCAGAAGTCACTTTACAAATGGCCAGTCAGTAAAATCCTGGTAGCGATGGAAAAGGGATCTTTGACTGATTACCAAGGTAAAAATCTTGATGAAATAGAAATTGATATCGACGAAGAGGATGTTGAGGAACATGATTGACGAAGTGATGAAGAAGAGAAAAATATTGCTTTAAATACCAGTCAGTACTGCTTCAACATCACTAGATAGCCTCAGCAAAACCCCACAAACCGACCAACTAGCCGAAAGAAGACTCGAAAGCCGGCAGAAAAACATACTTCTCCCTGAAAGCAATATTCAAATAGTTAAATGCGTTTGGTTCCAAGCCAGAGCAGATAATTTCTTCTCGATTATATCATATTTAAAATTGATAAATTTGGGGGCAGTTAAATTTATCCACCTGCGTGTTTTTTCAGCAATTCATCATAACGATGCAAGGGCCGTAACGGTCATCCTCAACCACTTCGAACGGGGCTGGGCGCCAGTTCAGGATGGTTGGGGGGCCGTGGAGGCCGTGGGGGCGGAGGCCGTGTGGGCGGAGGCGGGAGAGGCCGTTGGGGGTGGAATGGCCAAGAACGTGACGGGCCCAGTGCTTAGGTTGCGGCGGAGGCTACTGGGCCTCAATCAACGGCGGCCAAGGAAAAAGGAGTGGCGGAGGCTCCTGAGAGAGTGAAGATGCAACAGAGAAAGAAAGGAAAAGAAAGGATTATGACAAAAATTTTCCACCTTTGGAAAACTCAAAATCTAATAAAAACACAGGTCTAATACAATAATATTGTACATGTCTTAATACAATAATAATGAATCAAAGACATGCTTTAAGGACAATTTATAATGTACAACGAATGGACAGGATGAGCTATCTTTTCTCTGAAAACAACATTTTAACATTTTCACAGCTATATAAGTATTCAATAATATTATTTGTTCATAAGTTTATTAACCAGTTTGAATTTAAATAAAGTAATAGGGATAATAAGGTCAAGTAAAAACTTATTATTGAAAATTCCATTTTTAACCAAAAAACTAAGTTGACACCAGTTTTTTTAATTGGGACCTAAAAAATATATAATGAATTTGTATTACATTGTGGTCAGAGTATTATTTATGAGAAAAAACCGAAGGTAAAGTTAAAAGCACTTGGATATGTAAAAGTGGCTAGATGAATAACAACAGTTCGATATTTTTGTCTGTATATTTTGTTAGTTTGTATATTTGTTATTTGTTATTTATTATATTTTTGTTTTAATTAATTTATTCCACTCAGCCTGCACTGATATTGCATTAAATGTTGTTGAATGACTGTTGCTTCTTTAATTTATTCTTGGATTAGATAATTATTTATTTATTTATTTTTAGATTTAATAGTTATTTATTTATTGATTGTTATATTTAATAGTTATTTGTATTTTGTTGGATTTAATATTTATTGATTTTTTTTAGATTTAAAATTTGGCTGTGCATAATCAAAAGTCTGCATTGCTATGTGTTGCAAGTACCAGTGTAATGTGAATATTGCGCGCTATAAGCGCAAAATAAGTTTTCTTGAATAAAGAGGTTTTGAACTTGAACAGGCACTAGGAACAAGAACTCCTATTTTTGAATTTTTTATTTTGGGATTGGATTAAATCGTTATTGTAGATCTCTGGGTTTTTTCACACACACACACACACACACACACACACACACACACACACACACACACACACACACACACACACACACACACACACGCGCGCGCGCGCGCGCTGTGGAACACGCACTATGGATTTGAACTGGACTGTTCATGTATCCACCCATGTATACATATGTCGTATGCATTGATGTATCTAATGTATCATGCACTCGGGACATACATGAGAGGAATTGGAATAAACCAAAACTTTTACCTTTGGCAGAAGATGTAACAAAATTCAACAAATACATGAAAAATAAGATGAGTCTGCTAAAAACTGAACTCATTGAAAACTCTAGCGAACAAGTATGGGGTCAATTAAGTAGGTTTGTACTTGCCCGTTACGTTCAACAGAAGACGTGTTGGGAAAGCGGAAAGACTCACTGTGTCTACGTATAAAAGTAAATGTAATGCCTCAATGGACAAAGGCATAAGAAAATTCCTCACCCCATGAGAAATCAAAATTTCAGAATCTCTAAAGAGGGTTGAAACTCGGAGTAAAAGGGGACAGAGAGTTGCAATCATACTAACAAATGTTATGCAAAGGTCTACTGACATATTACTTCAGTTTAGAAATGTAGGTTATATCCAACCTGCAAACCCTTTTCATTTCCCAGCAGGACTGTAGAAGGTTGCCTAAGAGGCAGTGATGCAATGCGACATGTCGCACAATGGCTAAACTTTAAAATCCGGCTCTGATCACATCAACAAGCCTGCGGAAGCATGCAGGAACCATGTCTCAAGTGCTGAATCTTTCGAATCACGAACTAAATATTTTAGCTAATTTAATGGGGCATGACTTAAGAGTTCACAGATAATTCTATAGACTCTCAGAAGACACTTTACAAATGGCCAAAGTCAGTAAATCCTGGTAGCGATGGAAAAGGGATCTTTGACTGATTACCAAGGTAAAAATCTTGATGAAATACTAAATTGATATCAACGAAGAGGTCGTTGAAGAAGATGATGGTCAAAGTGATGAGGAAGAGGAAAATATTGCTTCAAATACCAGTAAGTACTGCTTCAACATCATTAGATAGTCTCAGCAAAAAGCCCACAAACCGACCAACTAGCCGAAAGATAACTCGAAAGCTGTCAGAAAAACAAAACAAACTTGGACATACGAAGAAAAAATGCAGTATTCTAATTTTTTGAGAACGATATTATCCTGAAAATAGTACAAAACAAGGAGAGTTATGAGAGGGGTATTTCTAATATACAATTTTTGATTTTAAAAAGGATTTTATGAATTTAAACCTCAGAGTGTGAGAAAAATTAGACAAAATTCACAGAACAGGAAGAAAGATCCAAAGAGCTCAGTCATCTCAAGTTTATGGAAACATTCATCAACGAAGAACAACTCGAAGAGTTCCTAAGAACACACTCCAGTATGGAATGGGGATGAAACTGCTCACGTCCTTCTTATTTCAAAAAAGAAGAAATACTCTTAAAAATATGTTCTTGCATGGGAAGAAAAGGATGAGTTTAAGGGATGGCTTAAAAAGTCAGAAAAAAGGGGGTCAACAAAGAGGTAGGCCTTGGCGTTCTGCAAAATCTGTAACATAAACATAACCTGTGGAAGGATAGAAATCTTGAGGCACTCTAAATCACAGCGCCACCAACTGAAGATATAAAGCTGTACAAAGCTGTCAAGGCTACTGAAGATATAACAAAAATGACCCTTACTCCTCAAGAAACAAAGATTAGAAGGGGGGAGCTCAAATGGGCAGAAAGAAATTTACCTATAGGTCGGATAGATACTATCGTCCCAATTGCTGAATCAATTTACAATTACTCAAAAATTGCATCAGGCATGAAATCAAGACACTCAAAAACATAATATTTTGATTAGGATTTTTGCGGACATTTGCCATCACTGATTAGTAAAAAACAAGTTTCACGACGTTTCGGGATCTGGAATCTAGAATCCCGAAACGTCGTGAAACTTGTTTTTTACTAATCAGTGATGGCAAATGTCCGCAAAAATCCTAATCAAAATATAAAATCACCATCACCAACAATGAATTTCAAACAAAGAAAAACATAATGTCTGATCACAAATGTTTTGGGACCAGAATTGAGTCAAGAGCATTAGTAAAAATTTACAAAATTCCGAATTCTCCTTTATCATGGATGAGACCACTGACAAAGGTTCTACAAAACAATGTACATTCACTGTAGTCTACTTTGACAATACAAATAACAAAGTAAAAACAAAATTCCTTCATGATTGATTGTGCTAAAGGTGATTCAGATGCTCTTTAAAAATCAATGAAGGAAACCTTACAAGAAAAAAACATCCCCTTTGAAAATCTTATTGGAACTTATAGTGATTCCACAAATGTTATGGCAGGGCCCCATCATTCAGTACTTTCAAAACTGAAAATGAACTTCCGCAGACTTGCCTGTTGAAATGTTTAAGCCATCAACTTCACCACGCAGGATCTAATGCATGTAAGAAAATTCCAACAGAAGTAGAAGACATGCTGAGAGACATTTACTCCCATTTCCACAGGAGTTATCAAAAATATATAGTATAAGTGAGTATCAAGAATTTTATGAGTTAGAAAAAAACAAGTTTCTGAGATCAGGACAAGCTAGACGGCTTTAGAACATGCCATGCAATAAGGAAATGTGCAAATATTCTAATGGGTGTTCACATATGTCCGAACTAAATATTTTACCTAATTTCATGGGGCACGACATAAGAGTTCACAGGTAATTCTACAGACTCTCAGAAGACACTTTACAAATGGCCAAATTCAGTAAATCCTGGTAGCGATGGAAAAGGGAACTTCGACTGATTACCGAAGTAAAAATCTTGATGAAATACAAATTGATATCGACGAAGAGGTCGTTGAAGAAGATGATGATTGTCAAAGTGATGAGAAAGAGGAGAATATTGCTTCAAATACCAGTACTGCTTCAACATCATTAGATAGTCTCAGCAAAAAACCCTCAAAACGACCAACTGGCCGAAAGAAGACTCAAAAGCCGTCAGAAAAACAACCTTCAACATACGAAGGAAAAAATGCAGTATTTAATTTTTTGAGAACGATATTATACTGAAAGGTAAAGAGCATTTAAGCCAATGTAGGCCTAATACGATATCATGTAACGTGTTTTATTAAAATTTGCTTATGCTATACCCAATCATTTATAACGGTTTCACGAGGAATCACTGTTAATTCATGTGTACCTTACAATGGTGTCTAAAGCATTTTTTAAACAGAATGTTGCATGTTTTTAGCGGATTTGTCGCAGAAAAGCTACTACTAGGTGTTTTTACGACATATATTGCTGATTCTTATCAAAATATGTGTCTTTCAGAATCCAGTGCCATAATGGCAAAGGAGATGGGGCTGGCTGTAGAGCAGGACAGAACAAAATCATCAAAGCGACGGGGACGCGTATCAGCGAACTCCGCTAAAGTGAAAGTAAAGATAAGAACTAATTATAGTAGAGCAATCATCTTATTGCTATCTGATATCATTTTTTGTTTATTATCCTTTAATATAGGCATTCTAATATTAACTTTTTTATTATTTTATGTGGTTATTTATATTATTTCAATGTTTAGATTTAGTTTATTTTTTAAAGCTTGTAACAATATAATTTGGTTTCTAACGACAATCAAAATCTAATATACAATGTGAATAAACTATAACTTATGACATTATTATATGTACGTCAAAGTACATGTATTATGAATTTTTATTATGTAAAATATATTTTTCATCCATCTTATTTAATTATTTAACCTTCAAATCAAAAACAGTTACCATCCAATTTTTTTTTTAATGAAATTCAAGCAATTCTTATATTTAATACATAATTTGAATAGTTTCATTCCACATTGTCTGCACCTGAAGAGATCTGATCAAGACCCCTGATAACTACACCTAAAGAGATTTGATCAAGACCCCTGATCAAATTTGATCATGGAAGTCTCCATAATTCATACAAAATTTGATCAAGTTACATCTGATATCCCTGAACAAACCTGACTATATTTTGATCAGATTTGACCAAGTCTGATCAAAGCCCTGATCAAATTTGATCCGGAAAGTCTCCATAATTCATACAAATTTGATCACGATTTGATCAGATTCTGATATTTTTTGATCAAATCTGATAACTTTTTTTCATGTGGGATGTTCAATGATGATGATTGTAACCAAAAAACTGTGGAACGTATCAAAACCTAGTGGTCGAACGGATAGTACTGTCGAAAAACGGACAGCACTATGTGCCTCGGATTTTACACGATCTACAACTTTGGTCCTATGACTTTTTGCCCTATCTCATCTCCTTCACCCTTAGATAGCACAAGAACTTTGAATTTTTGAAGATCATAGCTAGGTTTTCCAGTTCAAATTGACTTAACATTATATGTAGAGAGCTGAAAGTTGGCGACCGTTATCTTTACAGCATATAATGTTTACAAATCAATAATATAATAACTACTTCTTGATGTTAAAATGCAAATAAAGTTAAAACATTTTCGAAATTCGCCAAATGTCGCCGATTTCTTGAGGTATTTCACTCCGTGTCACCTTGATGTACACGGAAAAAATTTACAAAAAATTACATTCCCTTCATTACAAGACATCTTAAAAGTTATGTGGTTTTTGTGCAGCAAAGCAATAAAATCAGGGCCCTACTTTGTGGACAACTGGTATGATCAACAATTTTTGTCAGTCAGTGCTTTAAAATACTTAATATGTATTATGATGTTTGCTGTACATTACATTATGTACAGCAGATGGCTGTGGTCATAATGTTATGCAGGTAATAAATGTTTGCTTGAAGCATTTTTCTTTCAGAATGTGTAAGTCTTCTAAAAAATCAATCATGAAATCGCTCGTAAATAATGTATCAGGCTTATTTACTACACAACAAAGCCAAGCTCGTGCGGCAGGTGACGGGGAACTTGAAGAACAAGAAACATCAGAAGATGTAAAAAACGTAAGTAAATCGTTTCCTTTGAAAACCCTAATGTTTTACAAAGAGATAATATAAAGAGAAAATATTGGATGAGAATTTCAAATAAAATTTGGTAAATCTCTTTGTAACACCCATAAATTTTGCAACTTTTTTCATTAGAAAATTAGTATCACTTCTAAGCAATGTACTATTTGTGTATATCAGTAACTATTTCTGGCCTACTAAACCGCTCCACACTCTGCATTATTAAGGGACCGCTCTACCTCGGCCTCAAAAGCGCTTCACAATTTCAATATACAATGGTTAAACATTGGCACATGGCATGAAGCTTCTCAAACTTGCAGATCCAAAACTATAAATCATTTACAAATTGTTAACCAGCGGCCCTGAAGGTTAATTGATTGCCTTTAAAATTAGACCTTAACCCTTTGATTGCCAAGTTTGAAAGTGGATTGGTTAGTTTTCTAATATTTCTTATGTATTTTATGAACCTGTATGAACATTTGTACTAAAAGGATAATTTATTTATACAAAATCCAAGGTGAGCCTAGTTTGAATTTTAAAGCCTACATGTTGAAAAAACTTTTTTCCAGATCTTGGCACTATGTATTGGAAATCAGGAAAAACAACAAGCCCACAAAGATTCATCACAACCATACTTCGGGGCATTTTAGGGGATGACGTAATAACACAAATCAGTTGGAAGGGCCAAAAGAGAGGGGGTGAAGGAAAGGAGGCTTTTTGTGGCTAGCCAATCTGTGACGCACTAATTAGTAAGTTTTTTATTGAAATGGTTTTGTGTAAGGAAAAATACAGTGTGTAAAAAAAGTCCGTCCCCTTCCTTAATTTTTTTGTTTGTTAAGACAAACAATTAACCTTTGGAGCATTATACTAACTCAACCCAAATTATTTTTTGACGTTACCAAAGATTTGAGTTGAGTGTCCCCAAAAAATGAGGGATTTTGGGGGCAACTCAAAATTTTCAAATACAAACCCCTTTTGAGTGACCCCTCTTTTATAGAGCTTTCAAAAAGTAGATGAATGGTGAAAATTGGAGGTCTCTAACGTGTTTCTATCCGAATTGACAGCTTGTCAAAATTTTGAGTACAACACATACTTGAAACCTAGCGTCTAGGACATTTGGAGTTTTAATTCACTGTTAGTGACGTAAAAATGAATCGAACCTGAGAAAAATGTTGTTAAATGAAAAACTAGTCTCTTTTGGTGATATTTAAAATTTTGAGTGTCCCCCAAAAATGGGGGATTTTGGGGACGACTCAACATTTTCAAATGCAAACCCCTTTCGAGTGACCTCTCATTTAAAAGAGCTTTAAAAAAATATGCGATTGGTGGAGGTTGTAGGTCACTAACCTGCTTCTATCAAAATTGGCAGCTTGTCAAAGTTTCTAGGAGTCGTATTCAAAACTTTGACAAGCTGCCAATTTTGATAGAAACGGGTTAGCGACCTCCAACCTCCACCAATCACCTATTTTTTAAAGCTCTTTAAAATTATGGGTCACTCGAAAGGGGTTTGCATTTGAAAATGTTCAGTTTCCCCAAAATCCCCCACTACTGCTTTTATCACTTCTGCTTTGCTACCTGGGAAGTGCTGAATATTTCGAATCCCAACTGAATATTTTACCTAATTTCATGGGGCAAGACATACGAGTTCACAGATAATTCTACACTCTCAGAAGACACTTTACAAATGGCCAAAGTCAGTAAATCCTGGTAGCGATGGAAAAGGGAACTTCGACTGATTACCAAAGTAAAAATCTTGATGAAATACAAATTGATATCGACGAAGAGGTCGTTGAAGAAGATGATGATTGTCAAAGTGATGAGAAAGAGGAGAATATTGCTTCAAATACCAGTACTGTTTCAACATCATTAGAAAGTCTCAGCAAAATATCCTCAAAACGACCAACTAGCCGAAAGAAGACTCAAAAGCCGTCAGAAAAACAACCTTCAACATACGAAGAAAAAATGCAGTTTTTATTTTTTTTAGAACGATATTATACTGAAAATAATACCAAACAAGGAGAGTTGTGAAAGGTGTATTTATAATAATATAGGGATATTATGGATTCGAACCTCAGGGTGTCAGAAAAATGGGAAAAATTCACAGAACAAGAAGAAAGATCCAAAGTGCTCAGTCATCTCAAGTTTATGGAAACTTTCATCAACGAAGAACAACTCGAAGAGTTCCAAAGAACATACACCATGTTCACTCCAGTATGGCATGGAACACGTGCACAATAACGATTCCTCCAACATATGTAATTTTTTTGAGGGGCATTCTGTAAAAGGCGCCAATTTAGTAGTTTCTTTTCTTTTTCATGGCGTAAAAGAAACATTAGTAAAACGTTCCGGCATGCTCCTTTAGGAGGTAGTTTTTATTACGGACGCACGTGGTGGACAAAAGAAAAACACCACCATGATCAAGTTTTGTTTGTGGTTAAGTAATATGTATAAAATCAAAGTTGTTTGATATTCCCTGTACGTGGACATAGTTTAAATCAATGTGACCGAAACTTTGCCGTATAAGAAGCATTTGAAAAGACATCCTGTTATTGAATATCCAAAGACTTACTGGAACTATAGTTTTAACTGATAACTTATTTCGCAGGAAAGGTAACTAAGCTACCCTGGATCTTAGCACGATAGACAATTAAATTAGTTAAGAGTCTTATCTGAATATATAAAATTCATAGACCAATAACGGCTGATCCAATGTAGTAGGCCTACTACTTATAGGTTTTTTTTTAATTTTCAAGCTGCAGCTGTTATGTCAGTGGGGCTCTCCACCGGCCCCTCCAGACTAGTCACCACGGTGCTGAGGGCCGTGATTGGAGACGAGATAGTTCCTCTATTTACATGGCGGGGACAGCAAAGAGGAGGAAACAAGAAGTTGGCATTTTTTACGGTCAATTTCTGTCCAATGTTAATTGGTAAGAAGTTAAATTATTTTAAAAATGTTAGTATTGATTTTGCAAATAATTGACACTTATTTACCCTTCCTTCTGTTATAGATATAATCTTTAATCTAAAGATCCCAGTTTATAATTAACTTATCATGTTCAAAATCAAAATTAGTAATCAAACTTAATTTTTAATTTATGAGTACCCTTGA
The DNA here is from genome assembly GCA_035578135.1 of Flexamia atlantica. Classification (NCBI taxonomy): domain Eukaryota; kingdom Metazoa; phylum Arthropoda; class Insecta; order Hemiptera; family Cicadellidae; genus Flexamia; species Flexamia atlantica. The sequence goes on along the minus strand of JAQJVK010000095.1, from coordinate 449,657 downwards.
TTGTTTAAGAGTACCAATATACAAGAGCTAAGTGGAGTGTCGTATCCAAAACAAATCCATGTTGATTAGCAAATAAGGAAGAACAGATATGTTGATGAGTAAAGTTAAGACTTTACTGTTTTGATACAAAGTATTTTTTAAATATAAAGGTGATGAAGTGACCAATAATTTATACAGTAACTAGTTTTAGTTAAATTACAATTACTAAATAACTGCATTCATGCACTCTGTTTTTTAATTCTTTTGAAATCTATTTGTTTTATGATGTACACACTTTTGTAAATTTGTTTCAAAAACATTTTGACATCTTGAGTGCCTCAGTAAAGAAATCATCAGTCTAAAAAATGCTTCATAAATCTGTGCATAGCAAGATCACACCCCCACCAAATCAAAACTTACGTTCTCCTGTTAGCACTCAGTGAAAGAATTAATAGTTAAAAATAAATAGTTTTCCTGTTCGCTGTTGACAACTTTTGAAGATATTGGCATAACGTTTTTATGACCATGTATGATAATGATATAAAATAAACAAATTGAGACATTGAACATTAAAAGTTATTTCAATATGATCGATGGGTTATAACAATACACTTTAAACAAAAAATTTGGATACAAAATGGCGGATCCACGATGGCAGCCAACAATTACCTCCCAGTTAAAAAGTACTATTAGCTATCCATTAATGCTTGGGGGTTGGTCTGGGTTTAATATATGAAAAAATAAAGGTTTATCATAGGACACTCGGGTATTTTCAATCAACTTGATGTTTCAGATGTCGTACGGAAAAGATTCCTCTCCACAGACAGAAGGAAGGTAGAAAACAGTATCAGTGGCTGGCTGGCTCAAACCCAACTCAAAACGAAACAGCGAATAAGGTAATTATTGATTAAGTTGTGATTTTTTCAAATTAGACATGTTGAAACTTCGTTGACAAAGCCACACAAGACCTCATGGTCAGACCTAAGCCGGAGACCATGTTAACTTTTCGTTTTGGGGCTACCAGAAGCAAAAACACTATTAGTTTGAATTTCAGCATGATAGCGGCCGTAAATTTGGTACAGACATGTAATGTGGTAATCAATTGGACGAGTTCGTAAATGAGCCCGATCGGACCAACGGGAGGGGGTTAAAGGGGATAAACCCCCAAAGAGCATAATGCCTCCAACCAAACCAATCCTACATCCAAGGTAGCACAGCATCTCAAACAAAATGCCTCCCATAAAATTGATTTTGACAATTCATTAACAGTTTTAAAAAATTGCAATGATGGCAAAAAAGCACAGGTATGGGAGGAATATTTCATTTACAATAGTGTGACTGAAAACAACAGCGATATATTACTAAACAAAAAAGAAGACTTTTCAGAAAAAAATAACATTTAAAATATTGCGGCAGCTCAATAAACAATAGAGTAGGTTTTGTACTTCGTCCATCAATCAGCTGATTGATAAACAGATGACGTATCGTATCCTTTGACCTGACGCCCACTCAAGATCTAGTTAGTAGGCCTACAGTAACCGGCCTGGAGTGATGCATGATCGGTATTAATGTGCGACGTCGTTTTTCGTTTTCGTAAAAGTGTGTTAATGTGTAAACTTTGTGACGGTTTTGTAATAGGTTTTTTAAGTACAGTTATGACACCATTTTATAACTTGACAACTACAGAAATGTGGGCTAAATGAGTTTGAGTTCGCCGCTGAGGATGAGGAGTAATTTCCTTGATACATGTTCGGCATAACCAGAAAAACTTTTTGATATCTTCAGGCTATTACGTAAGTAATAAATTTTGACAATTCATACAAGATATCAAGGCTGTTAATGGAAATACAGTGCCAAGTCAAAATAAGAGACTTTTTTGGACTACTTTAAATACTTTAAAAATTAAAGAGCATTTAAGCCAATGTAGGCCTAATACGATATCATGTAACGTATTTTATTAAAATTTGCTTATACTATATCCAATCATCTATTAATTTCTCTCTCCTGGTGTTTTTTTCTTTAATTATTTTCAGTTTTTACACATTTATACCCTTCCAAACCATGTAAAAGTCAGATTGGTGTAGTCAGATTTTGACAGTGTCCCCTTGCCGGCAGCCGCGATAGTAGTGTAAAGTAAAGGACATTGTAACCCGCCCGTCTAACGTATGCGTGTATTTATTTATTTGTTTGATTGTACGTACATTATGTATCATGTTTCCGTGTTTGATGTATGTGACGACGTCGTCGCCTCGACCGACTGCAATGTCAACTTGATGTAGGACAGCCGATTGACAACCTACTTGATAATGACGCAATTCAGCGTCGAAACCCGGTTGTAAATAAAAACACTCAACCATTGAACTGGAGATGAAAAAGGTAATTTAAAACCATATTCATCAGATTTAGGTGCCTAAAATTAGGTCTTTGCTTAGGCCTCTAACATGCAGTTGTAAAATAGGCTAAATTAAAAAGAAATTGAATTTGGCAATTTAAAGAATTGATTGTAATAGTTAAAGACCTCTCATACAATATAAAAACAAGCCATTAAGTTTGTATCTCATGTATAGTTTGAGTGCCAGCAAAGAAAAACGTTAACTTCAATTTTCTCAAAATAGTACTTTTTGAGATAGGCGCTTTAAGCAGCTACAGCATCTTGGCGATACATTAAAATATTACAATATGCAATCATTTATACCTGTTTCACGAGGAATCACTATTAATTCATGTGTACCTTACAATGGCGTCTAAAGCATGTTTTAAACAGAATGTTTCATGTTTTTAGCAGGATTTGTCGTGTTTCCCAAATAAATAAATAAATAAAATAAATAAGGTCTTTATTTAGCCAGCGTTCATCAAAGTACAAACTCTGTTTTTCATGACAACTTTTGTCAAATAAATAAATGAACAGTATAATAATATAATATAATAATATAATAATTAATATTGTAATTAATATTATATTAATATAATATTAAACAAAAAAAAGTATATATAAGCAGTTCAGATAAACACTTCTCTTACACATTTCTTAAACCTATTACAATTTTACTCTTATAAAGTGGGTGGCAAAGCATTGTACTTTTTTGGGCCAAAGTAGCTAAACCCCTTCTTCCCCGTTTCCAGTTTAGTCTTCTGCAAGTGCAACAGACTGTCCTGTCGGGTACTGTGCTCATTGATTTCATGTCTAAACACCAACTTTTTCCTAACGTACTCAGGCTTTCCCGCCTGAAGAACTTTATGGATCAGATTGACAGTTTGCATGTCGGAGGAGCCCATAATTGACAACACATTGGAACGCAACCTGTACTCGCTGATGTGATCAAATTTTTTCAGATTGTAGACGAATCTAAGAACTCTGTTCTGCAGCCGGGTAAGGATCATCAAATTTTCCTGAGTAAGACAACAGGCAAAAGCAGGAAGAGCATAGTAAATCACAGGAAAAGTGGTTGAACGGACGATTTCCAGCTTAGAAAGTTCTGGCAAAATTGAGCTTAATCTGCGAAGGGTTTTTAAACGTATTGTTACTGTTTTACAAATAGCTTTGACATGGTGAGAAAAATCAAGTTGGGAATCGAGAGTGACACCGAGAATCTTAAGAATATTACTTGAAGTCAATGGTTTGCCATCAACAAAGATACACTGTTCAACACAACTATTCGTTGATTGGGCACCAGAAGATGACCTATCTACAATCAAGACAGAACATTTACTAGAGTTCAATAGAAAACCATGATCGTCCGACCATCTATTTACACTCTCTAAATCAGTGTTGATACAACGAATAGCTTCGGCGGTTTCAGAGGGCTTAAAAGAAATTAATAGTTGGGAATCATCTACATAAGAGTGTAAAGAACGGTGACTCAAATTATCTTTTAAATCTACAGTGTATATAAGTAGAAAAATCGGTCCCAAGCAACTGCCTTGAGGAACACCAACAAACCTAGAAAGTGCTGACGAGAGCTGTCCGTTAGCCTTTGTTCGTTGAGTACGCCCGGTCAAGTATGATGAAAACCACCTTCCTGAGATATCGTCAAACTGATAAAACCTTAGCTTTGCAAGCAGCAAATCGAAATTTAACTAATCAAAAGCCTGGGAGAAGTCGAGAGAATTCATCACACTCTCTAGGCCATTATCTTTTGCTGTGATCATTTCGTCAATAACACTGAGAAGTGCTGAGCAAGTGCTAAACCCCTGCCTTTTTTTTTAATTGCTGGCCTTAAGCTAAGAAAAAAGACAAATTTGACCTTTTATTGCAGTTAAGAATAGAATAAAATCGGCTCATATTCGACGGTGTGTTAAGAAGTACAAGCATTTGGATTTTTTTGAAAAAATAAATATGTATTTTTAATAAGTTATTGATAAATTGATACAAAGCCCCCCAAAAACTCCGCCCATGCTGATAATTCAAATAAAATGTATGCTTCACTAGATTTCCATGCTTTTTCAGTATCGTAATCAGTGAAAATCTTTATTTCATTGTCAAGATGAGGAATTTACATATAAGTCCCCTCTCCTTCCCCCAAGACCGCACCGAGACCATGGCAAATATCTGGTCTAGTAAACTATATTATTAATAACATTAATACCATGATGGGGGTGAAAATTTGACTGTTTTACTGTCTAGCGAAAATATCAAGATAACATTTAACTAATGCGAATTGTATTGAAACTTGTTGAAATTATTTTCAATGTTTTTTTCACAATGCAATCCATCAAAAAGAAGGAAAAAGATATTATCCCAGGAACGCCTTGTTAATGAAGGTATATTAGAGCCAGTTGTGTATTCTGAGTGGGGGACACCCATTTTAGCTATTCCAAAAAGTGATAATTCTTTATAATTCTTTAAGATTTCGTGGGGATTTTTCGGTCACCCTAAAGCCTGCACTTTTAGCAGACAGGCTTCCTTTTTCAAGGATTAATAATACATTACATTATTCGGCCTAATTTTCACGTAAAAATTGAACTTAATACGTACATTACAGTGGCTTCCTGATGTGATGAGGAATTTATAATTTATGTGCTCAGAGAAAATCATTAGATTTTGAAAGAAAAAATGAGTCGCCAACGTATGCAGCCTTCACCTCTTATTTTCGAGGAAGAAACGGAGGCAGATGATCGGCATCCCCGATACCAGCGTCATGTATGCCAGCATTGGTACAGGAACATCAAGACAATCCGCCGCCACAGGCAGACGGGCTGCCCACCAACAGCCCATTGTAAGGCCCCCGGCAGAGCAGGCAGTGGCAGAGCGGCGGACCCGGCCGCCCCTGCGCCACGCCGGGTGAACTTGACGAGTCTAAGGGAGAGACTGCCGGCTGCAGAAAATGCAGGGAAATCTGGAAAGAAAAGTATTAAGATTGCTGTTAAGTCTCATGTTGATGTGGAACTAGCAATTGATCGATTTTTGTTAGACTTCTGAATTTCAAAACATTGAACCACTTGCCTCTCTCCATCTGAGTTAATGTTTGGACGAAAATTCGGTCACGATTTGATTTGTTGAGACAACATATTAAAGAAAACATGCAAAGTAAACAGCTTGACCAAGCCAAAAATCACAAAAAGGGAAAAGTTAATCTTTTTGAAAATCAGGTAATTTTTGCCTGAATGAACTCTCAAAACCGTAAATGGGTATTGGCAAAAGTAATTAAAGTTTCAAGTGATGTGTCATATCTAGTTCAAACTTTTGGTGAGAACGCTTTTGGCTTCAAAAGACATGCAAATCAGTTGATGTCTTATTCTGGTGATAATTTATATAGTAAATCATTGTCTGTAACTCAGTCAACTTCTCAAAGTGAGTCTCAAAGTACCGTTACCGAGCCATTGCCTGTAATTCCTATACAGTCAAGTCCAGTTCCTACTGCAAGTCCTAGATTTGCAAGTAATGTTTCATTGACAAGTCCAGTAGTTGACACAGTTAGTAGGCCTAGTAATATAAAACCATGATCACCAGATCATAGCTTGTCTCCTCAAAACAAGTTAATTGCAAAGCCAGAGATTTTTTATTTTAAATATTTGACCTAGGCCTAATTCGAAGCTTGCCATATTATGTTTTCTCTTATATACAAGTATATATTCTTGTTTCCATTTGTAAGTGCCAAATCTTGTTTATTTTTTGAATTTATATTTTCCATGCTTAAAAGTGAGCTTCTAGTTTCCTTCCTCTCACCGTGGAACAAAGGGTGAAGCTCTTACCCCATCAAGCTTGTTACAGGCCGATGCGACGGCATTATTAAACATCTGTCTCACCAATGGTCGAGTGCTCTGAAGTCAAGTATGATCATTCATTAAATCAGGTATAAATGTTCTAAATGTTACCTCGGCCTTTTGCCTCGGAGGTTAAGTTCCCAATTAATACGATTATTTAAATATAAGCCTTTTTTCTTTCAGGTGAGGATTCGCTGAATGAAACTGTCGATGACAGGGGCCTCCTTGCCGTTGGCCGGCAGTTAAAAATTTAACTGAGTCTCAAAGGAGAGAAGTGAGGAGGTTGTTGACAGCCAAGTTGCTATCAAAAGATCCAAATAGAAGAATCAGTAGCTCACAATTTGAGAACATTGCACAACAAATAGTGCAACATTTTTCAAAAGAGGCTGAGCCCTTAATAATCCAGTCAAAAAACTTTAAAAAATGGCCCAACCTGGAAAAAATTTCGTTAATTTTGAAACTTTGCACACTCATTTAGAAGTACCTAAGGATAAAAATACCAAAAGTCCTGGAACATATGTGGCGAGCTCTAGTGGCAATTGATGGAAACAGGGTACTTTTTTGGTTTTTCGTAAAAATCTCTAGAACCGTTGGTCGAAAGAGAGAACTTTAAATTTACAAAATAAAGCTTATTAAATTTTCTACAAAATGATATGGTACATTTTCTTTGTACTCCTAACGGTTACCGAGTTATAGGGCGCCAAAAATAAGGATCTTTTCACAATTTTCCCCTAAAAATGAGCAAAATTTTGTTTTTTTAGTTTTTAACATATGAAAATAAAAATTATCAAATTTTGGTGGCATGATTAGATTCAGCTTAAAAAACCAAACAATTTAGTATCCTGAATCATTGCTTTATGTCCGTTGGTCACCGAGATAATGGAGGCGGTAAACACCCATTGTACCTATGTAATCCTTATGGGAAATAAAAAAGGTTTTATATCTCGCAACATATCATAGTAAAACTTGATTTGTGGCTTGATATAGTTGAGATATATCGTACTAGGGCCTATAATCCCCAATTTTCACATTTACGTGTCAGCAAACCTGCATACTCACCTGCATAATAATAATACGAACAATGGTGTATGCAGGTTTGCTGACACGTTAATGTGAAAATTGAGGATTTTAGGCTCTAATACGATATACCTCAACTGTATCAAGCCTCGAATCAAGTTGTATTATGATATGTTGCGAAATAAGCGAGACATATAACTTTTTTTATTTCCCATAAGGATTACATAGGTACTATGTAAGGGGTGTTTACCGCCTCCATTATCTCGGTGACCAACGGACATAAAGCAATGATTCAGGATACTAAATTGTTTGGTTTTTAATCTGAATTTAATAGTGCGCACCAAAATTAGATAATTTTTATTTTCATACGTTAAAAACTAAAAAAAACAAAATTTTGCTCATTTTTAGGTGAAAATTGTGAAAAGATCCTTATTTTTGGCGCCCTATAACTCGGTAACCGTTAGGAGTACAAAGAAAATGTACCATATCATTTTGTAGCAAATTTAATAAGCTTTATTTTGTAAATTTAAAGTTCTCTCCTCCGACCAACGGTTCTCGAGATTCTTACGAAAAACCAAAAAAAGTACCCTGTTTCCATCAATTGCCACTAGAGCTCGCCACATATTTTCCAGGACTTTTGGTATTTTCATCCTCAGGTACTTCTAAATGAGTGTGCAAAGTTTCAAAATTAACAGAATCTTTTCCAGGTCAAACCCTGTTTTGACTGGACTATAAATTTCAATCCTTCTGTAAGTGCCAGAAAATACACAACCAAATGAAATGCCAGTGGCATTTTGCATGAAGCTTATATAACCAGACGGGGGACGTTACGAGAATTGGGACAACTGTCCAAAGGAACAAGGGGATCAAAAAGCTCCTGCTCATCAAAAAGAAGTGCGTTTGATATTTAGGCCATAAGGAGATATTTTTAAATGTACCATCTTCTTAAAATTAACTAGAGAAGATAATTTTGACTATTATTAACATTTATAGAGGGAGTGAACTAATACGGGTGCAGTTTTCGTAGTACATTTGTTCATTTTATAAATAAGTATAAAAAAAATCACTTGATCCTAACGTGAAATATTAAGATAAAAAACTCCTCAAACCATTTTGTCTGTACAGGTTGTATATAAAAACCCCTTTAAAACTTTAAGGACTGATAGTACACACCATTTTAAGCAAAACATGACTAAACATACGTCCAAAAATTGATCGTTTGGCCGCTAGCCGCCATTTTGTTTCTTTTTACTCTTCAATTTTTATTTCAATAACGGATAGTTGTATCGAGTTCAAATTAGGTATGAATCTACTCAATACCAATATCTTACAAAATAAAAATAACAATTTTTCCGATAACGTTTTTAAATGGCGGCCGTTTAAAAATTTCAAAGACAAATTTCATGAAAACCGTTAAATTTACGAAAATTTTACAAGAATAAAAAAATAGTAGATCATGCATTCCATATCAAAAGGAGCCTGAGGGTGAAAAATTATTTTATTAATTTATTAGAATAGATCATGAATTATGTTAGAAAAATACATAAACTTTTATTAACATACAGAGTTTTTACATTTTCACTACTCATTTCCATGTTTTAACTACTCTTTTCAGCTGTAACATCATGTGTTTGGAGGACAACAAAAATGATCAGATTGCAACTATTTTTTCCATTGTTGTTTATCAGCTGATGGGAGTTGATATATTGTTAATAGATACACAGTGAATCCCTCTTTACTTCAACATCAGTTTTAAGGGTAATTATTAATCACTAATCGCTTTAATTGCGGTTTTTGCATAGATTGATTGTCTGTAACACCCGTTACCAAAAACATAAAAAAAAGTTTTTCTCTCACGCAAACTAAACAACTGGGATTTCTAATTATCTGGGAAAAGTGAGGTTATGTCTAATTGGTGCAATATTGTAAATAAAAATTTTCAGGATATTTACATTAAGTTTGTGAAAATAAGATAACGGGTGTTACAAGCCATATGGTAACGGGTGTTACAAACTATTGTTAGCCGATATATTTTGTCTTTCTTTTAGTAGAAAGTTATAGTTAGTCTCTAGAAGGAATTCCTACATGGTAAGAAAGACAACTGTGTATGCCTTTAGCTACCTTCATTTCCAATTGACTTGGTGAAAATAACAAATAAAAGAGAAAAACTGACACAAGGACTAGTGTTTATAAATTGAATAACCTTGGCCCAATAACAAAATATGCATGAGCCTAAGCTTTCTCTTAAAATTGAGATAAGTTTGGTGTGGTATGGTATAGCCAAATTGATATTGGCCTACACATTATTCTGATTTAATCTGCATAGTGTATAGCGTATTGGAGCCCGACTCTAAAAAAATCATTCAATATTTGAAGATGATGTAATTCAATTTAAGAAGGGTTTGATTACCTTCAGATATAGGTTTATCGTCCTTATTTCAATTGAAACATTAAAACATATTTCAATTTAAACATTAACGCATATTTCAATGTGGTAATATATTTCCTTGGCTGGAACATTTCTTTAAATAATGGTCTAAGACAAATTTTTATTTTCAGAAAATGCCACCAATACCAAAGATTTTGATGAGAGCTTATCGAGAACGACTGAAAGCAGACCCAGACAAATACCAGGAGCACCTGTCAAAAGAGAGGCAGCGAGACAAAAAAAGAAGAGATTTGAACAAACAAAATGAAAAAGATTATGAAAAATTACTGTTGGAAAGACGAAAACGTGTCTTGTAAAGAGTGCGGTCCCATCGCAATAAACTTAACTTCAATCTGAGGCAGAAAGAACAGCTGTAGAAACGAAAATATCTCCGATTGGCTGCTACAAGTGCCGCCAACCATTTGGAAAAGCTATCGATAGATTAAAAAGAAATCTGCCAAACAGTCCGAGCAAAAAGGTGCTGTAGAAAGAAGCTTGCCCTAGAAGTGGGACTAAATTTAAAAGAAGAAGATAAAGCTGGTCATCTACCTCACCGAGTTCTACCCGAGGAACATAAGGAGTGCATTAAAAACCTTTATTGCAGTGACGCAATTAGCCGACAGGCACCTGGGAAACAAGACATCAAGTCGGTGAAATGTGAAAAACTGGCAAGGGAGTGCACATGCAAAAAAGACATTTAATAATGACCATAAACGAGGCGTTTGAGGAATTTAAGCTTAAGAACCCAAAGATTTGAGTGAAAAAATCATATTTTTCTCTCTTCGCCCGAAACCCTACCTGTTTCTCAAATGCCACACAATGTGTGTGTTTGCAAATATCACAGCAATGTCAACTTTTTGTTGGAAAGTATTTCAAAGACCGTTACAGCTTTTCCAACAAACCACAAAGAACTATTACAATACATAAGTTGCAATACGTTAAATGAGGCATGCATGTTGGGAACATGTTTACAATGTTCAGGAAGGCAAGTCAGTGATTTGTTAATAGATTGTGACAAAGAAAAAGAGATTTCCTGGAATAAATGGGTTGATAAACGAGGTACCATCCACTTGATAGTTGTGACTGGTAGTTTAGAAGATGCTATTAAAGAGCTTGAAACCAAAATTACTCACTTCAAGAGTCACTGCTCTGTGAAAAAAATAGAAGAGGATTATTTTAACGAATCCAAGAAAGGCTTGAATGAAGCAAAATGCACAGAAACATAAGGCGTTATTCAAATAGACTTTGCGGAAACTATTCCATAACTTTTCAAGATGAAATCCAATCTGCCCATTGGGGTCATCAACAGGTAGGTATTTTTACATGCTGCGCTTGGTTACCTAACAAGAAAACAACATCATATGTTATAATTAGCAACGTCACAAGCCACAGTAAATATTGTGTGTGGACCTTCTTGAGAAAAATGTTTCGTGACATTAAGCAAAACTCTCCTTCTCTTGAGAAACTAGTTATATTTAGTGATAACTGTGCAGAACAATTTAAAAGCAAATATTCCATGTCAACACTATGTCAGATAGAAGCTGATTTTGAAGTCGCCATTGAGTGGAACTTCTTTGCATCGAGCCACGGCAAACGTGCTATCGATGGCATTGGAGGGACAGTGAAGCGGCATGTCTGGACTGCAGTAAAAGGGAACAGGAAAGTTCACATCGCAACAGCTGAGGATTTTCACAATCATATTGTTAATAAAGTTAATGGGATCAAGAGTTTTTACGTTGACAAAACTGAAGTTTTAGAAAATGAATCTTGCCTCCAAAACTATTGGAAAAATGTTCTTCCAATCCCAAATATTCAGTCGAGCTATCATTTTCGAGTTTACGATCCCAAGCACCTCTTGGTTGCAAGAACTTCAACCTCACTGATGACCAAAGTGCCAGTTTTTAAAGAAACTGAAGAGGCTACAGAAGGAGGTATATCTGCCTGTAAAACAAGATTTCGATATGAAGACGTCTATTCAGACACAGACTACACCAGTGAGGAAGAGGTTAATGCGTCAGAGGTTTTGTCTGCTTGTAATATTAAAAGTCCAAGAGACATGTACTCTGGGATGTTTGTTCTTGTTGAAGTTCCTTGTGAACAAGTGAAAGGAAGGAAATATAATGTAGGAAAAATGTACCGCTATGCAGCCATATGCCAAGGGATTGCAGACGAAGAAAATTTTATATCTGTTATGTTTTTGAAGTCTCATGGTTCCAATAACATTGTCATTGCTAGTGAAAACGATGTAAAATGTGTTAGTTTTAAACAGATTCTGGGTAAATTACCAAATCCTGCAGTAAAGCCAAAAGGCCTTTTCACAATTTTGTATGAATTCAGTGAGAGTATTGACGTACTAGAGAAATATTGTTTTATTCTATTACTACAATCACAGAGTTAGATGCAAATCAGAAATAACTCTTAGATAAGGTAGCTTAGTTTAAAGAGAACTATTTCATAGGAACTATAATGTTTTGAAAAGGGCTACGTATCGTAAGATCTTAATTTGTAGGTTACAAGTTTCCATGTTTAAGTTGTAAAAGGCTACTTTAGTTTTAAGAAACAAAGTTTGTTAACACAATTTCAATATTACAACATATATTTCAATGTTTAGAACTTTGGTAGACAGTAATTAGTAGTACATTAGCAATATTTCATGTCTAATTTAGACATAAGTTAGTTGTTTTAGCTGTAAATGAGGGGTATTCCCAACTCTGTAACACCCGTTACTTTTAAATTGCCCTTAAAATACATAAACTAAATTGTTAATGTGGTAAGCCTTTATATAACGTTTGATAGTGTTATATCTAATATCAAATATATTTGTTTGATATTTTTGGACTTTGAAATTCACAGAGTTTTCCGGAAATCTGTAGTAACCTCATGAATCAAGTCCAATTTGTGTAACACCCGTTACTGATGTAATTTGGTTTTATAAGAAGTACTTAAATAAATATCTGAAGGTTAATCCAGTCATTGTGTTATATTACTTTATTCCTATCCAATAAAATCACAATTTTAAGATTTTTTTTAAGAGTTTTATCACAATTTGCCTGATTTATTTTGGTTTATTTGATCAAATCAAGTGTCTGAATGTAACACCCGTTACTATAGAATGCATGAGATTCAATTTCAAATCTTTCAAGGCCAAAATAAATAAGATCTGTTGATAAACAAAAAAGGCTATGAGCATTTTAATGTTATTTTCGCAGTAAAGTCTCATGAAAAATAATGGAGCTAATAGTGAAAACTACATTAAAATGCTTATAACTTCTAAAATGCTTATAAGTTTAACATTGTCTTCTTGGACCTCAAAAAGACCAATGCTCAATTTGTGAGAGTTATAAAAATGGTTCTGAAGAAGAAAGGGCGAAGATTCAACCAACTATAGAAATAGCATCTTTTGTCAACAACTGTTAAAGAATACTGCAATGGAGCTGGTAAAAAGGTACTATTTCACTCAGACAATTGCAGCGGACAAAATAAAAAACACATCTTGTTAACAACGCATTTGTATGCGGTAAAAACCTTAAATATTTCATCCTTAACTCACAAGTATCTTATAGTTGGACATACCCAAAATGAAGACGTAATGCACTCAATAATTGAAAGGCAGTTGAGTTTAGCAACTAAAAAGACCCTTCTCTATGTTCCTAGCCAAATGGTTGCCGTGGCGCAAGTTGCCAACAAAGGAAAACCCTACATTGTGAAAGAAATGGTCAACCAAGATGTTTTGGATGGATGGGCATTACAAACACCTTTGGTAAAACCTTTCAGTACACAACATCTGGAGAGAGAATTGTTTGGGCTAATTTAAAGGTGTTTGAGGTTCGACAAGACATAAGAAACACTATTTACTACAAAAAACGTCATACGAACATAAAGATATGATGTCCTTCAACTTAGATTACACTGAACTTTTCAACTAGGCTCATGTGGACTTAGATAATTTTAAGCAGCATTTGTTCTAGGACTAGATCATTCTGCCTAAGACGAGACTAAATATTTTATAGTAATTTTAATTTCGTTTTATGATTTTATTACAAGAAAGTCAGGTTTTAATAAATTTATAGTACCTTTTAAATTTGTAAACAATAAAATAAAAAAATTAAGTTTTGTAAATTGCGTTTCCCAAAGTTTTTGTTTCAGGCACTTAGGTCATTTTTAAAATTAATGTCTTCACATAATATGGCGTGGTTATTTTAAAGGCTAGGGGAGGGGTTAGAGAGGGATGGTTCAGGGGAATATCACGTGAAGTGTGACGTCATCGTCCTCCGTCTTCCTCGCGGTGGGAGCCCCAATTACCGGCTACTAATTCTAAAGCATAATTATTTAATTCCTATGAACAAAAGGGGTTTGAATTATTAAGACTGCAAGAAAATAAATATATGCATCAATGCATGCTGTGGAAAAAATACCTACCCTACGATTAACTCAATGTCAAGTTGTTGTTAACCCTTCCGATTTCAGTGGCAACTGGAGAACGCAGTTTCTCATTATTAAGAAGATTGGGAACTTGATTAAGATCAAAGTTGGGAGAGGTCAGACTTCCTGGAATAGCTTTTCTCCTTGTTTATCGGGATATTAAGGCAGATGCAACGGTGAAAATGATTGATAGGTTTGCTTAGGAAAGAAAATAAGAGTTGAGTTTACATTGTACAGGCCAATTGTAAAGGTTTGCTTCTCTTTTGAAATATGTTGCATTATAAAAAGAAATTTATTCAAATTAGCACCTTAAAATTACATACAATCCACTATGTGTCATATTAGATTGGCTGCAGTATACAAATATTATTGCATTCGTAAGACAAATATAATATTCATGACTTAGGGTTTTATATTTATTTAACGAAATAAACTAAATATCTTACAATAAGTTCATGCATTGGTTTGTTGAAACCCCTTTATCATAACCTCTAAAAAGCTGTTTTTAATTCGGTAATGACAAAAATAAAAGAATATTGTCTTCAACAAAACTAACTCAAATTGTTGACTATAAGAGATGAGCTTACCTCTATCACTCCCACCATTCACTAATGCTAGTTTAAACGTGCATTTAAAGACAAAAAATAAACTCTAAATATGTTAAGCTGGAGTGGAAATACAATAAATAAAAGTTCTGTAACATGACCTTTTTACCGGACCATTTCCAAGAATTTATGTATGGTGGTAATTCGGGTAGTTTGATCTTGGAATTAAAACTGATTTGTAAGCACTTTACGTGTATACACTAGCAGCGGGGGGGCATTATAAATCACCCCCTCCCCTCGAACAAATTCCTGTATCCGGAGCCAGGCAAAACTAAGAATAGTGTTCATTAATTGAAAGTGCAAAACACTTAATAGAATGTGCTAAATCAGTTGTTGACACTTTTTAGTTTTTAGAATTACTGTACGCCCTTCGTCACTTCTTGAGATCATTGCTCCAGTATCTTCTCCTTCCACTTTCTGGGGAAAAGCATTCATGCTTGATTTATTTGAGTGACTTGTTTACCATGGCTCAAAGTAAGAATTCAGATACCACTGCAGCGTAGTGTAAAGTCTGTGATAAACTCAGGTTGGAGAAGAGCAATGAGCCAGCTGTTGTTCAAAACCAACAAAACAGGCGAGGAGTTGGTAGTTTCATAAAGCTAATTTTTATGATTACAATATCAAAATTGATGGACAACTTCAAAAAGAGTGCAATAACACTTTCATTAAAATGTATGGTGTTACCTTGAAGCGTGTTCGCTATTTGTGCAATTTGCTCTCTTCTGGCAAAAGTCCCCGTGACAAAAGGGGAAAGGCAGAAAGTGAAAATGCCATTAGTGGAGAAATTTGATACACAACCTTATTTCAAAGTTTGAAGTAAAACAAACTCATTTAGGCGGCAAGCCTAAACAGTACATAGATGCTAGACTGAGTATTAAATTAACGCATCAAATGTTCTTAAAAGATTATCCTCAAAACGAAGGCAAGGTAAAGTAAAATTTTTATAGGGAGTATTTTCATGAAAACTTTAACTACTGCTTTGGTAGGCCGCAGATTGATGTATGTAGCATCTGTGAAAGTTTTGAAATGAAATCAGAAGATAGAAACTTGATTGACAATGCAAAGAAGATTATTGCAACTAACCTTTTGTCCTTTTTATCGAATTACATACAAAATTTACCACCATCAATAAAAAAATTATACATTTTTAGTAATGGAACTGGTGAACAGAATAAGAGCGATTCATTATTTCATTCCTTGTGTAATTTGTGCCACAGTGAGAGATTTAATAAAACGACTCACTTTTTCCCAGTCCGCGGCCATTCTTTTATGCTCTTTATCAGAGATTTCGGTGTCCTTAAAAAAGCTTTAAGAAAAAACCGATCTAATGTAGTGTTGATCTAATGTATCTAATGGTAGACCAGTATGGCGAAACACAACCAACCACCGAGTCTCCCACTAGGTAGTTTGTTTGGAAAAATACCAAAGATTTTGTGTTAAACCATCGGCTGCAGTGACCAAAACAAACTCTAAAAAGACAACTTCTATCGAAGAACCCATCGTGCCTAAATCTTCAAAATCCTCAGCCTTAGAACCCTCTACGGATATTGCACTGGAACCTGTACCATCTAAAAGCGGTGCAGTGGCAGAACCGACAGTAAGCCTATCTCCAAATTCTGCAGTTGGGTCGATTATTGAGTTTCCAGGAAAAAATCTGTCACAGTTATTATTTGTTGAATTTTATTTTATTGTTTGTTAGTGACTTAGATTATTATTGACAGTAGTGTTTTTATAAAATTAATTTTTTATTACATTAATTATTAAGAATGGTGAACCATCGCACATTGTGTGACACTACACTCAAGAACGATAACAAGTGTATATGGTGGTTGCAGCAAATGCAAATGATACAGCCCAATCCTTTATGTAGCCTTTGCGGTAAGAAAACGAAGACAATTCTAAAGGGCCCATGCCAGGTCGTATTTCAGTGAACAAGGCCGGAGACACACTGGGCGTTTTTTTATCGCAGCGATAATTTTTGCGCCACCGCCTAAGAAATCGGCGGTCATACACTCGTGGCAGTAAAAAATAAACGCCACGGAAAAAATATCGCCAATCACGGCCCCATTTTAATTTTGAGAGACGTTTGGGTGTTTACCAAATGCATTTTACCATATGCTGATCACAGAACTCCTGGCGTAATCAACACGGTACAATGTTTAGCGTCTGCCGTCTGACCATAGCGGCGGTAAAAAATCCGCCAAATTAAATGTGTAAACTGCCATTTAATTGCTTACGTCACTGTGATGACAAAGCGGAAAAAATCCGCTTTCGAGCGGCGGCAAAACTAACGCCAGCGGCAATATTATCGCGCGGTATTTCTTCCGCCCTGTGTGTACGCGTCCATATAAATCGATGCACTACGGGCGAGCGGCATTTTAACCGTGGCGTTAAAAAACACCTCGTTTGTTCCCGGCCTAAGAACCCAAAGAATCTGGAACATGTCAATGCTTTAAAAAACACTGTGACAATGCGCGACTAGGAAAGAGAAAGATTATTTTTATTTTTTTATTTTTTCAGCCATAAAATTTAATCTTATGATTTCCTTATCAATGAAACATCTGATGACATGAGTACCACTTCTACGCGGACTATCGTGGACTGGCTCAGCTACTGTCGCGAGATTAATTTCGTATGGATTGACGATCTCTTAGATCGGGAGGTGAAATTGGGGGGAAGGTGTGGTCGTCGAAATAGACGAGTGTAAAATTGGTAGGCGGAAATATGAGAAGGGTAGGTTACTTGAGGGTACTTGGTATGATAGAGATAAATACTAGGATAGGGAAACGTCAGAGGAGGGGAGGGAAGTTTAGACTTGAAATATGCCCGGGAAACAAAAGGGATGCTGAGACTTTAATTCCACTCATACTTAAACACACTTTACCTGGTACAACCATTGTTATTGACCTGTGGGGTGCCTATTAATAGTTATGATTAACCGTTTCTGCGGGAGGAGGGATGAGGAGGGATGCCCCCCCCAAATGCCCCCCCCATTGTTTGAATTTTAATTTATGCTAATTTATGCTAATTACCCCAAAGACAATGGGTCATGTCCCCCCCCCATTATTTGAATTTTAATGTATGCTAATTTATGCTAAGTTCCCCAAAGACAATGGGTCATGCCCCCCCCCATTGTTTGAATTTTAATTTATGCTAATTACCCCAAAGACAATGGGTCATGCCCCCCCCCTCGACCACCCGCGTTGCTAGACCAGGTGTGTCACTAATGTTATGCACCCTAACTGGCCTGCAGACCGGGAGCATACCACCTGCTATGATAATGATCTCCTGCTCCCCTCGTGTCTGGAATGTGAGGGGATCAATTGAATTATACTCTCGAACCCCTGCTTTTCAATGTGTTCGTCTCATCCTGCCGCACCCTCCCAGACAGTCTGGAATGCGAGGGGAGCGATTGAATTATACTCTCGAACCCCTGCTTTACAATATGTTCGACCCACCCTACCGCACCCTGTGCTTCAGTCTTCACTCTGCTTCCCTGGCGATCACACGTGTTTTGCGAGTGCTCCGTTTCTCTACCATACGTTTCGTTTCGTGAGCGCTTGTGGCGACGTGCTGTGCTGTGCTTTGCTGTGCTGACAACTTACTGTGTTGGATTACCATTTTATTAAAACGTAAGTCATATTTATTAATACATTTCTTTAATTTTACTTACGTAGGTACCACCAATCTACTCGTATTGTGAAACGATGGATTGAAGTCTCAATAAATTGAGAAATAAGTATTTAGATATTTGATTTCTTTTATTATCTCAAATGAATTCCTTAGAGTGGGTATTGTGTTAAGTATTTGGACCGTAGACTGAATACGAGTCTTGAATGGTAAACTGACAAGACATATATTTGATTTTACGGAGATACAACTTGGCATACCTATGAACTAGTAGCTGATCTTAACTGTACTACTGTTAATTACTGAAATGAATTTTTTAGAATGGGTATTGCGTTAAGTATTTGGACCGTAAACTGAATATGAGTCTTGATTATGGTAAACTGACACAGGCAGTTGACTGCTTGTTATGGCGAGCAGGTATGAAGGCTACAGGGAAGAAGAAGAAGTTTCTCCACCTACAGCTGACTCATGCCAATCGCATGATGGCAATCAGATTTACGTCCAAATGTTAAAGCGTTGAAGCGTTGAAGCTGCTGTAATGTTTACTTTTCATCTTTTAAATCTTTATTTTGAAGACAGGTAAATCTAGGCTGCAACGTAACGTGTAATACCGTTTTCATTAATATTGTTTAGTCACAATTACATTAATTTCGTAACAGTTAAGTAAATCCAATAGTTAATTACGTTCAATTGTCAAAGCGATTCCTCTATTTTCCTAACCTCTTCTTTTGATCTTATTTATTTTTAAGACTGAGGTAAATCAAATCTAGGCTTTGTCGTAAAGCCATGCACTTTCATTGCTTTATTAAACATGTTCAAACTAAGTAGTATAATTGGTTGTACAACACAAGCTTATAGAACAAGTTGTATAGTGTAAACTAGGCTTAATAAATAATGTATTTTTCATCAATTTGTTCTCACCCCTCTCTTTTAATGGTTCAGTAAAATTAACTGTTTATTTGCCGGTTTACTGAAATTAGAGTGATAAGGGGCTTTTCTTAGAGCTAATATACCCAATATAGGTGTTTAGTGTTTAGTACCTGTTATTTTACATATTATTTCATTTTTTGGACCGTTGATATCGTTTAGGATATTTATGAACAATTAAAAATCATTGTATATGTCATCAAATCTGATGTAGTAAGCTAGGCCTACTATGTAACAAAGCTACTCTGTAAGTTTAGGCCTGTGCTATAAAACTACATTTCCATATAGACCTTACATTGACATTTTGTTTGTCACAAACCACTTACCTTTCAGTTAACCGAATGTTGTTTTTTGAAGATAACATTAAAAGCTCTTCTGTATTCTTTGGTAAACACACCATTAGCCAACACTGCTCCAGTGCTTTACAGTGTTAATTTATTTGCCTTTATAGAGTACCCTCATAAAATTTCACACGAGATTGATATTTTTTAGAAAGTATGTTTATTATTGGCAGTCCCGAGAACTACAGTTCAATAGCAATTGTACTACAATTGTAAGTGTAAGTAAAATAATAAATATGAGCTCAACTTTTTAAACAGCTTTATGAATTTTTCTCTGTTAATGAGTTATTATGACCATCAAAATAGGTTTAGAAATAAACATTCTACAATCATGGCAGTGGAAACAACTGTTGGTAATTATTCTCAAAGGTTTTGGGAATAAACTCGTAGTGGGTACTTGTTAAGTAGACATAAACAAAGCATTTGATACCTTATCCCATGACATTCTCTGTAGTAAATTAGATTTTTGTGGTGTAAAAAACACAGAATTGAATTTATTGAACTCTCATTTAAATAATCGTAAACAGATGGTTGTAATTGAAGGCTGTCAATCTGAGGTGTTAGGTGTATGTGTACGCAACGCTCGATGTTAGGGCCTTTCTTGTACCTTGTGTTTGTCAATGATTTGAGCAAACACAAAGCTGTAACATACCTTGTTACATACATATGCCTTGATGTTTTAACATACATGTTCTTTTAGCTGAAACATACCTTTGTTGAGTGTACTATATATGCAGACGATAAAACAGTGTTAGCCACAGATCATCATGTAGATGAAGTTACGTTAAAACAACTCTGCTTTTTAGCTTTAGCTACAACATGGTATACAGTGAATAGCCTATTATTAAATGAAAGTAAAACTGAATTTCTTCAATTTTCTTTGAAGGATCAGTTATCTGATGACTTGATTAAACATGTAAAATTACTTGGTTTGTATTTAGATTGTATGTTAAGTTGGAGCGAACATGCAGTTGTGAGTTTGCAATTGTCTAAAAAGTTGTCCCGTATTATATTTTTGCTACGCGAGCTGAAGAATTGTGTTAGCCTAGAAGTTCTTTTAGTAGCCTATTTTGGTCTACTTCATTCCCATTTGAATTATGGTGTACGTTTATAGGGCAACTCTGTAGCTGCTAACATATAGGCCTATTCCAAAGAGAATCTTGTAACCCGTTTTTTCGTTCAGCCTAATAAGTTATATTGACTCTGTTTATTTCAAGTATATATTTTTTGACTCTGTATAATATATTGACTGTATATTTTATCAAACTTAATCTCTGTTAAGGAAAACCTAGATAAGTTCCCTAAACATTATAATTGCCATGATCACAACACTAGGCATAAACGAGATATTGTAAAACCTTAAATTAGGTTAAGTAAAACTCATAGAAGTCATAATTTTCAACAGTATATTTTATTCTCAAATTACCTGTGTCAGTAAGAGATTTACCCATGAACAAATTAAAACTGTTTGTTTCTTCATAATTAAAAAGTAATGCATTTTATTCAATTGAAGAATATCTGAATTGTCAGTTGGCCACCTTAACTGTATGTCACAGTTAGCCTGTAAATAATTTGTGAAACCTAATTATTATATTTTACTACTTGTGATATTCACATGGTTGCTGTATGCATGGTGCACCTAGCATCACATTTTGCATAATATTCATTATTTATAATTATCTTGCTCTAGATTAATACTTTTGTTTTCTTTTTAATTTGTATTGGACATATAAGTTATGTATTTGATTTGACTGTTCTTGCGAGTTGTTTAACATGGTTTTTAATATAACGAAGATATTAACATGGTTTTTAATTTTATGACAATGTCCATTGATTTGTAACCTTAAAAGAAAATAAACATCTTATTCTCACAATTATTGAATATTGTCTTTGTATAACATCTTGAAATATTCTCAACTATGCATAACCTTAACAATGCCTATTGTTAAACTAACTTAATGGCAATAAAGTTCTTGATTCTTGGTATTTTAATAACTAAATCAGTATCGACGACATCTTTCAGATGTAATATCTTTAAAACCCTGAATTGATATGGATATGACTATGGCTGCTTAGACAGCCGAAACCCGGGTCATCCAGAACGGACAAGAGTACAGCTGTTGACGGAAATTGGTATGTACCATATATTATCATAAAACAGTTGTGGTGGCTTCAAAAATAAATAAATCAGTATCATTTAGCTCTCACTAAAATACTGGTGGTATTTTGAAGTGTTCACTACTCGATAGCATCACTGAGATGCAGGTCTGTTGCAACAAGGATGTTTTGTAACTAACTATGTTTTTAGTGTTTTTGATCATTAAAACTTGAGGGTAACAAAAACAAAATAAAACAAAACAAAAAGCATTTTTTTCATGCATTCTTAAGTGTATGGAGGTACTGCGGGGAAAATGTAACAAATATTTTGATCTTCCAAAAAAAGTTTTAGAAACTATGTTTAACATAAATACCCCCATTGCAGCCGACCTGTGTACTCAGCGAATTTCCATAGGATTTATTTTGTATGTGTGAGCATTCAACATATGTAAGGAATAATAGTTTTTATTACTAGTCTCGAAAGTGACCTATTGCGGGGAGAGATTGCATTTATTAGCCAGGCGTAGCTGAGCGTGGAAAAAGTTATCGAGCCCCGCAATAGTACTTTAGACGGTTACTTTCCGTCCACCACATATGCACAGAAAGTTAACGTTATGTAATTTTGCTGTGTAGTAGGGGGAATAACCTATTTCCTTAGCTCATATTACGTTTAGAAAGTGTACTTTTGTGTGTAGAGTAATGAAAAAGTATTGTTTGAGTATGTTTTTAAATCAAATACTAAAAATGTATTTGTACTATAAAATATTTATTCGTTAATTCATTGTATGAATAAAGATAATTCAATTCAATTCAATTTTTTTGCTTCAAATTGGTTTATACAGTTTGCTGTAATTCAGCGGTGAACATGATATTTCAATACATAAAACAATCTTAAGAGCTAACATACAAGTAATAAATAGTCTATAATTCTGAGGCTAAAAACTCTTCCATGCTATACGGACATATTTGAATCAATTTACTAGACAATTCTCTCTTTAAGGTGTTAATTCTTACTCAACCAAAAATCAAGATCTTTGTGACTGTAGATGCTATATTCTAAACTATTTATTTTGTCCATGTCCTTCACTAAGGCTGTTGTGTTTTAAGCAAACAAAATTAAATCTGAATTGATGTATGGCAATAGATCTTTGTCATAGACTAAGAATCATAATTAATCACTTTATTGTCATAAAGGTGGATTTACACGGGTCAAGTTGGATGGGCGAGTTAGACAGTCGAGTCAAACTGGACAAGTTATAGCGTTTGAGTTGTAACATGTGACACTCTCTGGCAGGAAACTTGAGAATGATTTAGGTTAGGATAGAAGAAGAATGCTGTCTTTGTATTTGCTATGAACATGATTTTGTTATATTTCTTTAGTTTTATGTGTACATGTTTTCCAAACTTAATAAACATTTATTGGAGAGTTTAGTAACATATATTTTTTAGAATATACACTTCTTGTACAATTACTCATAATTAATTTCAAAGACGCCACAATTATTATTTGTATCTCACAATTTTTTTGTTGACGTTCAAAGAGGACGTAAAAAAGTCAAATATTATATTGAAATGTACTTCTGTGAATAATTTAAAAGCTTAAATAAAGCAGAAACTTGAACAGCTCTTTCGAACCAACAAGTCTACAATAAACATCGACTGCTTATATTCACCGCTGTCGTACAATTGCGAGATCCAAAATATTGAACAGTGATCTACCTCTAATAAATTAAAAAAAACTGTTTTGTCAGCAACAGGTGGTTTTAAATTGGGGCAAGTGAACAAAACCTATCCGACCGCTAACTTGCCGAGTTTGACTCGACCGTCTAACTGGCACGTCCAACTCGACTCGTGTAAATCCGCCTTAAATTACATTCCTTCAGAACTATCAAAGCTAGCACAGAACAGACAACATTACCAATATTTCCTTACCCTAAAATAATAGTAATACAAATAAATAAACAAATAAACAGAGAACAAACATACATTTAAATGGATTTAAAATTGTTTATAATTTTTTCTACAATCCTAATTCATTAAAATTCATGTCACTAAATAATACATAAAATTAAAATGGCCCGGATTTGACTTGAATCACTGCTCAACAGACTCTGAAACAAATACCACATGAAAAGTCACTTTAAGGTGTGTAAGGACCACTGTATGAATTACAAAATGTAAACTTGTTTTTTCAGAATCATTTGTTACTAGCTGCAGAATCACATGTTGGGAAACTCAAACTAAATCCAATCCATGTAATTCATTTTAGCGAATTTCCCCTATAGGGAAGAAGCTCTCATGGTAAGAACTAAGCCCGAGACCATGATAACTTTTCGTTTTGCGGCCCCTAGAAGCAAAAAACACCATTCGTTCGAATTTTGAGATATATATGTTTATGTGTCTGTTAGCAAGATAGCGCCCGTAAAAATGGTCCGA
The DNA here is from genome assembly GCA_035578135.1 of Flexamia atlantica. Classification (NCBI taxonomy): domain Eukaryota; kingdom Metazoa; phylum Arthropoda; class Insecta; order Hemiptera; family Cicadellidae; genus Flexamia; species Flexamia atlantica. The sequence goes on along the minus strand of JAQJVK010000095.1, from coordinate 425,571 downwards.
TCTTTATAAACTTTTCTACAGACATGTAAAGTGGTAATCGATTGGACGAGTTCATAAACCAGTCCGATCAAACATCCGGAAGGGGGGGGGGGTTAAGGGGGATAAACCCCCTAAAAATGGTTTTTCTTTGGGGGTTTTCACATAGAAAAATAAAAATAATCAAATTTTGGTTAGCACCCTTGGATTCAGCTAAAAAAAATAGTATTTTGAATCTTTGCTTCAAGTCCATTGGTTAACGAGATATTTAAAGTGGTAAACACAGTACATTGTCCCAATGTTAACCTTATGGAAAATAAATAAAATTGTATATCTCCCTTATTTCTCAACATATCTTGTTAAAACTTGGTAAATAGCTTCTTCTAGTTCAGATGTCTACTAAATATTGAATTAAAACCACCCAGTTTTAATAATATACCTGTAGCAGCAAACCTGCATACTCATTTCCCATGTTATTCTTAAGTAGCATAAACATGAGAAATCTCGCTATATTAGATTGAAAATGTTCTTTTACATTTATTTGAAATTAGCTGAGTATGCAGGTCTGCTGCAATGGAGATATTTGTAATGCCTTACCACAAAGTTAGTACCTTTGGTACTAAAGGTAAGATCTTGACAAAAACTACATTTTTAACTTTTAGGGTCTAATAAATACATTTAACTATGGGCCTACCTTGTGAATCTTGAAGTAACTCTAAAATGATTCTCTCTACATCTTCATTTGTGTTTTTCACTTGCTTTGCTTTTTTCTGTGAATTGAACCGCCTTTGTGGAGTTATTTTACTGTTATGTGCACGTCCATCACTTTCTTCAACACTTTTTATTGCTAACTTTGTTTTTTTCATAGCCTCAATTGTTGGCTCAACGGAAGCAAAACATTTTTTGACTATATTTAGTTCTTCTGTGTTTGTTATAGTTTGTGCAATTTTATTCATAAATTCTTTCAAGTCTTCTTCAAATTTATTTTTTTCTTCTTTTTTCTGAGAACTCACTTCATTAATTATAACATTAGTATCGATTATTGATTCTTCAGCTTCATCAATTATAAAGTCATCATTTTCAGTCAGAATGTCTTGCTGTTCAACATTGTTGTATGTTTTCGCCACCAGATGAATGTGTTTGCACATATTATTTTTAATACTACTGTCCATGCAACTGCATACATATGCATGAGAAAACACGCTTGGCAATGGTCACAAATTAGGAGACATTTCATGCAATTTTTTATTTTTTTAACATCATAAAAATCTTGTAATTTTGATGATAGGACTTGCCATTCATTTTGTTTAGTCTGAATAACAGTTTCTTCGTTTAGACTAAAACTATTCTTATGCCTCCTTCTTAACGTTTGTAACCTTTTCACAACTTTTCCTCGGTGATTTTTTATAAGGAGGTCAAAAAGTTTATCTTTCAGTAAATTTAGCAGGCCACACAAGGTTATGTCGAGGCGTTTGGTTTTTTTCCTTTGAGATAACAGTACTTGAGTAGACGGTTAAAATTTTCAACTGTCATGTTTGTGTTGATTCCACATTTTAATCTATAACAGTATAACAGTAAGCCGTTGAAAGATTTCATTTTTGATGTAGTTTTCAAAAAAGTACTTTGCAAACGCATTAGTGTCTGGATCATCTTGTAGAAAAGGGATTGCTTTCTCTAAAATTTTGTGGAATGTTGTATCATTTAATTCGTATAAGAGACCTTTCAAAATTTTGAACGTTTTATCTTGTTTTTCCTTATTTTTAATTTTGCTTCGTACATTTTTCTTCCAAGCTCTCAAAACATGCCATGCACAATAGAGTTGCTTGGCCCATCAACCGTCTCCCAGGATTTGTAAAAACTGTCTTCCATATCAGACATAAACATTTTTGTTTTAATTAGACCAATTTCTTCTTTAATTTTTGTCATGAAAAAAGTAAATGTACCAATGTCTCCTTTATTACTTATTAAGAATGCCACAGGAAAGCCTTCCCTCCTTTCATCGATTACCATTATTGTATACAATTGAAAGTCATAATTGTTTGTTCCATGGGTGCCATCCATACATATCACATCTTCCCCATACTTTTTTAAGATTTCTTCCTTTGCTTTTGTCATGAACATTAAAATAAAATCATCTTTGTCAAAGTTAGGTTCTGTCTCGTCATATTCTCCTTGCCGTTTGTAATAAACAAATGATGTATTTGGTGAGTTTTTTAGTGTTTCTACCCAGGCCTGGATACTTACTGGATCAAATGGATGTTTCAGTGCTTCATCTCCAAGGTTAAAACTTCTTTCTATGTTTTGAATGTCTTTTTTATTTGTTCTTGACGGTATGTGTTTTTTTGTGATGGTTGTTTCAATGTTATTCAAGTTTTGGCTACTCATCACTTTAATTACAAATAAAAAACAAGAAATTGTTTTAAATTGGTATATTTCGGCTTCTTTTTATCTGAAGCCATCTTCAGCCATAGTAAATAAACAAACGTTTGACAGTCATATTTTTTGAAACATGTGATTTTTGACTAAATGATTGTCAAACGTGTGTTTATTTACTATGGCTGAAGATGGCTTCAGATAAAAAGAAGCCAAAATATACCAATTTAAAAAAATTTCTTGTTTTTTATTTGTAATTAAAGTGATGAGTAGCCAAAACTTGAATAACATTTTTTATTTGTCAGATGAATTAGTTTTAAATCAGTGTTAGAAAGGGAACTCCGTAAATCTTTTAAAATCTGGTCAGCTGGAACTTTGAGAGCAAGTTTAATAGCTATAGATTTTCTTTCTTCTTTGGTCAACCTCTTATATTTTAGCTCATTTTTATGGCCTAAGTTATATGATTTTTCAAAAATGAAACATTAATCTCATTATCCTTCTTATATTTGACAATTATTTTAGAGGGGCAGATTCCGTCTATTTTACAGGATTTCATTATTTTCGTGTGTCTCTTTTGAACGCCTACTTTTTTCCTGTAAATTCCACATCTGTGACATCGGTAAGGCCTTAGCGAGCTCACAAAAAACATTATTTTTTAAGGAATTATTACAATTTGTTATAGTCCCTTGAAAATAGCGTATTTTGTGAGCTCGTCAACGCCTTTATTTTAGACCAATTGTTATGATTGAGGTGTCAAATTACTGGAAATTTTGTCAATGTTTCCTGAATGCTGTTTATTTTCCTTTAGGTGAAAAAAACATTGCCCAATTGGGCATATGTTACCCACAAATTTACATGTATTTCTTATGGAAGGGGCATTTTTTTTAATATTAACAAAATTTGTGCTTACCTTGTAAACGGTTGGACCAAAGTAGACATATCATGTATTTTTCTTACAGGAAATTTAATTTTCTTTAATTTTAAAATTTAATTGGGAATACTAAAAGTTGATAGTTTTCAAGATATTTAGGAAAAACCAAAAAATTGTACCTTTAGGCCCTTCCAGCCCAGCCGGCTCAAGGGCTAACGGCGGGGACTTTTGATATGTTTTACTCCTAACTAGTCCAAACAAAGTTACAAAGTCAAAAATTGTGATCCATGCAATTCCCTCTATACCTCCTTTTGAGCATTCATTGCCTGGACTAATAAATTAAGTGATAAGTTAAGTTTTCTTCCTTTTTTCTCAACACATCTGGATGAAACTTGGCGTATGACTTCTTAATGTTTATTACTAAATACATATTGAGAAAAAACACCCATTTTCAACCCGCAAGACGCAGCAAACCTGCACACTCATTCCCCATTTTGGAGATTAAAAAAATCAAATCTCGCAATGCTGGATTGAAATGTGTTTTTACATATTTGTAATTTGCTGAGTATGCAGGTCTTGTGGAAAGGGAGTATTTTTCGTTTGGACGCAGTAATAACAACTTCAAATTGTGTATTTCGCTAACTTTAGGCTAGGGTCTGGCATAGGCCTAAATTGGGGATAGTATGACTGACTAATCAATCCTACTATTCCTGCAATCGCTGACACTGTGAGGACTGATTTAAATTAATACAAATCCAGACACCTCTACATTTTGAACGGCAAGATTGTATACAAAACTAATTAATAGAGATCTCTTTGTATAACTTATTTCTTATTCCAAAATCTTTGCCAAAATCTCATCTGCGCCTACCTTCAAACTTGATCAACATTCCTATAATCAATCCAGTAATAGACAAATCTGACTTAACATACAGCATAAATTTAAAGAATCACGCAGTACTCGGGTTCTCTCGGTAATATTTCGTGTATAGGCTATTTGATAAATTAGGAAACTCAACAATTAATTCTCGGTTTTACGGATGCTGGTGAAGAAGCCGGACACGGATGTCTCTCTGTAAACAGTGTAGCCAACACAACAACTCATAATCATATCACAAAGCTGTGCTGCGAGCGGAGAACGAGGAGGTTATAATGCTATACTGGAGACAGCACGCTGAAGTAAAACAGCGTGCTGGTTGTTTAGATCAATGTATCACAAAAATGTTACATCAGTTAGTACCAGCCGTTACAAATAATTCAATTTCACCGACTTTCTTAAATGAACGAGTAAGACAAGTGATTCAGTCGAATCACAACACAATTCTAAGCTTGGTTCATTCTGGAATCGGAAATTAATAATATATTTTTTAAACAACGAATTAAGCGCTCACAATAAACTGTTAACGAGTGTTTGGTGGTTTTTATTTTAAAATAACTTTAAAGAATTTATTACCTAATTCATATTTGGGTGTCGTGTAACTTTAATGACGAGCTAAAGTAGAAATAGCAGAAAAATACCTAGGCCTATTTAGAGATATTTTATAAAATCACTCATTATGCAAATTATGAGAGTGATGGTAAAACTTCATAGGCAAGCAATATCAATAGAGAGTTTTATTTCTGTTAGAGATAAAATATTGCTTAGCAATAACAACGTTTGTATAGGGTTGATAACAAAATCTTAATTGAAGAGCGAGTTTGTTAGTTACTGGATATGAACACTTGTTTATAATAAATTCATTATTCTTAATTCATATGTTAAAAGTAGCATTTTCTATTCTATTATATAGTGTAGTACAATAACTTATTTATTTTGCCTTGGCTGTTCCCAAGGTAGGCCTAAATAAAACGTTCAATAATCAAAGAAATAGATCAACATGATTTAAATTTTCGAAATGATTACATCAATTTTTTGAATCAGTCGAATCGACTCAAAGAACAGGACATCAGTTAGTACCATCTGCAGCACACTTTCCACCGAAATTTGATAAGGCAGTGGTATCTCCAGTACTAATTTTAATACCCTTGGCAGAGAAAAGTAAACTAACTGCATTTTTGTTACTCTATGCAAAGCTGTAGGTGGAAAAACTTCTTCTTCCCTGTACCCTTCATACCTGCTCGCCATAACAAGCAGTCAACTGCCTGTGTAAACTGACAAGACATATATTTGATTTAACGGAGATACAACTTGACATACCTATGAACTAGTAGCTGATCTTAACCGTACTACTGTTCGTTGCGTAACTGACATGAAAAAAAATACTAATTAGAGCTAGCTAATTTCAAAGTAACAATGTTATACATAGCCAATATCCCCTCCCCTCCCCTCCCCTCCTTCTGTTTTATTTTGTAGTGTAAAATCTAATCAAGATTGTTACCTCTCTGTTTAGATCTATCATGAACTGCGAGAGACGCTTTACGTGCGACATTTGCTTTGCCGAATTCAAGCAGAAGTGTCACCTACAACGTCATATGAGGCAAGATCATCGTGATACTGCTGAGATCTCCTCATGCCCTGGGTGTGACAAGACCTTCAACCGCATTGACAACCTAAGGTGGCACCAGCGAGTAGTCCATGCTCCGACACCTTCAGCTGCTTCTACTCCTGGTCCGTCATCCGCCCCTACGCCTGGTCCGTCATCCGCTCCAGATCAACAGACAGGTAAATAATAGTAATAATTCTATAATAATGTAATAAATGTAGTAAAAACGTAATAAATAAACCAGTTCAATTTTAGTTTTCAATGAAAAAATACAATTTAAATGAAAAAGAAAACATTGATGGTTAACACTGAGTATGCTTAACCTAGAGCAGTGAACGTTTATATCAAATCAGAAGCAGGGAAATGGGACTATCTGTTATTTTGCTTTTTAACACTGAGCAAAGACATTAATCATCCTTATATATGTGTAAATACGAAATTGAAGCATTCTGCACCACCTTTTAGTCTATCTATGTAATATCGGGGTGTAAAAACAATCAAACAATTGTCTCTTATTTTGATAATGTTTACTATTCATTTTTATTAATACCCTTTGTATTTTTCAGGTTGCGTGTATCCTCACTGCCGCAAATTCTTCAAGCGACAGGACAACTTGCCACGACACATCCGGGACCACTGCAAGGTTATTCGACAGGGTGGCCACTGCATCGGGAATTCGGGAAAACCGGGAAATAGCCGGGAATTTTTCAAACCGGGAAAAAACCGGGAAATAACCGTGAATTGCGAGACAAAACCGGGAACACGCGATTTTTTAAAGAACAATAAAAATGTTGTAAACAAACCAAAATTTGAAGGGTTTGTGAAAAACGCAAGATTATTTTCGACACATTTTTTTCAACGCAACTTCCAAATGCAACTACTAATGCGCAACTAACAGCTTGAAACACAAACGCGTTAGTAAAAAGCGCAAGACGGCGAAAAACGCAAGATTATTTTCGACACTTTTTTTCTACGCAATTTCCAAATGCAACTACTAATGCGCGACTAACTGCTTGAAACACATACGCGTCAGTACAAAGCGCAAGACGGCAATAAGTGTCTAGCCAAGGCCACACTAGTGTAGTGTGGCCTTGGTCTAGCGCCACCCTCAGTGTAAAGGCCAATCAGTGGTGAAGATTGTTGGTCGACAGGATAGGGTTAATGACCTTGTCTCTGCCCAGTCCACCTGCAGGGGAGCAGACGAGCATAGACAGCAGTGATGATGCAATAGAGTAGTCGAGGGGAGGGAGGGGTAGGTAGATAATTGAACAACAAACTCCTACGCAAAATTGGGGTTATGGGTCAAAGTCAAATTGAGGGCCAATATCGATTCCCTCCCCCCTAAAATTAATAATAATGAATATTTTAGTATAGAAATTTTACTAAGTTAAGATAAATGTATAAGTAAGATAATTCAATAATAAATTTGTGAGAATATAATAAATAAATGATTGAAAAACTATATCTTATGCTTATTTCATCACCTCGCTAACTGTCCCCACTGACCAACTTCCAAAAACAAATTCCTTAAAAACCTTCATAATCTTAGAAAAAAATATTAATTCAAAGTCAAATATTTCGATTAACTAATGTAATATAAAAGATTGTCTCAATTATATACTTCGTAACTTCATTTAATGCATTTTTATATATATTTATGTTTGTCCCTCATGGTCTGGCTGAACTGAAAGCGTTTCCTTAATTTCCCGCTAAAATCGTCTGCAATGTTCCATCGTTCCTGGCATTCTATAAGACGATCTGAAATGTTGCGTTAAATGTGCAGGGATAATTGTTCAATACTTTAAATTAATTATTAAATTAAGAAATAAAACTAAAAAGGTAAGTATTATGCCGTATGTTTAATGTTCATCACTTCGATAACGCAAGTAAATCCATTAATTTTCGTTACAGTTCTTGCAATCAACTTCAAGGTCAGTCTAACCTATAACCGAAACGGAGTTAGATGTTTGTAAGCTATCTTCTTGCCTTAGTTGACGTTCTAAAAATCATAGACCTTCTAACGTCACTTAGGTAACGGATCACCTTAGTAACGTTAGCTAGGTGACGATTTTGTGAATAACGTTACCGAAGTGACGAAATATTGCAACGTCACCTTTATAACGTTAGAGAAGTGTTGATTTTCGTTATTGAAGTGATGAATAATCTATTTATCTAGGAAAATAAATAACTTTAACTGTATTATGTGTTCTTAAAATGAATTTTTATGAAAGGAATACTATGCTTAAAATGTTATCCACATGAAAAATTGAGTAAAACAAATTACATCAGTTCTAAAAATTTACATTTAGGCCTTCATTAGTTACTTTTTTTATGCCGGTAAATTTCCTTACTAAAAAATAATTATACCAATTTTAACTTTAGTAAATTTTTTTAATTAAACTTTTTTTAAAGAAATTTTAGCCGAGATATTTGTGTGCAATATAACTACAACCGTTTTCTTTTCTTTACAGGTAGATTGTAACTAGGCCAAAAATGGCAAAATCGAAAAATAAAACTATAAGTGATCAGAAAAAAGACTCCGAAAAATATGAAAGACAAAAAAGGTTGAATCGAGAACGTCAAAGGCGATTTAAAGCCAAGTTAACAACAGAACAACTAGAAGAAAAACGTAAAAAAGATAGAGACAGATACCACAAGCTGAAGCAGGCAAAAAAAATAAAACTCATATCGGAACTAAAACCAAAGGAACAAAAAGAACAGAGAAAAAAATGGAAGGAAAGATCTAAAAATTATCGGAATAGAGTCAAAGCAACTAAAGAAGCGATTCAAAACACACCACCTGAATCTGAAGACGAAGGAGTTAGGCCTATTGAGGAAAGTAGGCAGAGAGCTCAAGGAAGAAAAGCCATTCGCCGGGATCGATCCTCGGCATACAGAAAGATAAAAAAACAAGAGGAGAAAATTAAGTTGCTCGAACAAAAAGTAGACAGGTACAAGAAAAGATTACGAAGAGAAAAAAGAAAAAAAATCCAAGGAATCAACACAACTGTTTCACCTTCTCCGTCCAAAAAAGTCAGTGAGTTGATTGGAAAAGAAAAAGTTTCACCTAATATAAAGAGAAGATTGTTCCTGGGATTTGCACTTGAAAAACAGGTCAAAAAGCAAATTCAATGTGTCAGTCCAAAATCGAAGGAGCGCCAAGTGATTCATAAAGTAATTGGAACTAAAATAATAAAAAAATATAGACTTCAAAATCAGCTAAAAGAAATCGTCTCCTACAAAATCAGTAAAAAGCTGCACCAGCAGGAAAAAGGCGACGAGGTTGACTTGACATTCAAAAGAAAAAAATACTGTTCTATTTCAGTCAGAGAGTCGGTTGCTTTAAAAAACTTTTTTACAAGTGACACAGTTTCCAGGATGTGCCCCGGAAAAAAAGACTTTGTAAAAAGGGGTAAACTAAAAATGCAACGGCGAATTCTTTTAGATACCATGAAGAATCTGTACATAAGGTTTACAACAGAAAATGAAAACAGTCAGATATCTTACAAAACGTTTTTGAGGGCAAGACCATTCTGGGTCACACGCCCTAAAGCCCGTGATCGGGAAACATGTGCATGTGAAACACATGAAAATTTCAAGTTTGTTGTAACTGCATTAAGAAACTGCAACTTGTTAGATACATCGCATACTTCTGACATATTAAAGAGGTTTGTTTGTTCGACTAAGAAACAAAAGTGCATGACTAATGTCTGCAAAAAATGTCCCAAAATTGATTTAACTTTTAAAAGCAAAGATCAAGAAGATGAACGTGTTAAATTCAACAAATGGAAACGTGTTAAAGAAGAAAGGAACATTAAGGGAGTTACCAAACAGATACAGAAGGTGGTGAAATCTACAGAAGAAACCTCACTTGGTGAGCTAGTAAAAATGTTCAAAAGATCTTTTGTTGTGTTCAAGAAGCACGTTTTCAATATGTTCCACCAAATGAATATATTAGAGAAAAAGAAGGAGACCCTGACAGATGGAGAGTTGATTTTCCATATAGACTTCTCTCAAAACTACGTGGCGAAGTGCAGTACGGAGGTGCAGGCTATGCACTTCGGTGCTAGTAAAAGACAGATATCCTTGCACACTGGGGTGCGTTATTCGGTCAATGATACAAAATCTTTTGTGACCAGTAGTGACAATCTAGACCACCATGCCCATGGGGTATGGGCTCACCTTAAGCCCATTTTAACAGAGTCCGCTGAGGAGTACCCCAACACACATGCAGTGCATTTTTTCAGCGATGGGCCCTCTTCCCAATATAAGAATAGGAAAAACATCTATTTAATGCACAAGCTCCTCCCAACGCTTTTCCCAAACCTTAAAAATTTTACGTGGAATTTTTCGGAGCATGGCCACGGAAAGGGGGCGATGGATGGGGTTGGGGGAGCCATTAAGAGGAGTGCTGACTCACACGTCCTCCACGGACATGACATTCGATCGGCAGCAGACCTGGTTGAGGCATTCCCTAATAGCAATATGATAATCAGGGAAGTCCAGTCAGTGCAGATGGAGGAAATTCAAAATATGTTGCCGAAAACCCTCCCCCCTCTTAAAGGAATTATGCAGATTCGACAACTTGCTTATGGAGCTGGGCTAATGACTGCACGTACATTGTCTTGCTTTACATGTCAACCTTCCAGTGAGTGTGAGCATTTCCATTTTCAAACCTTGGAAGATTACTCCGCCAAGCAATCCACATCAAGAGACTTAAAACTACCTGGACAGACATCTCGGAAAAAAATCCAATCAAAACGAAAATCCTCAACTTGTGAAGAAAAAATCAAACAAAAGCGACCTAAAAAGAAAGTTGTGCTCAAAGTTAGTCAGATCTACTCTTCCTCCTCTGAAGAAGAAAAAGAAGAAGCTGGACAATCTAGTGCACATTCGAGAGACATCGAGTGCAAGCCGTACAAAGATAATGAAGTGGTCCAAGGAAAGTTCGTTGTGGTAGCCGTAAAGGACTCTAAGTCTAAAAAAAGTCAAAATTTTGTTGCTATTGTTCAAAGCGTTGAAAAAGACAGGGAAATCAAAGTTATGTTTATGAATCAGTGTTCAAAAGATTTATCTATGTTTTTTCCAAATGAAAATGACATTTCCTACATTTCTATTAAAGAAATAAAAGGTGTTCTGCCAACACCTAAGTTTGCACCTAAAGGCGATAGAATATTTTACAAGTTTAATGGTATTGTTAATCTAAATTAAGAGCATTTTTTTTCACATATATAATGTCGGAATTACTTTTAAGATTAATTTGAAGAATATTTTTAAGTTTTGGAGTACTACATTAATAAATAATGATGTTTCAGCATATTGATCAGTTGCCAAGGTTATTTAAAAATCATCAAGTGTTTGATTTTGGCAATTTCTTATGATACAGATCTAAGTGCGTACTTTTAATCGCTAGAAGAAGTTTGTTACAAGTAGATTAGGTAATGCCCTTTTTAAAACACTACAATATCAATTTTTGTTATTGAAACATGATAATTTTAGGCATTTATAACAAGTTTTTAGTATAGTACATCTTATCTAAGCAGTTTTTCTTGTCATTTTCTTTGTTGTTTGTTGTTTCTTTATGTATTTGACAACCAAGCAGTGCCACTTTTGAAGCTTCCGCGTCATTTCGCCAGCGGCCGCGTCACCTCACTAACATTAGTGTCACTTCGCTAACGTTATTGTCACCTCACTAACGCCACGTCACTTCGGTAACGCCTTAAAAATGTGTTTAAAAATTAATTATTATAAAAAAATTTGAATTCTTCAAGTAGGTTCTTTTTAGACTGATTAGTTTACACCTTTTGCAATCTGTTTTAGGAATCTATAATCATCATTTACTATGTTTTTATTCAAGTTTACTGCCTCCCCGGCCGTGAATTTTGATGATTTCATTTTTGAAAACAAATAAAAATTAAATTAACTTTTTAAAAATCATTTAAATGCTAGGTTCATGAAAGCCTTGATAATATGCAACTAAAAACATAGTTTACTTTTAAAATTTTAAGAAAAAAACATATTTTTTTAAATTTATAACTAGCGTTAGTGAAGTGATGCTTCAGGCGTAGCCATGCTGAAAAATAACATAAAAAAAGGGGAAAATAATAAAAACAAGCACTGCTGGGTATAAAACTTTATTATTTGTATTATTATGTAACAGTTAAAGCAATAAATATACATTTTTACAAATATCATAACATGGAAAATTTTTTTCCCCATATTGGCCCTCAATTTGACTTTGACCCTTAAAATGACTCTCAGAAAACGTACCCACGTAAATTTATTACTTACGTACAGTCAACGTAATCAAGGATTCGTCCGATTCCTACGATAATTTTTGAACCGGGATAGCATTGGCTAGACTTTGATTTTGATTTTTGCTGGCATTTGCCATCACTTATGATATATTTAAAAACAGTGACGGCAAATGTGCTCAAAAATCAAAATTAAAACAAACTCATTATCACTAACAGTGAATTTCAAACAAAAAATTGGCTAGCCTTTTGATTTTTATCTGTACGTGACCTTGTTGTCATCTGCCTTGTGTAGGGGGCGTACGGCATGACGACTCGCAAAAATGAGTACATTTTTTTTTTTTTTTTTTAATGTTTCGTTTGATAAATCAGCAAATTTTATGTTCAGAAGGTTTACTCATTGTCACGAATCGGGTTTTATCACTCAAAATATAAACTTCAAATGGTTTTTAGTTCAACTTTGAAGAAATAATATTTAAATTTCGGAACAAAATGACGCGAGAATTAAGCAGAAATGCCATTCCATATAATATCTCTAAATGAGGTATTTACAGAATATTTATAGATTTTTACTTTTTAATAAAAATGGCTCTGGGGTGGGTCGGTCCCGCTCGTCCCCCCGTCGGGCTTGACTTTGATCTAATCTGCTTCGTTTTCATTGCGGTCAGTCACTCTGCAGTCGCTGAGTGTCGCTGTGTGTGATTTTTTGTTTCATTGTTTTTTTTAACGAAAGTGTAATGGCTACCTAACGGAAACATACGACTTTGACTGACAAGCTAGATGCGTTCAGTTGGATGTGTGTAGTAAAACATCTGTATTTCTCAAACAATATCTTTGATTTCAGTTCCTTGCCATGCATCACTTTATCTATAATAATGTTTTGTCTTTCAATTTCGAAAAAAGTGTTAAATGTGTGAAATTTATAAACAAAATTTCCCGAGCCTATTCGGATTAAGCGGACGGTCGGATTAACCGTGTTCGGACTAGCCGGTCTCCGCTGTATTTGATTTCTAAAATTTATACAAAAAATGTGACATATAATTTGTTGTTGAGCTACAAATAGTGAGGATTTTTGCATTTGTAATAGAGTCTTGTCTTTTCACATTACAAGGTCGGCGTTCAGACCGGAAGCTACACACAATAATTGACAAGGGCCAGGAGGTAAACAACCCCTACCCTTACCCCCCTACCAAGGCCACACTACACTACAGGCCGGAGTCTCCCCCCCTCCTCCTTGATGCCACGTCACAACACCGGCCGAACTCCTAGCGCTGTGTTGGAACAACTAAAATCGCATGAAAATCGTAAACATTTACCCAAAAATTATGACATAAGAACATCGAAATGAAAACAATAAGAAACAAACTGTCAAATTTCCAATAAATCATCTGATGAAAAGTAAACAAATTACTTGATTGTAATGTTTACCGGTTTTTAAGTATAAGAAATAAAGTTTTTTCTTTAAAATTATTTTCGACTGCATTTGGTTATTCATTGATTAATGCAAATTCGAAAAAATAATGGTTTCTAAACGAAAACTTAAACGAATTACTTAGGGCGAGATAGTTTTAAGAGTGCGACAGTGAATCGCCATAAGAGTACATTAAAAAATCGTCTGCGATTCCATCTGATAATGTGACGTCACCATAAAAGGACTCCGGCCTGTAGTGTAGTGTGGCCTTGCCCCTACCCATGATACTGCAGAACTCGTGGTGTGAACGTTAACGTAGTTAGTTCCAGAAAAATCCACCAGAGTGCAGCACCAAACGGTCTGCAACTCGTCAAGGTCGTATAGGTCATATAGTCGTAGCAGGAAAAAAACCCAAACCAGCTGAGATATCTCGTGCGCGTTGGTAAAGGGGTTAGCTTTGATTCGCGAAGATGAGTTTATGTTGCCTGTGGATCTGCTCTGTGTATCCTCAATAATTAATTTGGAAGGAATCGCTAATCGCGGTAAGTGAGTACTGCATCTATATTTAATGATAAAAGTTATCCTAAGTCACGCAAAAACTTGAAATTGCCATGTGGACCTAATTTCTTTGTGTACTAAAATGCTCGCCATGCCCGTCTAAAGTCAACTTCTTATTTTCAGCAAATTTATATTAAATAACTAATTTATTTGTGTCTAAGAATACATTAACTCTTATTTTAACAAGTTTTTTTTGTCACTTACAGTAGTACCGTAGAGTATTGTCAAGATGTTATTTGTTGAAGGCAGTCATTCTGGCTTTAAGTCAATAAAAATATGAACCGATACAGCACCAATATGTCATATATATTTACGTTAGGCCTGCTTTACGATTAAGCCACGCGCAGGCTAAGTGTAGGCTAGCGTAGCTGATTTTGTAATCCACGTGTTTAAAAGGAGTGCCGCACATTGAGCAGAGGATAAATGATTTTTAAACCATTTTTAAATCATCGTCATAAATCAATTTAACCAAAAAACTTGATTTATTGTAGTCCAAATCAACAGACAGAAATCTACCGGCGCTTGTCAGAGAGAGGCGTGGGAACCCGACACGTGGTGCGGGCGGAGGGGATAGAAGCGTTGTCCCCCCTCCACCCAGTACGGCGCCGGCGGGCGGGCGGCCGCTGGTAGGCTTCAACTCAACCGCCACGTGTCCTCTACTACTAACATATCCTCCTAGTGTCTCCGGCGTGTCTGGCCCTGAGAATGATTATTTTTTCAAACGATTTTGTCTTGAAGATAGCTACAAATTTAATTACAAAATTAAATTTACTTTGCTTATTACAGTGATGTAGGCCCTACGTCATTAATTGTTCAAATAAATTATTTTTAGGGCAAAAATATTATTTCTGGCAAATTTTAATTCATGTTACCTGTAATATCAGCAAGAAGTAGTAATGTATTATTAACATTTACTGTGTATAATACATTACAGATTTAATTGGATCTTACCTTAAACACACTTTTCGCTCCTCTCTTCAGATTGTATAGGTTCTTGAGCATTGCATTTCTTTCCTCTAATGTAATTGTTAATCAACCCATGGATTTCATGAAACTGATCTTTATTCATACGGAAATATTCTCCAAAGACCGATTCGGTAGTTCTGTGGTTAAAACATACTCTGAATGAGTCGGTATTTTTTTTGCATTCAAACACTTTCCCAGAACTTTTCTTAATTTTTTCGGCAATAAAAAGAGTAACAAAAAATTATTAAACTCGCAGTCAGAATCCGACTACGTCCAAAAAATCTTCCTCCATTTTCAATGACACTGTCCACACCAAAGCTGAGAAACCTGTCTCTCCTAACTCGCCAAATGCATGGCTTCCGCCTGCACCTATATAGCGTGTACGGAGCCTGCGCGTGGTTTAGCTCTGCGGCGGGCCTTAAGATTTATAATTTCAATGCCTCTTGCTCTTAATACTTAGGCCCCCATGCGTGACAAGCTTGAAAGGGGGCTTCAGCTTCAAAGCATTTTGGAGTTGTTTTGATAAGAAGTAGTAAGTGAGCTACTTATTGGTACTAATCTTGATATTAGTTCATCAATCTTGACATTAGTTCATCAAGGAAAAAAGGTAGACTACATTCAAACTACAATTAGATCCAATTAACTTTGAAAGTGATAATTTTGCTAAGTTTACTGCATCCATAGGCTTACGCAGTTAAGCAATGATACTTACAATAAACTTTCTTTTTCATCAACCCTAGTATACTGGATTACGTTGAAAAATCCCGAGTTTAACTTATACGAATATTTAATTTCACTGTCAAATAGCCTATTGATCTTAAGTTATGTATTGATAATAAAAAGTAACTATCCAAAGTTTTTGCCGTAAATTTATGACAGTATTTTGTGTAAGGCTCAGCAAACGGGATCAATATGATTAAGGAGGAGTTATGAATTTGTTTTGAGAAGCCGATTGGGGATGATAATGTAAATAATTGGGGATGATAATGTAAATAAGGGGCCTTTGTCGATATAAAACCATATTTAAATATCACACAAGTAATCCAGCCTACTATGGCCATGTTCTTAGAAAACTGATGTTAAAAACTCGTTTGCCTTACCCACAATTACTAGAAAACACAATTTAGCGGTTATGGCCTTCCTTACCAATCAAATGAAACGATCTTTTACTCTTTGAATCTTAAATTTGGCAATGTGCCCTGTGCTCGTTTTTTAAATCTCTGATAAGTTAAGACGAAGCCTACAGATACAATACATGCACTCTATGATTTTGGTTTATTTTAATGCATATATCTAAGGAAACATAAACTCACTTTATGGACGTATACTTTTTTATAAAGATACAACTGTTGTAGTACATTCCTTCACAAACGATCGTACATCATTCAAGCCTTGGTACAAAGGCCGGGATACAAGTTAGAAGTTAAGTTCTAATTTAAACAATTCAAGTTACTGTATTTAATAGCGTGGTCAACAACCCTCAAAATTCAGATTTTCTACATCAAAATTGCAGTCATTAAAGACATTCGAACGCAAACAAGGATTGCGGGCAATTCACTGGCCTACCAGACCCTTCAGTGGTCGGGGATTCCCTCGCACCGCGCGCACAGCCCCAGAGCGGCAGTGAGTCATCAGTGGGGGAATGGGGAATTCCCCCTCACCCGGCTTCCGCATCCCGACTCGCTTACAAACGTTCGTTGAGCCGTGGAGCCCATTTTACATTTTTTTTATTTGTTGAGTGGGGGATAATTAATTTAAGTTTTTCGTAGTTATATTGTGTACGAAACGGATAATGATGCAAATGAGTTTTTAATGTTCATAACGAATTGGAATTTTATTCATACCATTTTTGACGGCAGTTCTTGTATTTCAGGTCATTATGTCTCTTTCAAAACCAAGTACGACCACTTTTCGATCTTCTTACGTCTTGGAATTTCCTTGGGTCAAAGAAGATGCACGCTCAAATACTTCGGCTATATGCACTTGGTGTAAAACAACGATTAATATAACGAGTATGGGGAAAACCGCCCTCAAAAGCCACGCAAAGTCGTCAAAACATCGTTTGAATGAAAAAAATCGAGAAAAATGTTTGAATATTGGAATGTTTTTACAAAATCCACCTGGCAAACAAATCGTTGACTCTAATTTACCGGTACCCAGTACTAGCTCATCTCTTCAATCAGATGTTTCTACTAATAACCAGGTTTCTCATGTGCCTACTGTTGCCGTCCAATCCCCGGTTGTGTCTCATAGCTACAGCGCCGCTGAAAGTCAACAAAGAGGTCAATCGAAAACTCCTGCTTTGAAAAGCTTTCTCCTCTCAGAATCTGTAACAAAATCTGAAATATATTGGACGATGCAGATAGTTCTCAACCACATATCATTCAGAACTGCTGCTAAACTCGCCGCTGGATTTAGTAAACAATTTCCAGATAGCGAAATTGCAAAAAAAATCAAACTGCAAAGAACTAAAATAGGCTATTCGATTGTTTTCGGCATTGCACCATACTTTGACAAACAACTCGAGTCAATATTGAAGGATATGTCGTGGATTGTCGTTTGTTTTGATGAGGCGTTGAACAAAGTATCCCAAAAACAACAAATGGACATTTATGTTAGGTTTTGTCACAAATCTAAAGTTGAAACCCGCTATTTTTCATCGGTATTTCTAGGAAATTCTCGGTCCACCGACCTATTTGATGCGATTACCAAGACTCTGCCTACAAGCTATCTGAAAAAGGTTATTCAAATATCAATGGACGGGCCAAACGTAAACCAGAAGTTACTTAGAGAACTGGAAACCCATCTGAAAGAAATGCCTGAAAGCCCTGTTTTACTTAACATCGGGAGTTGTGGACTACATACGTTACACAATGCCTTCAAAGCAGGCATAAATAGTACTGGCTGGGAAATTATCACATTTTTGAGAGCTTTGTATAACTTATTTAAGAACTCTCCAGCCAGGAGAGCCGAATATACCCTCATTACAGGTTCAACAACATTCCCACTACAATTTTGTGCTGTGCGGTGGGTGGAAAGTGGCCCAGTTGCTCAAAGGGCACTCAAAATTTTGCCTAATGTCATAAAATATGTTACACAAGTATCCAAGGAGCCAACTTCGCATAGCTTTAAGGTTGTCAAGGAAAAAACTAAAGACAAAATGTTGGCTCCCAAGTTAGCATTTTTTTCGTCAGTCGCTTCGATGGTTGAGCCTTTTCTACGGGAATTTCAGGGTGACCAGCCCATGGCACCGTTCCTTTATGATGAATTAAACAACCTTTCCATTTCTTTAATGGAAAGAATCGTTAAAGACGACGTCTTACAAAAAGCAAAAAGCAGAATAGACAAAATAGATTTGGAAGCACCGGACAACCTTAAGCCTGCGAAACAAATAGACATAGGCTTTGCCACACGGGACGCCCTCCGAACATCATATTCCTCAGACAGATCACAGCTAGAAATGCAAGCGTTCCGGAACAACTGCCGAACCGCATTTGTCACAATGACAAAGAAACTATTGGACAAATCGCCCTTACACTACCACCTTACCAAAAACATATCCTGTCTAAATCCTAGTGTTATTGCCAGTGAACCAAAGATTGCTCAAAGCAGAATGTCTAACTGTTTAGAGACTCTCGTGGCAAACCGTTTACTGTCCGGTTTTAAAGCTGACAGCATAAAAAAACAGTTCATTGAAGTTTTTTCATCTAAAGATTCAATTGAACGGTGCAAAAACTACAAAAGGAATGAATGCAGATTAGACTCGTTTTTGTTTGACCTAATCAAAGACAAAGGCGATGATCGATACCAAAATCTTAGTGATTTTTGCACCATGATTCTGACTTTGTCTCACGGCAATGCAACTGTTGAGAGGGGTTTCTCGGTGAACTCCGAGTGCATCGTAGAGAATTTAAAAGAAGAAAGCTTAATAGCACTTCGAAAAGTCTACGACGGACTTCACGCAACGGGCAACCCTGACAACTTTGAAGTTACCAAGGACATGATTCACTCGGCAAGAAATGCCCACTCACTCTATTCAGACTATTTAAAAAAAAGAGAAAAAGACATCAGCGAAGAAGAAAAAGCGAAAAAACTGAAAAGAAAGGCCGAATTGGAAAAAAAGGAATTGGAAGAGAAAAGGGCAAAAATTATGGAAGAAGCAAGGAAACAGGCGGCATTGATCGATGACAAGATAGAAAGCCTTAAACAAGTTTAAATTTTTCTTTTTGAAGCTGGACATTTTTGTTAGTAATAGACTTTTAGAAATTCTAGAATTAAATAATATCATCTCAACAATAATACTGATCTCTTCTCATCATTTAATCAAAGTCAGCAAGAAGTTATTGAGCTTTGTATTTGTTATATACTTCGATAGATTGAAAATTGGAAACTTATGGAACCTGGAGAGTTTTTGTAAATATAACACATATTAGACTTATATTGTAGACTTATTCAAACATGTTATTCAAGTGTAAAGACCATAATCTACATATCGTGCCAATAATGGATTTTCCTACTTTTTACAAGTAAGTAAAAAAGTTATTTTTCTAATTACTGCAGGTACTATGTTTGTCACTTTGAATGTGTTTATTATGTTTTCATGTGATGTTGAGATGCATTTTTATCTGCTTTTTTAGGTGGCTAATCATCACCTTGAATACTAAAACACAATATTTTTTACGTAATTTTAATAGTTGGACCCTTAATCAAGGATCATTAGTGATGAGTACGTAGCCACCTGAAAATAATAACACAATCGCGACTACATACTCTTGAACCGCCAACTGACATTTCGCACTTTAATTCGTTTTAAAGTGCGATTTTTCGTTTTAAAGTGTTCGTTTCGTTTTTTATTCCACAACAAGACGATTTAAGTTGTTTACTTTAGGTATTGATTCTCGGTTAGTTGTGCTTTGAATAACCGCAACTCAGAAGTTGCATCAGAAGTTGTGGTAGTTATTCAACTTAGAAATAATTATGATAAAAAAATATGCTCTTAATTTATTATTCTGTTTAGAGCTAGATAAGCAAACAGTATTTCAATGAGAAGCATAATGTTCTCCAAAATCGTCATGGTGATTCCTTTGTAAAAACGAACTAAGGAACCTAAAACTCAGACAAAAAGTTCCATTCTGTGTGCTGCGGAGGGGGTGTGGGGCAGATAAGCGTACGCAACGTCGTCGCGTCGTGTCAGGGCGGGGGGGGGGTGGGTAGTGGTGGAGTGGGCGGGGGGTAATACGAGAAAGAAAAAGGGCGAACGACCTTGACAGGACTGTCTCCTTAGCGTTGCATATATTTGTACAAGCGGTCGAAGGAAACTTATTTTTCTTTTGCGTTTAACTGTCTATTGTTAGTTAGGCTACTCTATTTATTCCGTTAAAAATAGTTGATTCAAAACAATAACTGAAAAAACATTGTTTATTGTCACCTGTTGAGATGTTTATAATAGTTAATATGCCACCGGGAATAAGTCCGAAAGTACCCGTGAAAACCGGGAAAAAACCGGGAATGGAAAAATTAGTTTTGAGTGGCCACCCTGTTCGAGGTCTGTTCGCCTCATCTTCGACGCATCCGGCTGCTCAAGTTGTGCCTGTGACGGTGCAGCCTGTCCCCTCTCCTGCTCCGTCTACATCCAGTATATGTAGCGACATCCAGCACATCCAGTAGCGACAGCAGCAACACCGGTGATGAGGATGAGGTAGCTATCCCTAACAACCTAGCTCCTCAACGCTTTGTTGAAGTCGAGTCTGCGTTTTTGGGACGGCTAAAGACATACAGCCTTCGTGAACCAGCGTCAAATGAGGAAACTCTTCCAGTTCTCCTGACAGACATTTTTGGCAATTTAGTCACTCTCATGCACCGTATTCTACGTTGTGTCACCGCTATAAAGGTAAACTTGTGGGTCGAGTGTGAATTTGTAGACGTTCATGGGGAAACATGCCGTTCTTTAAAACATGTTTGTTCTTTAAAACAAAGAATGTCCCTATACTCCGCACGACCAATGTGGAGGATGTGTGTAGTGAGTTTTTTGATAAAATAATTTTAGAAAAAGAGACATGCGAGATGAAGGGATCTGGATGGTCCTTTGTGCGGGTGTTAGACATGGAGGTGAGAGTGAATGTGTACCGCCCGCTCAAAGGAAGCTCGTACATCGCTTTACCTCGATATATTGAAAACAAAAAGGCTGTCGTCAATGTGTTGAACCAAGACGAAAGATGTTTTATGTATGCCATGCTGACCAAGTACCTTATGTATCCTCATCGTGGTCAGTTGCGTGAAACTGACTTTACACCTGCAGTACACGCACTCGCCAATCTGGACTTCACCGGTCTCGAGTATCCGATGCGGCTGGATAAAATCCATAGCGGTCAGTGCAGAGTTTTATATTTTTATGTTTACGAACATTTTGGAGACTCATACCATAAACCGCGTTAACCATCAGTTTAAATAACTCTACTTCAAATTTATTATCCCCCGCCTAACTGGCGGAGTCTGGTATTTAGGGTGACATACGGTTTCATCCATGTGTCTTGTTTGAAGCGTAGCACACGATGAACTTGCCGAATACGTAGTCCGTTCTTCAATGCTTGCTGTAAGTATTGGTAATGGATAACGTAGCCGGTCTTGTCATTCAGGGTAGCCATCAATTTTGGAGACTTTCCAACTCCTGTCGTGATGAGGACATCAAGGTCATAGGGTAGTTGGTCCATAGGCGCTTTAACCACTTCCGGACAGAAAGGAAGGTCTCGTTGGTTGTCGTTAAGGGTGGCGTCAAGTGGATACTCTAGGTCCACCTCCAAAACATAACCGTACTCATTGTTTGACGGTAAACTCATGAGTTCATCTTTCAGCTCCCTTATCTCCTCATCTGAAAGCCATACAAAGTCTCCGTAAGGATGTGGTTCACACATTGCCCATCCATAAAGGTTGTTGGCGTCGTAATACATTAAGTAGGTGTCGTCGTCAAACTCTTCGTCATCACCTCTTGTATACTTGTTATCCGCTACGACATGTCGTGTGACACATTGGGTCAAACCACCCCGAATACCCTTTTCAAAAAACATATACTGGTCGACATCTTGCAACGTATCAAGTGTAACGCCAGTTATCTTCAGCATTACGTCCCACGCATATGATGGAAGAGTCAGGTAGTGTGCAGGATCCAGATTGTAATGTTTCTGACACTTATCACGGAAACTTTCGAATACATCAGCGAGAAGCATGACGTCTGTTTCTAGGTAAACATTGGAGTATTCCGCGATAGTCCTGCAGTTGAATTTCTCCCAGACTTGTTGTGCGTGGGCGTAGTCTTCAGGTTTGATGTCCTCCTCAAACTCGACAATCGGTGGAAGGGCTTCTTCTTGCAGTGCGTCCAAAGAAGTGATGTATTTGTAGGGGAAGACTCCTTTCCTCTTGAGGAGATTACTCTCTTCTGGATCAGGGTGACGAGCTCGTAAGACCTTCATTTCATAATTAGGAAGAAGCGATGCTAATGTCGATAATGATTTAGTCAAGAAACGGTAGGAGTCAACAAATCGCACTCTCACACCAGCGTGGCGGCCTGCGTGCCGGGAGTAACAACTTACTCTGTCATTCATCTTGTAGAACTAACAGTAAGTTTAGGCCTATTTTCTTTTATAATACAGGCAGGCCTACACACTGATTTTAATTAAATAAAGTGTGGATAGGCTATGAAAAAAAAATAAGTCAAATCTACTGGTTTTCAGATGACATTTTAAAGGCCAGGGAGAAATTAAAAGCTGCAGAAAATGAGAGTGATCTGCAGACGGACAGTGAATTAAACTTAGGAATCGCTAAAAGAAAAAGAAAAGCAGTAAAGAAGTTGTACGATGATGAAAGTGATTATGATGAATCGCCACCCAAGAAACAATCTATCTCTAAATCTATGGATTTTTTAAATAGTCTTCCATCCGAAGGTATGCCTTAGTTATTTTTAATAAACTCTAAGTTCACTCAACTTCTCTCCAAAATAAAGACATTAATTATTGAACAATTTTTTCTTTGATTTTTAAAGTAAATTTTATTTATTCTAGGCCTAAATGGAATAACTCTAAGGTTTTGTCGCCCTAATAATCACAGTTCAACCCGTTTGCACTGTTTGGCATACTTGAATTTCAAGCGTTGAGTGTCCAGTATTATTGCTGACACATCCTTTTAGCGAATTTCCCTGTAGGAAATTAAGCTATTACCGTAGGTCTCATGGTAAGACTTAAGCCCGAGACCATCATAACTTTTCGTTTTGGGGCCCCAGAAGCAAAAAACACCATTCGTTCAAATTATTTTATATATATATATGTGTGTGTGTGTGTGTGTGTCTGTAAGCACGATAGCGGTCGCACAATTAGTCCGATCTTTATGAAATTTCGTACAGACGTGTAGAGTGGTAATCATTCGGATGAGTTCGAAAACCAGCCCGATCGGACCATCGGAAAGGGGGGTAAAGGGGGATTTTACCCCTCTAAATGGGTTTTTTGGATTTTTTACATAGTAGAATTAAAACTTTCAAGTTTCTTTTTACACCATTGAACTCGGCTTGAAAAAACTAACAATTAAATATGTAGGACCATTGCTCTACGTCTAACGGTTCCCGAGATACTGATAGTGGTAAACACAGTACATTGCCCCAATGTTAATCTTATGACAAATAAATAAAATACTATATCTCGTTTATTTCTCAACATATCTTTATAAAACTTGGTATAAACTTCATTTAGTTAAGATCTATTGTAGATTAGCCTAAAACCCCCCATTTTTGCATTTTCATGGCAGCAAACCTGCAAACTCATTCCCAATGTTAACCTTATGGGGAATAAATAAAACTATATAACTCGCTCATTTTTTATACTCCTGACTTTTTTGGTTTTAGCATAGGCTAACTGAATGTAAATGATAAGAAAAATGTTATAAGCTTAACCTAGTAGTATTTTTTTTAATTGTTGGGCTGTTGTTGCGAATGGGTTGAAGATATCCATCAGGAATTCTGATAGGCCAAATCATAATTTTGATAATTTGAATAATATAAAATAGTAATAGGCCTATTATTAAAATAAATTATATACTTACCCTTTGAGATGTGTTGTTCTCAGTTATTATAATTACTGTCAAGCATTCATTAATTAGTATGGTATGTTAACAATTAGGCTACCTTCTTGCACTAGGCCTATAGAATTTAAATTTTCCTTACACCAATGAGTTATATTGAATGCCTGTAGATTTCATCAGTTTCACGGAATTGCAAAATGTGTTAAAATTCCATTAAATTGAACTTTTGGAAAATTTAAAAAAATAATATAAACTTTGGTATGTTAACTTTTAAATTCTTTTGTTTTAGATATTTTTCGCCCTTTGAGTCAAATAACAGGAAACATTTCTACCAAGACAAGTAAGGCGTATATTAGTTATGTATTAATAGCCTATTTCATTAAATCTTATAGTTTAAGATTGTTTGTGCACTATCAATTTTTAGAAATTAGCCTACAATGCCATCAAATTTTAAAAAAATCATTTAAACTATAGGGGCACCAAAGCCAAGTAAGAATGTCAATGGGAAATTGGATTTAAAAACTTATTTTGCTATTTAATCAGTAACATGATCATTTTAAAAGTAAAGACATGATTAAACGCTTCCTTAAGTTTGTACTTTAAAGGTTTTATAGTGAAGGTTTGATTCAAGGCTTGGTTCACCTGTAAAAAATGTTAACGAAATAAAGTAATAAAATAACGAAATAAAAGCCAAGGCCACGGTTCATAATATTCCGTAATCTGTTTGAATTTTTAGACAACTTTCAGGAAAATACTACAGTACAAACTTGCAAAGTACCTATAAATGCCCCTGAAAAGACAAAGTTTTGACATTTCAACATTAACATTTAATTCATTCATTCCTGCTGATTTTTAATAGTTTATTTGAAGAGTTTACATTTTTTGCTGCCCGCCTAATTTCATGTTTCAGATTGTACTTCAGATTTGAGTCTGACTTCACCCACCCCTGGATCGAGAGATACAGATACTGAATTACTGACACAAATCAGCCTTCCAAGTACCAGCAGCCCAGAAGTGTATCTTAACAGACTATCGACAAGTACTCCAGGGTTGACCAGTTGTGGTAAAAATACAAGCCAAATCACTGCAACAGTAGGCAATTCTACTACAAAGACATGTAAGGAATTGACAAGTACTCCAGGGTTGACCAGTTGTGGCAAAAATACAAGCCAAATTACAGCAACAGTAGGCAATACTACTGCAAAAACAAGTAAGGAATGATGTTCGAACTAGACCTATAGGCTATACTTATTTTACACCTTATTTTGATAACATCCTACTGTTTTAATTTCAAAGTTAAATTTAGCGGAACCAATAATTACAAACATGATTGTAACATGTTGTCATTGTTCTAACATGATTGTTGATTCATGTTCATGTTGTTTGGCCCTTGGTCTTTTTTGGCGGTTTATGCAAAAGCTAAACAGACTTTTCTTGGAAAAAGTAGGTTCCCAAATGGAATGGATTTTTTTTTAGATGTGGTACATCTGGGAACCTACTTCTTCAAAGTTAAGTCTGCTTATCGTATCCGTAATTCCCCTCCAATTAGGTAACTAGGCCTAAACCGTCTTTAAAGACTAGAATGTCCTGTTTAATTTTACAAGGTAGTATTATTATGTGATACAGCTGCATATCGTTAATCTGAACCAGGCTCTGTCCCATTTAGTTTGGAATGGTGGAACTCAGCTAAATATAAGATAAATATAATAATATAAAAAGTCCTTTCGATTTTGGAACAACTGAATTATGAATAAAGCACATGTGTTTCAAATGAATAATACGTTCAGTTCAAAAACTAAAACATATATATCTAAGGTTATACCTAGCTGCCTCGGATAATCCGGAGTCTCAGGTATCTGGGGCTCGGATATTCAAGGGTTTACTGAATTTAAAGCTATTAGACTTTAATAATTATTTAATTTTGAACGCCCTTAAAATATGTAAAGCGAACAAAATCTGTTGGAGATTATTTTGTCTATTTCGTATACAAACTCATGAAAATGTTTGTAGATCTAAATTATTTGAAATTTATTTAACTATTTGTTTTTTTTTAGGTTATGAAGTAATAGCGCGACATCTTGCCAACATAGATGCCCGGCTCAACACCATCTATGATAATCAGCTATTGATTTTACAAACATTTGGCATAGTGCCCATTAATAATATTGCTGATTGTAACGCCACAAACTCCATACCCTGTGAGTTGCAGAAACCATGTAATACAGAAGAAGATGTGATAAAACTTGAAAAGTGGCATGAAACAGAGCAGAATGTTAAATCGCTTGTGAGTATGCATTTTAATTTTGATTTAATTAACAATTACTTGAACAACTGTGATTATTTACTTTTCATACCATCTGTTATATTACCTATATTTATTTAAAACATATGCTATTTAGTTATGAAATTAATGAATGTTTTTGTTTTTGTTTACTTTTTAGATCTTACAGTTGGATCATGTTTAAATGTACAGAATGAATTAAAACTGTATTTTAATAATTTCATTTAGTATTTTTGATACATATCACAATCTAAAGAAAATGAATACGTAATTGAACAATAACAATTCGTAATTTGTTTCATTGTAAAATATATACATTGTATACAATGTATATGTAACAATATTCTTACATATATACTGTTGTATATCATACATACAAAGTAAGTACCGGTATGTATGTTCCGGGTAAACGAGAAAACTACTGAACCTAAAGGGGGGGGGGTTGAAATTTTACATAAAGGTAGATCTCGAACCCGTGTAACATTTAGGCCTATTCACTTACATAAAATCCCCTCGGGCTATGCCCCTTGGGCTTCTTTTGATTATACTTCATACTAATTAATCAATATATATATATAAAAGAAGAGTTGTGTGTTGGTATATTTAGTGCCACAGCCAAAACTAAAAATCGTAGACCCATGATCTTGGTATCAAATTAAAGCTTGGAATCTCATGATCTGCACTATGGTGGTTGGGTTTCGGTATCTTATTGGGTGTAGGCACAGGATCGTCCTAAAGGGACCCATGTCAAGCAATTTGTGAGTAGTTGAGGTTTTATTTGTTTATATCACAACACATGGTTTAATTTGACAAGGTAACCGTGGTTAAAGTGGTTGCCAACAGAATGCAGCACCTACAATTGTTTTTGTACAACAGGTGAATACAGTCTTATTTAGCAAATGTGTTTTATTTACGTTTTCAATTATGTAGTAAATTTTTACTGTTAGGTTATGTTATTAAAAACATGAAGTGCACTAAAATGTAGAGTTACATATTTTTTGTTTTTAATTCAAAGATAGTAGGTAGTAAATAAGACGAAAAAATGTCAAAACGTAGGAGAAAATGTTTGCAATTCCGTATCTTATCACGTAAATGAACGATTCAACGATTGCAAGAAAAAAAGACACATCGAAGAGAAAGAAACACATCTAAGGGTATCACGGGAAAATTCACAGTGACATCAAGAAACACTGTCGTTACAGATTTGGAACAGAAAGGGAGACAGACGCACAAGGTGATGAAAGAAATAATCAGAACAGAGATATAACGGAGAACCTTCGAAAAAGGGATTAAACAGAAGAAGCTGAATTAAATTAAACAGTTTAAAAGCTGATTACAAAAGGACAAGGAACTATGATTTTGGCTGTAAAGTACAAATTATTCCAATAAAATGTAGATTGTATTGAACACCCGAATGTAGTAATTTGCAAGATGGACAAAATTTGTAGTTTATTGCATAGCACAAAGATTAATGCAAAAAGAAAACGCATATTATGTGCTGCTTTAAAGAGAAAATAAGACTGCTACCACCAAATATGTCACCTCCGGCTTTATATAATATAATATGTATGGAGAAACATCATAATATATTTAATTTTAAATTACATTAGACGTTATAATTCTTGCTTCCAAATTACATCTTTTGGGCTACTATTTAGGCCTTCATAAGGTTTTTCAACCCAGCGAAGCGGGTTAACAACAGCTAGTAGGTTTTAAAATCATTGTAATTTTGTTTTATTTTTGAAAATCTGTACGGAGAACGGGTAAAACAGCTATACAATACAAAAGTCTCAAAAAGAGTTGTTTGGTAGCTATGACAATGAATACTGAAACTATAAGAAGCGCAACGCTTATGGAGAAAATTCAGCCAGTTTTGTTCGCACCAAAACAAGCATCGCGCGGCTGCCAAAAGGATCGCGCGTAGTCTGAAAGCATCAAAATGGCTATGGAATCGCTCGCTATGACAGCAAGTATTCATTGAAAAATTCAATTGGAAAATTGAAAATTTATTCATTGGGAAAATGTCAAAGTGGTAGTACAGCGTATTTTGTCAAAGCTGTTTTCAAACGAACTGGCTGCTCAATACAATTGGACTGGGAAATTCAATAAAAAACCACTGAAGAACCTCAAAATCATAGAAGTTATCCACCGTAAGTACCAACTAAACATGTTATGTTAATTGATTAATTTATGCAATTTTGGTTAATCATATAATGTAACAATCTCTAAATATTGTTCATTGGTGAAGCCAAGTACCAAAAGGGGTACTCATGATGACCATTGAAATAATTAAGTAAGTATGGTTATCATATTTTCTACCCTTTGCCATTATAAAACTTCCCTAGAAATTAAAATTAAGAAAAAATCGATTGCTCAATAATTAATCCCACCCTTTGCCTTTATCAAACTTCCCTAGGAAAGAAAAAATTGTTATTTATGCAACAAGTGCGCAAAGTGCCACTTTGCTGCACTTGAGGAAATGTTTATGCGCGAGCCACAGGCAAGTCGGTTGGAATAGTTTCTCTCGAGCGCAGTAAAGACACTTTGCGCATGAGTTGCATATTAAATATTTCCTACGTCTGCCAAATATGTATTACGTTATACTGTAATTCACTGAACAGAATCAAATTTACCACCACTAACAACAACAGGCCAGATGTTTATATCCAGTGTTGCCAACTTACATAATGCTAAAACAACGTTACTCTGCTAGCCAATGCTACTGTTTTATTAATGTTTTGTGTTCTGACTTTGAAACACTGGAGTGGGCAAAGTATGATGAATACAGAAATCACCTGTTTTGCGACGCGTATCGAGTGCGAAAACAACCGCTTTCTCGGACAGACGTATGAAAAATCTATTGCTCTATAATTAATAACAAATAAAGCTATTTTAGAACTTGATGTGTGTCTTGTGTTGTCAGTTGTACATATAGTTTAATGTTGAAAACCTTAAAATATTGGTATATAAATTTGAGCAAACCAGTATAGACACGTCTTTCTTGGATTACAATTCTTAAGTTGTGTTGTTTTAAATTTATTTTATAGACACAACACGATTAAAAACAATACATAATTTTAAGCACAATATAAAACTTCAAGTTACATAGGTTCGTTGTCCTGACCTGATAACATAAATACATAATTTTATATTAATTATATTTACATACAGTAGAACCTCTTTTAACCGTCACTCTCTGTTATCCGTCACTGCTACTGAACTTTCAATGTACAAAACTCAATACGACAGTTGCGCATAGCACAAAGGACCCAGTTGCTATATATGCAACTGCAGCGAAGCATGCCAGCATTGCCCGGTAGGCCCCCGCTGGCCCCGGTTGGCCCAACCTGTTGCTTTGAGGGTGGGTTGCAAGTTAGGTACTTGCATCAATGTTTTTCAAATACATTGATGCAAGTACCTATACAACATACAGTATAGCAGTTCTACATTACTCCAGTAGGTATGTAATTTAAATATAAATATGTACTATGCACTTGTACATGGTTTATTTTCTTCCAAAAGCTTTGAAATCTATTTACTGTACAGATTTATAATGATATTTCTGTTATCCGTCTATTCTCTTAACCGTCGCAGTCCCGGTCCCAAGGGTGACGGTTAAAAGAGGTTCCACTGTATTTATTTTATATATGAAAGTTAACTTATGATATAGCTAGTGATCTTGTTAGCCCTTAAACTTTGATTCGAGATCATTTGTATTACAGTATGCCTATTCTGGTAGAACCTTTTCCCAAACATTCTAATGATGGGATTGTGTTTAACTACTAATTCAGTCAAAGACACCCAGTGTAAGTGAAATAAAATATTGATTGATATTTTTACAATCAATTATCTTTTATTCCAGAGTCTGTCCGAAGAAATCCTTACACAACAAAAGCTTCAGATTTGGAAATTTCTACCGCTATTGTCAATTGGTTTCGTTTTGTGAAGGACCGAGATGGAGGTAGAGAACATCGGCGGCCCATCAGGCCTATCGACGGGACCCAGGAAACGTAAAAATAGTGACTTATATAGACAATATCGTCGAGAAGTAGCTAAGAGTGCCAAAATACTGAGTGAAATGGTAAATATAAACTCTCATAGTGAAAGTGACCTTGACAGTAAAGAAGACCAAAACCTTAGTTCAATTCATAATTTAGATAATGAAATAATTTTAGGCCTAAACTCAGATTCTTTATTCAATGATCATGAATGTCTTAATGATTTTTCTGATATTAGTGATAACTCTACTTCTTCTTATATTAGTAACCCTCCAGTAGGCAATGATGAGTCGTTATTGAACCAAATTTCTTTATGGGCCAGGAAACACAACATTACAAATATTGCAACATCAGAACTTCTACACATTTTGAAACCATTTTTTCCAAATATTCCTACTGATGCCCGAACCCTATTAAATACTCCAAGAGAAATCAACATAAAAAGTTGTAGTGGAGGGAGCTATATCTATTTTAGCATTGAAAAAAAATTATTTAAAAGTGCCTCCCAAGGGTTAGATGAAAATCCTGTTAGATATCCCGTCATTGAGAAAAAAAAACAACCTGTCTCCCTTCTGCCATTTGAATATTTACTTTTTTTGTTTACTTATCAGTTTACTTTCAAATACAACGTTGACTAATAAATGGGGTTGTTTATTAAAAAAAGGTGATTTAAATTATTTGAAATGTAGTTAATATTATTAACTGGAAAAGACTAGTATATTCAATTGTATAATAAATTACCCTATTTGCATGTATAAATATAGTTACCCATCTAGGATTCACATGTAATCACTTTGGAGTGATGATACTTAACACATTGTACCCTAGCCCCAAGTGCCATGTGCAGCTGGACACTCGGCGTGACCAGGGTACAACCTGTTAGCTTGTCATCATCAAAAGCTGTTGTTGGGAGACAGAAGAGTTCATATTCTTTAATGATAGTAATAGCAACCTAATTTTTGTTTCCATATCAGTTCCGGAAGAGTTTTTTTAATGAAATGGGCGATATGTTTTTTATACTTAATATTGTTTAAAGAATCGTCATTTTTCACTTTTTAATTATTTTTACAGTGGCAACCACTGAATCATACACAGTTAACATATGATCAGTTATTAAAAATTTTTATATTTTGCTTCCAAAGTTATCCTGTAGGAATACATACAATAGGATATTGGCTCACTCTAAAAGGAAACTATTAAATTTAATATTTCTTTTAAATTACAATTCATTTAAATTATTGAGGAAGGATTTATAAAATGATGGGAATTGGTTGGGAAGGTGTTGGGAAATTGTTGGTAAATCTTGGGAATTGGTTGGTAAGTTGTTGAGAAATTGTTGGTAAATCGTGGGAATTGGTTGGTAAGTTGTTGGGAAATTGTTGGTAAATCGTGGGAATTGGTTTGTAAGTTGTTGGGAAATTGTTGGTAAATCGTGGGAATTGGTTGGTAAGTTGTTGGGAAATTGTTGGTAAATCGTGGGAATTGGTTGGTAAGTTGTTGGGAAATTGTTGGTAAATCGTGGGAATTGGTTGGTAAGTTGTTAGGAAATTGTTGGTAAATCGTGGGAATTGGTTGGTAAGTTGTTTGGAAATTGTTGGTATATCGTGGGAATTGGTTGGTAAGTTGTTTGGAAATTGTTGGTATATCGTTGGTATATTGTTGGCACATGGTTGGTAATGATGTTGGCCCATTGATGGGAAATGGTTGGTTGGGCCGATGGTTTGGAGGGCGGACAATTTTAACAATGGCCCAACCGTTGGGTGACGACAAAATCCCAACATTGGCCCAACGATTTTGTGCTACATGGGTATGGCGGTTGGGGTGTTGAGCGGCTTTGTGTGAACGCTGATGCTGAGAAGGGGAGAAGCGGGCCAGGTGTGTGTGTGTGTGTGTGTGATAAAAGACCCCGTGGGAACATGATTGAAAGCTCCTTCCCACGGTCGCCCTCGTCAACTGACAATGGAGCAGCTGCAGTCTCAAGAGCAGCTGTGCAGCTGGTGTCGATTCATCAAAATGCCCTTACTCATGTGTTGTTGACGACAACCACTTAAAAAAAAGGGGGGGATCTTCGAAGGTTGAAACTCCTGTGGCAGAGGGGGACACTCCTAGGGTCCTTTTGACCACATCCTCTATATCGTGTGCCAGATTTCCCAAAACATCACTACTCATGCGTTTTTAAACGGCAACCACCCGCTGTGAGCAAAAACTCCCCTCCGAAACCTTTTCTGAGAATACGTTTCTGCAACTGACACATTAGGTCCAAATCTTCAGAAACCTTACGTTCTCACGCTCGTGGTCGTGGAGAACACTAAACTAATACATTAACAGGAAAAACCGCCTCAATGCGGGGGTGTTTGGGGCTCTGCTGTGTTTGAGGCTCTGAAGTCAGTCTGTCTCTAAAATGCCTGGAGAACGGCGGCTATTTCGCTGTCCGGAGTGTGGAAAAGTCTATACGAGGAAGGAAGGTCTTGCTCGCCACAACCTGACAGCACATGTAAAGAAAATGCACATGTGCACATGTGTGTCGGAGTGGCTGAGCACCTCATACCACCTCCGGCGGCACGTGGCGGCAGTCCATGGCGGTTGTTCGGCGGAGGCTGGACCTTCGCGACCATCGCCGTCACCGCTGCAGCCGCCCCCGTCTCCATCGCCGCCTCAGTCGCCGTCCCCGTCACCGTCGCCGCCGCCGCCGCCGCCGCCGCCACCACCGCCGCAGATGGTGGATGCTGCCACACAGTGGTGTGTGGCGGATTTCGACGCCACCGAGTGGCGACCATTTTATCGGCGATTGCCGGTGAAAGGGCTTGAGGGTAAGTCGAATTAAATATTATATCAGTAGGGTATATTGGTAGTTTGAGCTCTTTTAAAAAATTTATGTTATATTCTGATTTTTAATGTTTTTTTTCTGATTTCAGCTACAGTTAGACCGATGGTCCGGGAGGAGCCACCCTCAACTGCACAGCCCGGGCCATCGGGGACGCAGCGGCGATTGCTGGAAACCATAGAAATTTACTCTTCCTCTGATGATGAATAAATATAAACTTAAAAGAAGACCTTTAACCTTAATGCTAAAAAAAAACAACAAAAAAAACTAATGGGGAATAGGGAATGGGAGGTACCTTGAAAGGTGACCTTGAAGGGTGGGCTTAAAGGGTGATGGGGGGGGGGGTAATCGACCCCGTTTCGTTGGGGGGGGGGGTAATCGACCCCTTTTCGTTGGGGGGGGGGGGGTAATCGACCCCGTTTCGTTGGGGGGGGGACCTTGAAATAAACATCGAACCGAGTGGCTAAGTACTCAGTTAACTATTATTTAACTTAACCATTCGAAAGCTTAGGCGGCCCGTAGGCCTTTGTCCTTGAAAAAGGCCGTTTTATATTTTTGGGATTTTAGGGGTTTTATTATTTTTTTTGTTTTTGCTTTTAATTTTATTTTTTTATTCTTCGACTCCTTCAATCATGATGCTCTGTACGCTGTCGCTGTCGCTCTCGCTCTCGCTGCCACTGTCAGTCGTGTTGTCGCTCTCCGCTTCGGCTTCGGCTTCGGCTTCGGCTTCAACTTCGACTTCTTGTTGCGGGATGTCTAATGCGAATGCATCAGGTACCCTCGCGGCCAATTCAGCTTCCAGAGCATTTTCCATGGCTCGATTCAGCATGTAGTTCCTCTGATCAATGCGGCTGACGGGTGGTGCAGAAAATTGTTCCTCGATGTCGTCAAGGATTGTCCAAAATGGCTGAACTCTTATGCTGTCCGCGATGTGTGACAACGTAAGACCCTCCCAATGTTGTTGTTGTTGCTCAGGCTGCTGTCCGTTGGGAATATCGTGTCCGTCCATAGCGCTCTCCTGTCTATATCTGAGGGTGGAACACTGCGTGAAAGCTCCCCTAGTGGAGGGGAGTCAGCTGTCGTTGGAACACTCTTGAAATTCCGTTCCCACGGGCACCCTCCGGCAGCCGGATGCGTGACAAAAGACCCTGTGGGGAGAGTTATTGAACGGCCGCTCCCACGCGGTAACCCTCGTCAACAGACAATGGGACAGCTGCGTCTCGGAGCTGCACCTGTCGGGGGGGGGGGGGGCACGACCCATTGTCTTTGGGGTGATTATCATAAATTAGCATAAATTAAAATTCAAACAATGGGGGGGCATGGCCCATTGTCTTTGGGGTAATTAGCATAAATTAAAATTCAAACAATGGGGGGGGGCGCATCGGGGGGGGCATCCCTCCTCATCCCTCCTCCCGCAGAAACGGCTAATCATAACTACTCCTATTTCAAATTAAGTGAAAGTGGCTACCACCACTTTACGGTGATCCACAGCAGAAATTGTCTTGACCCCATCACTGGAGTCAATACACAGACTATTGAGAGTATTTGGCGCTCGGTTCGGAGGGCCTTGCAAAGTGTACCGAAGTCGAAAATGGCCGAACACCTCTATAGGCGGGAGGCGGTAATCGACGGACGGGATCCGTTGTACTACTTCATGGAGGCTGTGAGGCACACATGCCCAGGTATTCATCAAATGGTAAATTTAAATCCTCCTACGGACTGTCACAAAATATGTCAATAGATGAGTCTCTGACATTGTGGAAAGCGAGATTGAATTTAAAGCAGTACTAGCCACTTAAAGCGGCTGTTTGGAATTAAATATTTTGAAATCTGCGAGACCGCTTCCGGTTATACCTGGTCTTTTATTGTGTATACCGGTAAAAACATGGTTTTTCAGAAGACTTTTAAATATTTCTATTCCAAACTGCTTTATCATTTGGAAAACTGAGAACCCAAAAACTGATCACGTATTCTTCAGATTGAACATGATAAAGATGTTGTTTGAGACACATGGCCCTCAAGTCTCCAGACCTGTTTACGGTAGACATTTAATAGAGCCCAAACCTCCTCGGCTAACCGAGAGGCATTTCCTCTACCCAATACCACCAACAGGAACCAAGGTAAATGCTCAGAAGAGATGTGCTGTATATGCATGGGGTGAGAAGAGACAGTAGGTACTGGAGCCCTAAGTGTAAGGCTGGACTTTGTCTAAGAAGACTTTTCACAACACTTGAAAGAAAATAGTTTGGCCAAAGTCCTTTTCCAGGAACTGATGGAAAGGGTATGTTAACACCTCTTAAAAGGAATCTTTTTTGACATAGGAAGAAAAGGAACGAGAATAATGTAAAAGTGCCCGCTGTCATCATCAGCAAGAACTGGCAGGAAATGGAAAAAAGAAGAGAGATGAAAAGATACAACTTGAATTGGAGAAAGAGTAAAGGAAAAGGTTGAAAGAGGAAAAGAAAAATTCAAAGGCAAAGATAACTTAAAAGTTAAAAGATTTAATATTTGTAAGGAAGTAAGTAATTAAGTGACAGGAATGGCTAAGTGATAGGGAGACCCGCAGTAGAAGGTTTACAGATGTGAATAACCACATGTGCAGCCATGTGGGCGTATGGGTATCAGTTTTTTAAGATGATCTCTCTGCTGCTGGTATCGCGTGATGTGCTCAGCTACGTATTGAGTCGAATCCGTTCATTCATGAATATCCATGATTATGATGACGATTCATCGTCAGAGAGTGCGTGAGAGGTGTATTTTGGAGGCGGAGGTGGAATGAGTGGTGGGATACAGACATTGGGATTGCGTTCATAATATAAAGACTGAAAGTGATGATGCGGGATTGGACTACGAGCACGATTTGACAATGGATCAGGAAGGTTTTTGAATTTTATACCCAGAAGGTAGTGTAATGGTTATCATTTTACTATCTTTTTGGTCCTATTGTCTTAAAAAATTAACTTTTAGTGGCCGTTACAATGTCTTTGTCTTTAGTCCTTCGGATTCTAAATTCATTAAATTACTTAAGTCTGCCTGTCTTCACTTAGAACCATATCTTTTAACTTTTCAAAATTGAAGTTTTAAAATTTAGTGTATCCCCTTTGATTTCACAGGCAGAAACGAGGGGTTGTTTGTTGGTAGACCAAACAAGATATGCATTGGTTTTATGTCCCCCAGAAAAAAACTCTAAAATGTAGGATCCTGGACCATACTCTGAAAGTTCATCTGTCATCTAACTTAAGTAATCCCCCGTCGGCACTCTCTACAAACCAACCCGAAAGTATTTAACGTTTGAATCTGTATCGTAATAGTATACCTGACCTAAAGCCTTCAAGTATTCATACAATTTCAATCTAGCCTGAGCTGTAGCGTAGGCTGTAATAACTACATTTGCATTGCTCATGGGCTCCCCAGTTTCTTCCAAATACACCTAGCTTGCTAGCAATAATTCATTGTTGATGATCTGCAATTTCTTAACTTGTATAGGTAGCTATAGGAGACTGGTTTTCGATCAGACTAACTATTCTTCGGTCTGATAGTTTTTGGGTTTAGAAAATTTCTACGAAAGGCAAAGTTACAGGCACTCGCTATGGTTACCACCTCGAGGAACGTGTACGTCACACTCCTCCAAACATATATGAGTCATGTAGTTTCAAATCCAGCTACATCTAACTCTGATCAAAAGTCCAGATTTTGATTGTTTATGTTGGATGCTAATACTAGATATAGTTTTTCAAATAAAAAAAGGCTACATCCCATAAGAATGTGAGTAGGTAGTTAGTTGCAAAACCAAAAATGTGTTGCAAATGGCAAAATGTGTTTCAAATGCTTGATAGAAGAATCGTCTGTACCTGTCAGCTGTTTGTTGCGCCCGCTTACAGTGAGTGAAGATTTGAGGTTATGATTATGTTCTGAGTTACGACCATAAATTTTAAGTGACTAGTGAGTAAACTTTAAATTGATTAGTTAAATACCCCCGTCGCAGCAGACCTGCGAACTCAGCGAATTTCCATAGGATTTATTTTGTATATGTGAGCAATCAACTTGTTTGAAGGAAAGTATCATTTGAATACGTTAAGTAAATGATATACTAAAAACGCATTTTTAATCATTCATGAGCTTAAACATGAGGAAAATTAACAAAGAGACCATATTGGTTTTCATTAGTAACACATACACTTTTGTATTTTATATAGGTCTTAGTCTTTTAATTTTTAATAACTGTAATCTTGTTAGCTATAGAATATAAATGTAAACAAACATATAACCAATGAACTCCAAACTCTCAAAGCAAACAAATAATTTAATCTAATGAAAAAATTAAATTCAGTCATATGGTAAGTTTTATAGTAATTAAATCATCCCTGTTGCAACAGACCTACATCTCCAGCCAATTTCAATAAAACATATTATCAATTCTCATAATTGTAAACATATCATATATTATGCTACATTTTCAGGCAGTTTAGACAAAGACATCCCTCCCTCCAAATGCTCTTACTTTCTTTATTAAATTTAAAAATAATTTAATTGTATTTTTTTATATAGTATGTATTTTCTGCAAAATCTTGATCAATGAACTCTATTCAAAATAAACACAAATAAAATATTCAACACCTGCAAATTTAATCATATGTTCAGAATTGTATTTTAAAAAAACAATCTCAAATCAGTGTGACTATACTTTTTGGAGGGAAAAATTAAAAACAAAATATTGGACAACGTACTGTGTTTAGCACATCCAATATTATCCAATATCTAAGCAACGGACTGACGTAGAATAATAACTCAAAATGCTAAATTGTTTGTTTTTTTAAGCTGAATTCAATTTTGACAATTAAGTTTAAAAATAATTAGTAAAATGGTGTTAAATCTTGAAAATAAATTTTATTTTGCGAGAAAACCTTCTTAGAGTAAATCAATCTTGCTGGTTTTCGAACTCGAAGTCATGAATGATGCTTTACACGTTTGTTCCAAATTTCATCAAGATCGGACCTTTTTTACAAAAGTTATCGCGCCTACGGACAGGTATATATATACATATATATGAAAATGAACGAACGGTGTTTTTGGGGTCTAGGGACCTCAAAATGAAAAAATAACATGGTCCCGGGCTTAAGTCTCACCGTGCCGCCTACGGTAATAGCTACTTTCCTATAGGGGAAATTCGCTAAAAGTATGGGACGCTACCAAAGTCGGACAGCGCCAAATCAGGACTGTTTAAAATTCCCAAAACACCAAAGTCGGACAGTGCCAAAGTCAGACAGCGCCAAACCCGGACTGTTTTGAAACAGTCTCGATTTGGCGAGAGCGTCAGGTGCCAAACCAGACTGTTTCATTTTTGCACAGAAACGTCAAAGTCGGACGGCGCCAACTCAGGACTGTTTTGAAACAGTCTCGATATGGCGGGAGCGTCAGGTGCCAAACCCGGACAGTTTCATTTCTGACCACAAACGACAAAGTCGGACAGCGCCAAACCCGGACGGTTTTGTTTTTGAACCTTACTGTACCGGGCTCCTCCCCTTTGATCTCATTGGCTCGCTGTAAAGGGGACGATGACAATGGGCTAGTATTGCGATTTTAAATTATCAGATTGTATATCATTTAAGAATAATTTTACGTTTAATCCTACCCTTTTCTCGATCATAATTGGTTTTTCTGCACTCATTGTTGAATAATGTAATTAATTTCTTTTTGAACTAAATATGCTACGTAATTTATTAAAAATTAATTTTACAATCTCAAGAATTTTAATTGTGTTTCATTTTTTACCTTCTGTAATTAAATATGAGGTAGGCAGAATTTTAATATTAGCCATTGATGGGCGAATAATGTGATTTTTAATGTAATTGAATTTAATTGGATTTTTAATTGTGATTGAATTTAGATTGTATTAATTTAAATTGATAAAAGTTAAATACAACCCATTTTCGACAATAAAGGAAAAATATCCTATTTGATAAATTCATTTCTTCACAAATATAAGTTTCCATAACCTTGCAATAAGTAAATAATGGATAAAATAAGATTTCTTCAAAAATTTTGTCCATGCTCAGATTAAATGGCTATAAGTGCATCAAAGATTTTTTTTATTGATTTCATGCTCATATTTAGCATCCTCATAAAATTTCAAATAAGAATAATACAGAAATATTGTCAGAAATGCTATTTTGTTAGAAATGCCTTGTAGTTTATCTCATAAAATCTTTTAATACTAAATTCCTTCCACTCTATATAATACCACCTTTAACCTTGAATTAATCTTTTTTACCTTCCTACTTTAAGTTTAATTTAAATTACAATTCAACGTAGTGACTATTTTTCCCAAGTTCATATGAGCTTTTATTTCTAGGTATTTAGCTTAAGTGGGAAAACATTCATTTTTTGTTTGAAAACAAGTTAAACAAAATATTTATAGGATAGTTAAAATTGTTTTCCAAGTTCAAATCGCAGGTAGCAGATTAACTATTTTATAATGAATACATATGCCAACAAATTAATGTAATAAGCTTACTATTAATCCCTAGACTTCTACTCCGCCAAACTACATGCGGTTTGTACCAAAAGAAATTGTTTCGGTCCTATATTAGCAGAGTTTTATTTGTATTCTAAAAAGTTTACGTTAACTGGGTCAAAAAGTGAGATATTTTCTTATGGAGATTTAACATGGGGTTTGTTTAACCTTTGGGTAGTTTTTCTGAGACTTCCAGTAGACCATTAAAGATGCGAGTTGCACCAAAACCTAGGGTTTCGGTTATTTATATATTGGCAGGTTTAATTTGTATTTTTAGCACATTTACGGGAAATACAGGTGTTTCCGTAAATATCGAAAATGTTCACAAAATTGGCCGCCATTTTAAAACGGATTGAGATAATTTAGTTCCTGGATATAAATGAAAGACGTATTACAACACTTAAAATATATTTACACTTAGGCCTATACTGTACTCGTATAAAAGACGGTAAATATACATAGTATAATATGGAAAATGGCGATCGTTTTCTGTTGGTCACACCAACCATCGTCAGGCCCAATGAGAGGCCTGTCTCCTCAGGTGACTTGTCTCTCATTGGGCCTGTCTCCTCAGGTGACTTGTCTCTCATTGGGCCTGATGATGATTGGTGCGGCTTAGGTCTAACCATGAGACCTAAGGTAATAGCTTCTTCCCTATAAGGGAAATTCGCTAATAAGGAGGAGAAATTAAAATTAGTAAAATACTCCTATAGAGTGATTGATTCGGCACAATTAAGGGGATTCGGCACCAAAACGCCAAACAATTTTCAAAATTTTAATTTTTTTAAAGCATTTTTTGTTACTTTTATTATTAAAGAATACAATACAAGTGTTAATTTTTTATTGTAGAACTTTTTTAAAATTTCTTTAATAATTTCGCACTTGTAAAATTCCGGCGACCCATCCGTCGGCCAATAATATTATAGTAACAATATTACAAGATCGTGCCACAAACATTCTACACTTATCTCTCATTCATAAATTGGCTTAAAATACCTTGTAGGTCACCATTTAAAGGAAAAATATTGAAATAGTATCAAAAGTATAACAACAAAATGTCACATGTTTTATTGAAGCAATGAGTAAAAACTGTAGTAAAATATTATCTGATTGAATTTCGACCTTTCGACCCGTAGACGATCTCTAAAATATATAATAATAGAGCCATCGATCTTTATTTAGAGAAAATCCTTGGAAAAAATCAAATTTATGTTGGTAGTCCACAGCGTGATCGCTTGAAACTCATCTAATTTCAATAAATTAGATGAGTCAGATTCAGATTACAGCGAGGGTTCTTTCAGAGAAAGTTGTTAGACCCAATTTTACTGTATAGCTTGATAAGAACTAAAGATATAGGTCTTTAACCAAATTTTTGAAATAATGAATGTTAGTTGGAATTTTATAACACGTCTAAAAAATGTCCGATTTAATTTACTTATCCAATTGCACATTTGAATTGATATTTCTGGATTTACTATGAAAGAAACAAAATTGGAGTTCTAGTTTTTCTATAAAGCGTACATTTTCTTCAAACGAAGGCTATTAATTTCAATTCAACATTTGAATATTGGGTATTATTTTCCAATTCAATTAATGAATTGAACTACTACACTGTTTCAAAACTCAAAACTACTCTTAAATATTTCTTTAATTTCTATTACAGCACTATGGTATAGTACGGTATACCGTAGTATGGTATAGTATAGTATGGATAGTACAGTACTATGGTGAGAAATAGAACCCTTCCATATTCCTTATACGGATTTACAACTATTTTTATAGCAAAAGGGTTTTAATTTTATTAGTTAGATTTTAATTAAATAGATTTTTGTGCTTACTCAGCTTAAAACCTAGGTTTGGAAACAAAGCTAAAAAAGGATTGGAAAATTTATTTTTTTCAAAGGTTTCAAAGCGTATAACACATACTCGGCATATACAAGTTAAGTAATATTTTATTCTCTAAATCCAATTTAATTTCTTGAAGTGAATAAAAAAGGTGTATACTGTTTATTAGTTGACTGCACAATACGGAACTTGGAGTGGATGCTTAATTTTAAAAATATAATTAAGTTAAAATGGTTTCAGAATTTCCAGACTTTCCCGTAAGTCACCCTTATTCTTAAGACATGCCGCATAAAACATTTACTAAACTCAAGAGTTAACAAAAATGTTGCTTCTAAGTTAATTAAATGTTTTTTAACTACTCCATGTCTTTGGTAGATTTCAAATGCGGCCCGTTTAAACAGTTTTATAATTCATGGTAAAGAGTAAAAGAAGCAGGTAATTGATTAGTGATCATTAAAAAGCCTTAGATCAAATTATCTGTGCTCAGTAAGCATATTTTTTTAACGATTGTGATCAAATACAGGGTCAGTCAATTGTTTGACATAATAAAATGGCCTAAATATTACCCAGAAATATATTACAAAAAACCTGTTATCTAACTTGGTCTTGGTAAACCGGATTACTGGCGGATCTAATAATAGGCCTATATTAAATGACTAATTGCACGAACTCGATTAAAAAACTGCCACTTCATAAACAAGAAAAGTCCCGAGGACGTTCACCACAGTTAAGAAAATATCGTGTAAACGTATCCAGCTGTTCTGTTTCAAATGTCCCTCGACGGAGGAGCGGGATTCTCATAAAACAACCAATAGAATTTGGGGGTGTGGTTTAAATACAGCGATGGGTGTGGCTAATATGGTGGAGAGTACAGTCAATGACATAAATCGGGATATGGCCAAAAGTGCTTAGTTCCGTTTGTGCGCGAGGCGCCAAACCCAGACTGTTTTAAAACAGTCCCGATTTGGTGGGAGCGTCAGGTGCCAAACCCGGACTGTTTCATTTTTGCACAGAAACGTCAAAGTCGGACGGCGCCAACTCAGGACTGTTTTGAAACAGTCCCGATTTGGCGGGAGCGTCAGGTGCCAAACCCAGACTGTTTCATTTTTGCACAGAAACGTCAAAGTCGGACAGCGCCAACTCAGGACGGAAAAACAGTCCAGAGTTGGCGCTGTCCGACTTTGGCACTGTCCGACTTTGGCGCGTTCCCAAAAGTATTGATACTTAAGTATTGAAGATTGTGACTTTTAATTTTTATGGAGAGTTTTCCATTAATTAATCGCAAACATGCAAGGAAAAGGCGAAGAGACGAGCCAAACTGGCGGCGGGCTAGGATGAAGAAATAAAATGTGTATTGAAGATAGTAATGTAATATTAACTCTGTAGTAGAATAATTGGTATTTAGGATTTAAATACTCTACAATTGTCAATAATAGGATGAGTAGTTTGGTTTAAAAGGGTTAAACTAGGTAATAAATTACTCAAGCCTAGGTTTGGACGTCACAGGCTTAAGAATTGGGGGTTTTCAGATATGGCCCTCTTGGTCCGCCGAATAAACTGCCTTGCAGCCACAGAAAAAAGGCAAAACTTATCGATGCTCTGAGTAATTAACAACAATTTTATGACATGTCTGGAAACCCTAATGATTTAAAGCTGAGGCAAGATTATTTTATTCTTAGATTTATCGAATCAAACGTTCCTAAAATAAGTAGGATCTGTAATGAAGAAAGAGTCGATAAATGTTAAATATTTTATATTTACCCCTCTAAGTGTTCATCGCCTTAATAACTGCGACAACTAAAGCGCCGTAATTAAAGCGTTTCTGCCTTAGATTACGGCGAACGAATTTAAGGATGACAGGATCTTATCGAATTTACAAATGACCACCACCGGATTTCCTCGAGACCACCTAGAATGTAGCCCTTGGCTCAAGGTGAGATATCCTTTAGACAGCCTTAATAGGGCTTTCAAGTATTATTTTGTACCAGGACAGAAGGTTTGCTTAGGTGATAGACTGGTTGCCGAGAACCGTTGCGCCTTGATCCAGTATCTCAAGAATAAAAAACATAAGCAGCAAGGTATATAAAAAAGTTTGAAACTGCCGATTCTGCTACTAATTGTGTCATACACATAGAGATATACAGTGGCACAGATTTTCTTGCTGAAAAACCAAGGCCTTTTGCCCAGAAATGTGTGATAGAGGTGATGAAAAGAAGTGGATTGCTCGACAAAGATTACCATCTCTTCACAGATCAGTTTACTGTCGCGCTTGAACTGATACCTACAAAGGAAAACGTTTCTTATGGGTACTGTAAATAAGAAATTTAAGTACGTGGCAACTACAGCTAAAAAGGCAGAGCTAGGTGCTGAGGAAACTTGTTATTTTCGGCACAAATATGTATTTCTAGTTGCGTACCGTCAAAAACTAACGGGGAAACTAAATGTGATTTGGTACTGTGCATGCCACGTTTTCATTATTCACCCGGTTTCTTTCCTTTCAGTTACAAAGATAGCGCCTCGGTCTCTCTCTCGCTTCACAACGTAGCGAGAGAAAAAAATCACAACGTACACCATTATAACACAAGAAATGCTGACAACTACAACGTTCCACCGCACCACTTCAAATTATTCGAAACCAAGCCAACATATGCCGGATCCAAATTTTACAATGTTTTACCAGAAATCGTCAAAGATCCAGATCCTAGAAAATTCAAGAAGAAGTTGCAGAAATGGCTATTGGATAGACCTTTTTATGATGTTAAAGAATTCTTAAATTGGAAAGAAGACTAAAGAAGACTAA
This sequence comes from Flexamia atlantica, assembly GCA_035578135.1. Classification (NCBI taxonomy): domain Eukaryota; kingdom Metazoa; phylum Arthropoda; class Insecta; order Hemiptera; family Cicadellidae; genus Flexamia; species Flexamia atlantica. Next base: position 381,354 of record JAQJVK010000095.1, on the reverse strand, counting down.
ATTAATATTAACTATTTTTAATCTTAATGATTGTTAATAAAGAATTTCTCTCGCTCTCTCTCTCTCTCTCTCTAATTGGAGCTGTAATCAAATAATAACAGAATCAACTCTAAAAGAAGAGAATCTTAATAAATATCAAATCCTTTTTTGTGTCTACTAACGCTAACCTTATTTTAAGAGAAGTTAACTAAAAGGATACTAACCTACTAATCCTTGTGTCAATTGGATCTTGTAAGCATGCAAGTGCAGATCTTTAGTCACAATGCGCTGTGTAGTACCGTAGGAAAGGCCTAATTGCTGGGAACGATGACCGATTTCCTTGAACATTGGCACTTGTCGCGGCGATATTTGCCACTGATCGTCCACTCCGAGGGCGTACTGCTCTTTGAACATCTAACACTGAACCCGTTACATTAAATTTATCAATCAGATTGTCCGCCGCACGCGATCACGGTTATGGTTACCAAAATAATTTCGCAGTGCTTGAATCGTGTTATTTAAGTTTTCACCATTTTAATAAAAGATTCTAACAATTAAAACAGGTTCTTCATCGGAATAACGCTCCATACCAACAAACGTCAGTACACAACAATGCCCAATTATAAAACATCAGTTGTTTATCTTGCATATGAGACCAGTGGTACCAACTTAAAATTGTAACAAAAGATAACCAAAGTCTACATTTCACATTTAAGAAGCACCATTTTGGAGATCATTTGACATTTCTTTAAGGAGTATTAACTGGTTCAAGACACCTTTTATTGACAAAACTACTGGAATGAGGGCATCATTCTATCGATAGAACTAGAGTGATCTACCTAGATTAATTGAATAACAGCTTGTGTAAAGTATCTTTTTTGGCTTTTTTTAGAACGTTCTGGAGTTGGGGACTTTGAGAAAAGACACAAACGATTTACCCCAACCAGTCCTAGAGGGGAGTCTTCCAGACCCCTGTCACAGCTGTCTCCTTCCTATAGAAGTGGACCATCCCCCAGGGCTCCAGGTTATTTTTATCATTCGATTCTATAAAATAAACTTATAATACAAAAATTTTCTTTTTAATTTATAAAATTTATTATTAAAATGAAAAGATATACAACATTACATTTCACTTTTAGTCCGGTATGATTGAGACCAAGGAAGATTTCACAGATTTCAAATCAATGAATATTTCAAATTAAAAGGAATTGTTAAATACTGTTTATAATTACATAAACATAAGATATTATTGCCGTTTCCCCACTCTCAAATTTTTAACCAAATAACTTTTCTAACTGTTGAATCGAGACCATTATTTTATTAAGAGGACTAAGGAGTGCTCTGATAAAATTAATAATTAATGAATACGTGTTACGGTGTACAATCTTTTTTGTTTTTTGGAAAGACATGGAGTTGAACGTCAGGACATCGAAGAAAGACAGATAAGAGGGGAGTTTTCCAGATCCCTGTCACAGCAGTCTCCTTCCAACAGAAGTGGACTATCCCCCAGGGCTCGAGGTTATTTTAATTTATTTATTCTGTAAAAAACCTTGCTATAGCCTACTTAATTTTTTACATCAATTCCTTAACATTTATGTAGAAAGAAGTTCATTGGTAAAAATATTTCCTCTGCAACGACTGGTCATGGCGGGTTTCATTAAAAATCTGAATTTGTTGAGATTTGAATGGTCAAATCTCAGCACATTATCTGCATAACATGCAGAATTTGTTAAAGTACCTCTGCATTTCTCATTTGCTTATTGATATTTATTTCTGTCAAATATTAATTAAGTATGAATTGTTGATGTAAAAATTCCGTTGCAGTATTATGAAAAAGTATGTGTTGTTTTGTATGAATGTGATTAGTTCTTGCTCGCTACCAATGACTTCTAAGATGAATTCCGCTTCACGGAGAAACCTTTGGTCCTTAGAAGAAATTTTTTTTGGCCGGGGGAGTTATATGCTGAGATTTGACCAAATCTCAACATATTCAAATTTTTAATAAAAGCCGCCTGCTCTTGTGATTTAGCGAAAATAATTAGTTTTTAGTGGCTGTCCTCGCGTGAAATGCTGTAAATTTAAACTCAAGTGAAACCTTTAAATAGTTTTTAATGCTTGCAGAGTAAATTTCGGTCGAATTCAGTTAGAAATTTAGCTCGAAAACCTAAAAAGGGTCAGAACACTGCTAATTTTTCAATCACAATTAAATGCAGAAAAAGTTTTTGACGCAGCGTAAAGTAAATTTTTAAGTCCCCACTCCAGAATGACTGAAAAAGGTATGTGTGTTAGTATGAATGCTTAGTTTTAAGTTTAGGGCAGACCCAGTTTCTAAGTCTTGGAACAATCAACTTATTTAGTCTCTGAAATGTATAATATTGTTTTCTTTCTGTAGTTATTAACCTATGTCACCTATGATATCTTAAGTCCATTAAATTTGTAATAGCTCAGTAGGTTTCATAGGTTAACTAAACACAGTACAGCCAGTAAAAGGCTTAGGCCTAATTTGACTTCATTCCATAGTCATTAACCTTAATTCTCATTATACTATCTTAACCTGAAACAACACCCTCCTCAACAACACCGCAACAACACCCCAATGCTAGCTCCTCAACAACACCCCAATCTCGACCAAGTTAATGGACTCCCACCAGCAGATCAACAGCCTCTTCCACAGATGCAGGTAATGCATGACTCATGGCCTGAAAGTTAAAAATGAGCTATAGCTTAAGTGAACTCTCTACCTGGGGGTGGCTCAGACCACCCACAAGATTATTGCTGTTAAAACAAAAGTAAGTGCCGACTGGAAAGAATATTTGCACAGATCCTGTCCTAAAACTTAGTAAAAGCGTTGGCGAATTCTCATTCTAAAAATCACCTCAGGTTTCTGGCCATTGTCTCTTATGTAAATACGTTGGATTTATTGTTAGTCTGTGAGTAGGGTTTACCGATTTTTTTGCCCACCTTGATATAATTGTCTATATGTTTACCTTTCTTGGTTGTTATTTTGATTAAATAAATAAATGATATTTCTTCTCCTATCTGTTGGTTGTTCTTCTTTTATTATTGGTATTGGGATTGACTTAAGGTAAGTGGATAATATCTCCTACTTCTTTACCTATTTACACTTAAATCTAGGCTACTCTAAAATAATTAAGCTGGGATAAAACACAAATAGGTTTAGTGACAGTTAAATTACAATCTTTCTTTCTTTTTAACTGAAAAGGGGATTTACAATGTGTTTCACAAATTTGGGGGTCTTACAGTTGAAGGCTAATTATACAGAATATATTTGAATTACGCTCAGGCTAGTTAAAAAGGTATGGCAAGAGTCCTTTGGTTCGGGTCTAGCTGGCTGAAACATTGAATATCTAACTTGATAATATATTTTGATACTTTTAATTTTGAAATTATTAACTATCAAAATGGAATTATAGTTTGAAAGTCTATGAAAGGATAATTATGATCTCTATAAGATAGTGACTGATAAGGAAGTTTGTCTATAAACCAATATGTCTTCCTCAACAATAGTCTTGATAGAAAATAATTTATTATGAGTCAAGTTTATAAAGTTTCTCCAATCAAATTTTATTAATAAATTTCTTGATGTCAAAGTTACTCTTGATGTATGTAGGCTATATACTTTCTTTAGCCTTTAATAAATTTTAATGCCAATTTAAAATCACTGGTAGGCTAGTCCAATGGAGGTAAAGATGAATAAGGGCAGATCTTACCAAAATGAACTCTTCACCTAGGTTACTATTTTCTTCTAGGCCATGAAAAAGGGACAACTGTGACCTGGTATTCCGTCGGCTACCAAAAATATAGGCTTATTAGGGCCTAATACTTTTTTTAATGGGAAATAACTTAACACTCGGATAGAAGTCCTTACAGAAAGATGTTAACACTAGGCCATTCTCAATTGGACTCCTCAAAATTCTCTTCTTCTCATCATCTCCTTTGTTGTAACAATGTAGCACATGATTTCACTGCACTGGGGTTCACAAATCATTGAAGTACAATTTCCACTTTTGGTAAACATTTAAAAAAGAGATCATTTTTGAAAGTTTGGGTATTATATGAAATAATTATTTGAGATAGCTTTATTCCTACCTAATAAATAACTTACGTTAAAATTAACAATGGGCAAAGGTATTATATTATACAATTAAATTTCTCATGTGATTTGAATTAACTAAGCAATAAATTTCCTTCTGATTTTATTTTTGAGGCAAAATTATACTAAATAAATATTTGTCATTAACTAGCATCTGTTTACATACATTATAAATAAATAAATATCAATGTTTATTTACAATCTCAAAGTAAATATTTGTGAACTATTGCAACCTTTACATTTAACGAACCCAGAGTTGGGGAACTCTCTTGTGGAATTAGAAGCTTCTTCACTTGGGGCTATTAACATCACAGCAGTTTACATGGTCATCATTCTAGCAGTATATGAATCAGTTTGTATGCTAATCGTTTTTTTTACGTTTCCTAATTTTTATAAAAGTATGTAGTATTGGATCAAAACAACTTGTCTTGTCTTATAAAGTAGAAAACAATGATTGAAAACTGCATAAAATAAATAGAATTCATGAGTAATTGAAAAGTGTTACAATAATTGTCCGCTAGAATTATAGTTAACAAATAAGCTGTTAAATTATTATTCTTTATATGCCAAGAACTAACAATTAACATCCATAACAAACACAAATTTCTCATTCATATGCTACCTAACGATTCAAAAAATAATGGCATTATACTGACATAGTTCGGATATAAAAAAAACTTTCATCACTTCAATTAATAGTGAAACAATTAAATTAGTAAAGATTGTAAAATCTTGTGTATGAATTACTACTATGTACAAATTTTGTAGTACAGTTTTTAATTATTGGTTTAGAATGTCGATGATCCTGAGGAGGGAGTGGACAAGAATTTGTATTGTACAAGAAGTTTTCCCCCACAATGACATGTATTAGTAATTAGCCTTAAATCCAATAACGAAGAAAAAACTGTGTTTTGTGTGGTAGAAGATGACATATCTACAGAAAGAGACTCACAGGTTATAGGGAAACTTACTGTCCACGAAATGAGGGCAACAGGAAATAGGATTAAGTATGTTTGTCCAAAGCCTGTTGAAGTGTTTGAGTCTTAAGCTTAAGTATGAAATTGTTTTTCCATCACATTTTTCACTTTAACTCCATACCTAGTATTTTTTCAATAATTCGTACTAGTTTTCTTAATGAGTTGCAATACTTTGTATAACAAAAAGTATCAAAAAAGCAACAAACTGTATATTTTAAGATTGTAAAATAATTTTTCTGAAGTCCAGAATAATTTTATATAGAGGCCTTAGAGGAACTCTTAAATTAGTTAACTTTTTCTGATTTTTTTCATGCTTAATATTTGTTAGTTTTTTTTTGTAAAATACGTAAAATTTAAAATGTCTATAAAATTTGATCTAGAAGAGATAGAGTTGTCAAATAAAAAGTATTGTAAAGCTAATTACCCAGAAAAATTTTATATGAGAGAAACTCTTAAATTAGTTAACTTTTTCTGATTTTTTCATGCTAAATTTTGTTAGTTTTTTTTGTAAAATACGTAAAATTTCAAATGTCTATAAAATTTGTTTTAGAAGAGATAGTGTTGTCAAATAAAAAGTATTGTAAAGCTAATTACCCAAGCTATCTTTTTTTACCCTCCGAATCCTGTACTTGTAGTATTCTGTCAGTTACAGGTCTGTCTTTTTTTCCCTACACTGTCTTTTTTTACCCCATTTGGAGGGTAAAAAAGACAAGGTTTTTATTTTATTATAGTTTTATATCATTAGACATAGTAAAATAACATACAAAATCTTAAAATACAAGTCATTTAACATCATACGGTATTTTTTTTTAAATTAAAAATTCAGTTGTTTTCCTTGTGAAAAATTTAAAGGTTTGATTTTGTCTGTTTTTTACCCCGCCCTACCCTAATTGAAAAGTGTTACAATAATTGTCCGCTAGTATTATAATTAACAAATAAGCTGTTAAATTATTATTCCTTATTTGCCAAAAACTAACAATAAACATCCATAACAAACAGAAATTTCTCATTCATATGCTACCTAACAATTCTAAAGATAATGGAATTATACTGACATAGTTCGGATTTAAAAAACTTTCATCATTTGAATTAATAGTGAAACAATTAAATTAGTTAAGATTGTAAAATCGTATGTATGAATTACTATTATGTACACATTTTGTAGTACAGATTTTAATTATTGGTTTAGAATGTCGATGATCCTGAGGAGGGAGTGGACCCAGTGGAGCTGCTAGCTCCTCAACAACACCCCAATCTCGACCATAATAATGAACTCCCACCAGCAGATCAACAGCCTCTTCCACAGCTGCAGGTAATGCATGACACATGGCCTGAAAGTTAAAAATGAGCTATTGCTTAAGTGAACTAACTCTCTACCTGGGGATGGCTCAGACCACCCACAAGATTATTGCTGTTAAAACAAAAGTAAGTGCCGATTGGAAAGAATTTTTGCACAAATCTTGTCCTAAAACTTGGTAAAAGCGTTGGTGAATTCTTATTCTAAAAATCATCTCAGGTTTCTGGCCATTATCTCTTATGTAAATACATCCGATTTATTGTAAGTTTGTGAGTAGGGTTTACAGATTTTATTGCCCACCTTTACATTTAACGAACCCAGAGTTGGGGAACTCTCTTGTGGAATTAAAAGATTCTTCACTTGAGGCTATTAACATCACAGCAGTTTACATGGTCATCATTCTAACAGTATATGAATCCGTTTGTATGCTAATAGTTTTTTATATTTCCTTATTTTTGTAAAATTATGTAGTATTTGTTTAAAACAACTTGTCTTGTCTTATAAAGTAGAAAACAATGATTCTAAATTGCATAAAAAATACAATTCATGAATTATTAATTGAAAAGTGTTACAATAATTGTCCACTAGTATTATAGTTAACAAATAAGCTGTTAAATTATTATTCCTTATTTGCCAAGAACTAACAATAAACATCCATAACAAACACAAATTTCTCATTTATATGCTACCTAACAATTCAAAAGATAATGCTCTCAGCCGGATTATACTGACATAGTTCGGATATCAAAAACTTTCATCATTTAAATAAATAGTGAAACAATTAAATTAGTAAAGATTCTAAAATCTCGTGTATGAATTACTATTATGTACACATTTTGTAGAACATTTTTTAGTTACTGGTTTAGAATGTCGATAATTCTAAAGAGGGAGTGGACCCAGTGGAGCTGCTAGCTCCTCAGCAACACCCCAATCTCGACCATAATAATGAACTCCCACCAGCAGATCAACAGCCTCTTCCACAGAATGAAGATAATGCATTACACATGGCCTGAAACTTAAAAACCCCCGTAGCAGCAGACCTGCGTACTCAGCGAGTTTCAAATGTAAAAGAACATATTTCAATCCAATAAAGCGGGATTTCACATGTTTATTTATGCTCCATATGAACAACATGGGTAATGAGTATGCAGGTTTGCTGCAACAGGTATGTTAAAACTGGGTGGTTTTAATTCAATATTTATTAGATATGAACTAGAAGAAGCCATATACCAAGTTTTAGCAAATTTCCCCTATAGGGAAGAAGCTGTTACCGTAGTACTCATGGTAAGACCTAAGCCCAAGACCATGATAACTTTTCATTTTGGGGCCCCCAGAAGCAAAAAACACTATTCGTTCATTTTCATAAATATATATATATATATATATATATATATATATACATCTATATATATAGCTATGTGTCTTTAAGCACGATAACTCGCGTAAAAATGATCCAATCTTAATGAAATTTGGCATGGATGAGTAAAGTAGTATTTATTCGGACAAGTTCGTAATCCAGCCCAATCGGACTATCGGAAGGGGGGGTAAAGGGGGTAAAACCCCCCAAAAATGAGTTTTTTGCATAAAAAAAAATAATCCAATTTTTGTTGGCACCATTGAATTCAGCTCAAAAAACAAACAATTTAGTATTTTGAATCACTACTCTGTGTCCATTAGTTACCGAGATATTGAAAGTGGTAAACACAGTACGTTGTCGCAATGTTAACCTTATGGGAAATAAGTAAAATTCTTTATCTCGCTTATTTCTCAACATATCCTGATAAAACTTGGTAAATGGCTTCTCCTAGTTCAGACCTACTAAATATTGAATTAAAACCACCCAGTTTTAATATACCCGTAGCAGCAAACCTGCATACTCATTCCCCATGTTATTCTTATGGAGCTTACAAAAACATGTCAAATTCCGCTATGTTGGATTGAAATATGTTGTTTTGCACTGGAAATTCGCTGAGTATGCAGGTTTGCTGCAACAGGTATGTTAAAACTGGGTGGCTTTAATTCAATATTTATTAGACATGAACTAGAAGAAGCCATATACCAAGTTTTATCAATATATGTTAAGATTAAGAAATAAGGAAGATATACCATTTTTTATTTCCCATAACGATCTTCCTATCAATGTTTCCCAGGTTCTTGATCTACCTCTGTGTGAAATTTCAACCCAGTATGTTCAGTATTTTTCGAATTAACTTGCCCCATACATAGCCTACATTCATACATACATACAGAAACCACCTCTTCTTTTTAATAGTGTATATATATATATATATATATACATAAAAATTCAAACGAATGGTGTTTTTTGCTTCTAGGGACCGCAAAACGAAAAGTTATCATGGTCTGGGGCTTAGGTCTTACTATGAGACTTACTGTAATAGCTTATTCCTTTTAAAGTAAATCTGGAATATCCGGTACCCCCCTCAGAAATTGAATTTTTTTTTCTAAATGTAGGAAATAACGCCCTAATTCTGAAAATGATAGTTTTTGTAATATATTGTTTCTTTGATAGTCGCGTGGGTCCTCAAATTATCCGGGAGAGCGAGCTGAACAAGAATATATTGTTTTGAAACAGCTATATTTTGCTCTTGTTAATTCTAGGCTTCAGTATGGTATTATATTTTGGGGTGAAACCTATTTATCTACACTCAAAGCCTTAATTGTCTGTCAGAAAAAGATTATTCGTACCATTTTAAGAAAGTCACCAAAAGAACCCTCTTTTCCACTGTTTCAAAACCTAAAAGTTTTGCCTCTCAGGTATCTATATATCTTTAAGGTCACGAGGCTTTTTTACGTAAAATCGGGGAACTGGGATATGGTTGTGAGCAATTATAGTTTAAGAGGAGGAAGGGATAGAACATTTTATGTAGTTATGCCTAGATTGGAAATGTTTAAATCATTTTTCTTGTTTGCAGGCCCTAAGCTCTTTAATAAACTACCCGAAATTGTACGAAACATCAAAACACTACATAGGTTTTCAATCGCAGTCTACAACTGGCTTTTAACAGTATCAAACATGGACTTTTTTCGTTAATAATTTCTCTTCCTCATTATGATTGCTCCATCCCCCCATATTGAGTTATTATTTTATAAAACGGCAAAAATATTATTCTTTTGTTATACAATGTTAATTTTTGTTATTGTAAAATTTTTTATATCCACTCGCCACTGTCTTTTGTTCAATTGGTACCCCAATACAGGATTTTCCTAAGGGGCTACCTAATTTCAGGGAAGTCAATTTTAATGTAGTGTTTCTTTTTTAATACAGTCTAAATGTTTTTTAGTCAATTTTGCATTTTTTTCTATTTAAGTTATGTAATAACTAAAGTTACCAGTTTGTTTGTACATATATAAGTGAAGTAGAAAAATTTCAATTTACTTTTTTATACTTATTAATGATTTTTTTATATTTATCTATATGCACAGTATGTATGTATGTATGAGTGAGTGTCATAACTTGAGGCAATTAAAATGTTACTCAAGTGAATATAGGTACAAAAGTACTGTAATGTATGCAATGCTGTAAGCAACACAAGTGATCAGTCTGTAAAAGATCTTGTAAAAGATTCTTGTAAAAGATATTGTACTTTTCTGAAATGGAAATATTCATTTATTTATTTATGCAAAAATTTTCAAGATCAGATAGATATTAACGGAGATACATCCAGAAAAGCGTCTGAAACGCTAGTTAGGGTGGATTTGGTTAGGTTAGGTTACGTTAGGTAAGGTAAGGTTAGGTTAGGTTACTAACAATACCCATGTATTGTTAACCTAATTAAACCTAAACTAACCTAACCTAACCTAACCTAACCTACCAAACCTAACCTAACGGAGATTCGGCCGGAAAAGCGCCTTTAAAGTAATCAGTCACTAAACAGCAACAATAACAGAACACGATCTCGTTCCCGCCAATCTGTATGAAATGCCGCCAAACAGCGAAACACCTGACTGTATGACGCACCAAATATCACCTGATCAACCCTATTAGCGCGTAAATTGTCATTGCGCCCTCAACAGCCATCGTTGGAGCATCGACCCAAGTTGTTACCTATTTTATAGTTTTCCTTTGTTCTTTAAGTTAAGTTCTACTGTGCGTCATGTGTGAAGGTTGTCAATTAATGTTTATGGACGCTACTGCTTTCGGTGACGACGACATAGTAAAGTGTCTGTGTGACCATGGGGTAGTGAAACCGAAAATAAATTGCCATCGTTGTGGCAACGAGAACACCATATCACGTGAGCTGAACTACCGGTGTCGCAAGTTGGTGAAACAAAGGCGACAAAAGCCAAGCAAATGTGACACAAAAGTTTCGGCCAAGCCAGGAAGTTTTCTGGAGGGAACCAAATTGAAGACTCAAGATGGCGCCTCGTAACAGTACTCCTGCACTTGAAACCACCACGGCATGTATTCATCAGAGAGGAGCTCGGCCTGGCGAACAGAACAATAGTCGATTGGTACTCATTCTGCAGGGAGGTGAGTTGTTACTACATACTAATTTTATTAACATTTTTATTTTATTACTTATATATTTAATATTTTAACAATACATTTATTAAATAAATTTATTGTAAAAATGTTAAATATTTTTTTCTCCAATTGTTTTTACTTCATTTCAGGTGTTCATTGACGACGCCTTCAAGAACAATAAGAAGCTTGGTGGCCACGGTAAGATCGTGGAAATTGATGGAGCGAAGTTTGGAAATTCCAAATATTCAAGGGGCCGCTACCTCAAAGGGCAGTGGGTGTTCGGTGGAATAGAGAGGGGCACCAACAATTTTAGAGTCGCCGAATGCCAAGACAGGCTAAATCCAAAATTTAAAAAAAGTTGAGATTTTGATGGCAATAGATTCTGTATTACCTAGGCTACAAGTTTTTCACTTCAAAATGTTCCAAAACCAACTAAAACCTATTTAAAATAAATATCTAAAAGTGAGGACTGTTCCAAAACCAGTTATATCCCATTGCCACTCGGTTCCAAAATCAGTTATAACAATATGAATAATACTGTTCCAAAACAAGCTATACTTTACTCCAATAACGTTGATGTTTCACGTTTCGGTGCCAAAATAAGCTAAATCCCAAGAAATTGTTGCCAGTGCTCTACTAAGGAAGTTGTTTCTTCTATACAGTATTAATATAGTTTGTTTTGTTGGTTAATTAATTCCAAAAGTCAATGCAACTTTAAATAATGTAAAACAAAAAACAGACAGTTGAACATCATTTTTTAAAGCTCTTGTTTTGTGCTCAGTTTTCTGTTGTCATTGCTGTAACAAAGATGGAAGTTGAAGATTCTGGAGGGATTTTAGAAGGTGAAGAAGACGTTAATATTGATATTATGAATGCTGAAATTGTATTTGAACCTGAAAATCATAATATAGGTTTAATGGACGTAAGAGTGGAAAATCCACAAAATATGGAAGAATCAGAGTTAATTCAAGAGACGCCTGGTCCTTTGGCAAAGAAAAGGAAGAGGAACCCTAAAACATGGAAGAAAACTTTTGCAAAAGTTGCTAGGTAAGTTAACATTGTTAATGGGCTAAGAAAATAAACTAAACTATAACCTAACCCTAACACTTATTTATTTCACCTTAACTCACTATCCTAACCTCAACTTAAGTAACCTAACCTTAACACTCATTTCACCTAAACAAAACCAACCTAAATTAAACTAACCTAGCGAGAACTACACTGATTTAGCCTCAATAAGCAAGCCCCTCAAGATTTTTTGAAATGTTTGAAATGCAAAATATTACTTTTATCTGTAATACAGGTTGGTGTTTTATTTTTAAAAGGGTATACAAAACATAATAATCTCTATTTTGTTTCAGACACCGACCGAAGGGATTCCCCCAGATGCCTAGCTGCAAACATTCGGCAAAAAGCAAGTTCCGCTGCGCAGAACTGTCCCTGCAGGATGTTACAAGAATACATCGCATTATTACAAAGACGCCGAGCTCCAGTCGAAGACAAATTTTATTCTTCAACATGCTATTGTCTTCTGCGAAAAGGACTCGTCTTAAAGAAGGTACAAACTCAAAAAGGAATGTGAGTACAGAATTTTTCTTGCCTAAAAAGAGGGAAAACAAAATTGAAAATATAAAAGTATGTCGAGCAGCTCTTCTTGCAATATTGCAAGAGAGCAAAAACCGAGTGCAATTGCTGTGTAAAAAATATCTTGAAACAGGTGTTGTGCCCTCCGAAACTCGCGGAGGAGCACGTCAAGTTGATAAATACAATGCAAAGAAAGAGAGCATAAAAGCTTTTATCAAAACATTTATTCCAGTACAAGAACACTACTGCCGAGCCAAAAACAAGCATAGGCAGTACCTTCCAAGAGAGCTTAATATTTCAAAAATGTGGAAAATGTATACTTACCAACATCCAACTGAAGAACTCAAATGTGAGTATGACTTTTTCAGACTGGTTTTTTCTGAAAACTTTAATATTGGGTTTGATGCTCCCTACACTGATAAGTGTTCAACTTGTACAAGGCTCGAGTGTGAACTAGGTACAGAAAAAGATGCAGGCAAACGTGAAACTCTAAAGCTGGAGCTAAAATCCCATAAAGCTCGTGCTGAAAAATTCTACAAACTTTAGCAGGAAAACAATGACAAAGAGCTTATTCTAAGCTATGACTGTCAAAAGAATTTCGTTTTACCGAAGATCCCTGATTAAGCTGCTTACTATAAGCGCCAGCTATACCTGTACAATTTTGTAATTTGTGAGGGGCATTCAAAAGCCCCCTTGAATTCACAAAACACTTTTTCTTATCTCTGGACCGAAAATCAGTATGCAAAAGGGTCTAATCAAATTGCATCAGCTGTTTACCACAGGTTAACAAGCACTAACATGGAAAATGTCACCACAGTCAAACTTTTCTCCGATGGCGGGGGTTGTCAAAACAAGAATACGACTGTCGTGGGAATGATTGCTCATTGGCTTGTGAAAGATGCACCCAAAAATGTTTCTAAAGTTGAGCTACTATTTCCAGTAGTTGGACATTCCTTTTTACCACCTGACCGAGTTTTCGGAGTCCTTGAAAAGAGTTTTTTGGATATGAGCGTCATTAATAATCCTGATGAGTACAATGAAATGATTGAAAAGCACTGTACTGTTGTAAAACTTGGGACAGATTGTCCTGTGAATGATTGGAAAAGTGTGACTGATGCTGTTTTAAAACCACCAGGAAAATGGCATTTTAAATTCCAGAAAGCCAAGAGGTTTCTGTTTACAAGAAGTAAAAGCAGTTCAAACTCCGTTCCGATCCAAGGTGAAGCAAACTATGTATATGAAATGGGAGAAAGTAAGTCTGTGATGAAAAGGGGGAAAAACTTTGACAATGCTGTTTTGAAAGTGATACAAGAAGGACATCCAGTGAAACAAGCAAAAATCAATGATGTGAAATGCTTACTAGATCTCCACTATGGAAGTAATTGGCAGCAAGAGCCAAAATTGAAGTATTACAAGGAGTTATTCCAATTACCTACCAATAATGAAGGTGGAGAGTAATCAGTTTCAACGATGATTTTGAGTTGAATGAAGAGGATGAGCCTATGATTGAGTGAATGATGAGTGAGGTCTTATCATAAACAACACTTTTTTATAAACTCTATGTACAAATAAACCCATGATTTTGTATTTTTAAAAGGTGTGTGTTTTTGTCTACCTAACCTAACGATAGGCCTAATAAATATATTATGTTTTCAGAAAAGGGATTTTTATGTTTCTGTTAAGTTTTTAACTTATTTTGGAATGGGAATCACAATTTAATTGATTTTGGAACCGAAATAAAAAAGCAAATGGCGGACAGTAAGTTTCCAAAAGCAGCTAAATTATTATTAGTGTTTCAAAATCAGCTATACCAAATATTTAATTGTTTACAGTAATTATATATGTTTTACCATATTATACATGATTTTAAAACAATTTTCTTAATATTTTACATTTTTTACAAAAAAAATCATGAAAATATCTTTGTTGAGAGACAAGTAATCAGTTTTTTGCGATTGTCCAAAAAAATTTCACAGTGGATTTAGCCTGTTTTGGCATTCGGCGACTCCGCGCATTTCTGGTGCCCGTGGAAAAGCGGGATGCCAGAACGCTCCTCGCCGTCCTCGAGGGTGGGTTCACCCGAACATAATCATCATGAGTGACTGCTGGAAGGCTTACGAAAATCTTCCTGAACACATCTTGTTTTAGCAAATTTCCCCTATAGGGAAGAAGCTATTACCGTAGGTCTCATGGTAAGACCTAAGCTCGGGACCACTATAACTTTTTGTTTTGGGGCCCCCAGAAGCAAAAAACACTATTCGTTCGAATTTATATATATATGTGTCTGTTAGCACGATAGCGGCCGCAAAAATGGTCCGATCTTTATGAAATTTGGTACGGACATGTAAAGTGGTAATCAATTGGACGAGTTCGTGAACCAGCCCGATCGGACCTCCGGAAGGGGGGGGTAAAGGGGGATAAACCCCCTAAAAAATGGGTTTTTTGAGTTTTTTACATAGAAAAATAAAATTTATCAAATTTTTGTGGGCACCATTGAATTCAGCTCAAAAAAACAAATAATTTAGTACTTTGAATCACTGCTCTATGCCCATTGGTTACCGAGATATTGAAAGTGGTAAACACAGTACGTTGTCCCAATGTTAACCTTATGGGAAATAAGTAAAATTCTATATCTCGCTTATTTCTCAACATATCTTGATAAAACTTGGTAAATGGCTTCTTCTAGTTCAGATCTACTAAATATTGAATTAAAACCATCCAGTTTTAATATACCTGTTGCAGCAAACCTGCATACTCATTTCCCATGTTATTCTTATGGAGCTTAACAAAACATGTCAAATCTTGCTATGTTTGCTTGAAATACGTTGTTTTGCATTTGAAATTCGCTGAGTATGCAGGTCTGCTGCAACGGGGGTATTATCATTTCACCGTCAACCACTCGGTGAACTTCGTCAGTCCTGACACCGGTGCCCATACGAATACGATCGAGCGCACGTGGCGGGACGTGCGCTCGACCATACCTCGTTACGGTGTTAGGAAGGCGCACTTCATCAGGTACTTGGCGGAGTACCAATTTAAGAGGCGCCATGAGAGGGGTGCACGGCTGCACCACTTCTTCAAAGCGGCGGCTAGCCTGTACCCCCCCCCCCCCCCCAAACCTGTTGCACAGTAAGGAACATTAAGTAGTGAGGAATTGAACAAATGTGTTTTTGTAATTAATATTTATAATTCTTTTTTTAAATTTAATAGTGTCTGATATTATTATTATTGTTATTATTATTATTATTGTAAGAAAAAAACTGCAAATTCGTTTAAAGTTACAAAAAAAATGTCTCTTTAATCCACTAAATTCACCAAAACCAAAACAAAGCCGAATTTTTCTTAACCTAGTTATTTTATCAAAAAGAACAGATGATCTTTAGCATTTGTAATACAATAACAAAAAAAACAAGGGATGTTAAATAATGAGAGCAAAGATCTCATATATCATTACATGCACACGCCCCCGTGGTGTCAACACCAACTCGGCGTACATCCGCGATGTGGTACGGCATGCCATCAACCTCCACGCTGTTCTGGGTAAGCTGCCGTGACACCACGCCGCGTCTCCAGGATGTAGTGCAGAGAGCGGCTTTCGGCTTGACAAATACCAATTCACCTGGTGAAAACTCATTGTCCGGTTGATCGTCACGTTTTACTGGCTCACCTTTGCACCTCCACCTGTAGCTGTATAATTGAGAGCTTGGCGACGACTCTTCATAGAGGTCTTCTTTGGGTGTTAAATTATACCAATAAACCATTTCTTGCACACTTCCCTTTGTTCTTGCTGCCATTCTTTTTATGGTTCTATGGTTTCTTTCGACGATTCCATTCCCACCTGGACGGTTCACACACCTAAAACGACGAATAACTCCCCACTCCTCACAAAGTTTCTCAATTTGTTCACATCTGAACGTTGCGCTATTGTCCATCAGCAGTTCTTGGGGTGGACCTCTCTCCGAAAATATTTCCAGTAAAATCCTCACTACATGCTCTTTGGTCTCACTCGGTATTCGACGCCATATGCAGAATCGACTCGGTCCGCAATCTATGATTGTAAGGAATTTGCTTGACCCATAATGGGTCATATCAACCGCAAGTCTGCGCCAACTCTCAGTACAATCTAAGTGTCCTGACTCCCACTTAATTGGGGAAGGATAGACAGATAAACACTCTTTACAAGATTTCACCACACTTTCGACATCCTGTTTGCTAAACGCAATGTCTGGGAAACATCGCCTGACCGTGTAAAGTGTCCGATTTACACCAAAGTGATGTAAACCATGGATTCTTCGGACCAAAGTTAATTTATTACCACCCTCCTCTTCACTTAACATAGCAACACTGGTTTTTTCATCTCTTGCCAACCACCTTTTAGCAACTCTCGTTAGGCGATCTGCTTTGTTGAATTGGGACTTAACGAGATTTATTCTTACCCTAAGGTCGCATTCAGATATGAGGTCTTTGAACAAGCCCAATCGTCTTCTAACAAGAGCTTCACCAAACCCATGTGTTTTAATTCGTCGGTCTCCAGTCAATATGGATGTTATCCAAGCATAAACCGTGGCAGAATCAGTGAATAAGTTCAATTCTTTCAAATTCCACTTTAAAGCCAGATTTACTCCTTTCAACAAAGCCTCTAACTCAGCCAGGTTTATGTGCGCCGCATCACCTTCCTTTCTTAGCCAAGACGCATCCTCAACTATCTCACCTTCAATCTCTATACAAACACCTATTGCCAAGCTGCTAGCGTCACACCAGACAGTTCCTTCATCACTAGATGGCACAGCCCATTTCCCAAACACGGGGTCCTTTTCTTTTATGCCTTCAATTATGTCTCTTAACATTGCTTTAATATTCTCGCCAATAACATCATTCCACTTTAAGTCTGTCAGATGTCTTTTGATGAAGCTACATGCTGGTCTAAGCCAACCAGCAACCGGGAAATGTCCAATTAATTGTCCACAGAATGAATAAGCATCTCTCTTAGTTTGGATTTGATCTAAAGGTGTAATTTTATTATCTCTAGTCCACATCAACTCACCATCTTGTTTGAAGATTTTCAGCCCCAAAACCCTGCCTCCATTCAGTGGCTCAGCTCGTTTTGCTGATAACCCATATTCTTCTATTAACTTCTTTACAACATTACCGTCAACAATCTTTTCATTCACTATTATGTCATCAACATAAGAGTCTGTAGCACTTCGGACTACTGGGTCCATTGACAGCACTTTATTGACTATCTTACACATTATCTTTGGTGCGACATTAAGACCAAACCCAAGCCGTGTCAAACAATACATTTGATCTTTAAACCGTACGACTTGATATCTCCATAAATGAGGAGCAATATGAATTTGGAGATAGGCCTTTCGGAGGTCGATGGTACTGACTTGTTCTCCAAACTTTCTCCACAATCTTAGTTTTTCGCCACAAACCTCACTCTCCGCTGTATGGCTGGATACATACTGGTTCAGCTCTCTGTAATCCATAACGGGTCGCACTTTGCTCTTATTGTGTTGTATGACTGCCATCAGAGGTATTAATCCATCAAACTCCCCGTCATAAGGCTGGAGCCAGCCATCTCTTATCCGGTCTCGTACTTCTGCGTCAAATGCCTCCTTTGCCTCCTCTGGAATCGCGTATGTTGGTATCTGTTTAGTTATCATGGGTGGTTTGCAGTCATCTTTCCATTTCCATTCCACAGTCCATCTTCCATCAGAAAATTTCGCATTGAAGTCACAATCATTAATAATAATTTCATTCTTACCAGGATTTTCTGGGATTTCTTTCACGCACAACTCCTTCTCTTCTTCAGCGACTACTCCGATGCCTAACTCCTTCTCAACCTCAGCGACTGCTCCGATGCCCATAAACTTAACAACACCTTCTCCATCAATAGTAACCCCTCCCATTGCGGACACTGCATCCATCCCTAGAAGCATCTGATACTTTGGTAGAACTCTAGCAACCAAACAGCACAAAGTCAGTTGAACACCTCTTATCAAAACTCGAATAACACATGTCAAGTTACACTCAACTGATTCTCCATTCATCATTAATATTCTTTGCCTAACTGGCTTAGACTCTATCCCATATCTCACCAAATTAGGTGACACGATACTCCTTGAACAACCTGAGTCCAGCAAAGCACAACATTCAAAACCTGCAACACTTACTATCAGAGTAGGAGGTTGCGCTGACAAATTTGGGCCACCCGCGCAACATTAGGTAGCCCCAATTATGCGTTTTTTGGAACCCCTGAACATGTTGTGGCGTAATGCCCGACTTCCCCACACCGGTAGCAGGTGATACTTGAAGCATCTCGTTTTTGGGATGGACATGAACGTGCTAAATGACCTTCCTTGCCACAAGTAGAACATTTCTTACCTTCCTTCTTGTGTCCCTGTCTACGAACATTGAAATCGTTGACGTCAGAGTGTGCAACTGCTCCAGAATTGGACTCACTGCCCAATAGATTCCTTGCTCTTACCATCACATCAGATAACTCCATGCTTTGAAGACAACAAGCAGCTTTTAACTGGTTTTGTGTATCCGCTGGCAAGCCGTGTACAAGCGCGCTCTTAATCCAGTCATCCGACACAAAAGGGTCTACCAATTTAGCCAGCCTCTTTAGATCAGAAGCGTAAACATCTAATGACTCACCGGGATGCAAGCGCCTAGCAGTAAATTCTGCGTAAGCTTGGAAGCAGTTTGCAGAAAAGGCCTGCAGCAACGCATTGGTGAGGGCCGTGTAGTCACTCTTGACATTTTACCGAAAGTCCGTCATAGACAGCAAAAGCACCTTCTGACAGAAATAATGTAAGGACAGTCTGCAATTCTTTGACTTTTTGTAGCCTACACACGAGTTCTAGTTTTTTCAGCCACTCACTAAAATCTCCATTACCATCATACTGCTTGATCAAATCTGAAAACCTCGCACCGGTACTTGACATGATAAAAACGTTGTTTCGCCGAAATAGCTTGTAAGAAAAAAACTGCAAATTCGTTTAAAGTTACAAAAAAAATTTCTCTTTATTCCACTAAATTCACCAAAACCAAAACAAAGCCGAATTTTTCTTAACCTAGTTATTTTATCAAAAAGAACAGATGATCTATAGCATTTGTAATACAATAACAAAAAAAACAAGGGATGTTAAATAATGAGAGCAAAGATCTCATATATCATTACATGCACAATTATCATCATCATTGATTATTTACCCGCACTCAAATTTATTAATAAGGTGTTACTATTATAATTGAATTCCTCATGGTACCTCTTAAATTGGAAATTTTCCTGGTATTCTATATTTGATTATATATTGTTTCTACTTTGTTCATGTATATATTTCAGTAGCCTTTTAATTTTCTTTAAAAACGGTTACTATTATATATATAATAAGAATCATTTTAACTCAGTACCCTTATTTTCATTTTTTTATTTTAAAAACCCAACATGTTTCGGACTTTTAGGCCATTGTTAAGGGTAAAATTAAATTAAACTTAACCTCACTATGTACAGAAATAAAATTTGTTGAAATGTAAATAAATAAAATTGCAGATGTAAATATCATATGTTTTTCTTTTTTCTTTCTTTTTAGTTGTTAATGTCTTCGGTATGTATTTTTAAGATTTAATATTTTGTCACATATAGCATTGTGTTTATTTACTTGCATGGTATTCAGTATGATGATTGGATCTTTTTTATATTTCGAGTATATATTATAATCTTCTTTTGCGTCGAGTTTTATTCCTTTTATACCATAATCCAAAATTTGTAGATCAGATTCAATATTTTCAAACTTATGATTTTCTTTGAGCATATGTTCGGCTACATTACTTTTCATAGTGGTTTTATTTTTAGAATTGTACGCTTGTACATGTTCTTTATATCGGTAGTTGAATGATCTGCCTGTTTGGCCTACATAGTATTTTTGGCAATCTTTACAATTTATTTGATATATACCTGAGTTTTCAAAATTTGATTTGGTTTGGTGGTTTTCTTCTTTGATTTTCTTGTTAATCACTTGCAATGCGTTGTTTTTGGTTCTATAACTTATGTTGAATTTTGAATTTTTGAATGTTTTCCTGATTGCTCTATTGAATTTATTATTGTATGGGACGCATATAAAGTCGTTTTTTTGTTTTTCTGTTGGATTTGGGTTTTTAAAATAAAAAATGAAAATAAGGGTACAGAGTTAAAATGATTCTTATTATATATATATAAATTTATTTATTTATTTATTCATTCATTCATTCATTTATACCTCTTTATTACCATATATAGTGCAATATGCTTGCAAACTATATATATAAACATGTTCCTTTCATATATTAGTAACTTTGCTCCTTTTCTTTTTAAGTATTAAACTTTGTTCCTATATGTTACCAACCAAATTCATTATTATAATGTGTTAGGCTTATATGCCTTTACTACATATATGAAGGATATAGGTTTTGTAAATTAAATACAATACACATGATAATATATTTCTTAATTTTGTTTGTTTGTTCATGTTAAACTATGTAACCATTAAATATATCTTACGTTCTTTATTATTCCTTATACCCGTTTGGTTAGGTTAGGTTAAGTTTGGTAGGTTAGGTTAGGTTAGTTTAGGTTTAATTAGGTTAACAATACATGGGTATTGTTAGTAACCTAACCTAACCTAAAGTCACCTTACTTTACCTAACCTAACCTAACCAAACCCAACCTAACTAGCGTTTCAGACGCTTTTCCGGTTGTATCTCCGTTACTATCCATCTGATCTTGAAAATTTTTGCATATTCTTGTTCAGCTCGCTCTCCCGGTTAATTTGAGGACCCACACGACTGTCAAATAAAAGAGCGAGATAAATTTCATAAAACAGTTTTCAATGAATTGTTTTTAGTGTCTATTACCACTGACTTTGATTACTGAGGAGACTTTCCATTCTTGAAAAATATTTGGTCTAAGCTTGAGCCAGGATTGGAAGAGGACATTCACCAACGAAGAGCACCGAAGTCAACTTTAATTATTACCCTCTCAGTTGGAAATATTACATGTAACACATACTGTCACAAAAAGCATATAATACAAATTATAACATTGGCTACAACTGTCTGACTTACAGGAATGATGAAAATATTCTGTGATGAATGAGACGTCTCCTAACTCGTAAATTTAGCCAAAGCCTATTGGTCCTATTGAACCACTCTTTACGTCACTTATGTATTCAAATTGATTTTTATGACTGCTGTAGGGCCTTGACGGGGTCATATAGATTATAGACTATGTTTGTTAACTGGTGTAATTATGCGTTAAAAATATAGGTTAAATTAATTATTAATCGTGTGTTAAATTTTGCTGGGATATACACAAAAAAATGCCATATTATGCATGGTTCAAGTTTTTTGGTTTGTTTTTGTATTGTCTATAGTTAATTTTGTTCAGGTTCAGCCACCTCCTCCCGACAGCAAGTGTGTGGCTTGTCAGGCCGCGCCAGCGACCCACGTCGCGGCTCCGTGCGGCCACCAGTGTATTTGCCGGGAGTGTAGGGAGCAACTGACGGCTTGGGCAGCGGAAAACCCCAACGGGTTACGCTGCCCACTTTGCCGCCAAGAAGCCATTTACATCATAGAAATTTTTGTAAATAGGCCCCTTGATTTGTAATTTATTCCAATACAGTTTGTTGTTCATGAAAAGTGTTTTTTTATTCCTCCCTTTAATAAATTATCATATGTCACTTCCCTTTACAACATGTATTATATGTAACACATACTGTCTAAAAAAGCATATATTATAAATTTCAACATTACCGTATTCATAATATAATTTGCTATTATAAATTATGAATATGTTATTGCCGTTTGAATACGTATAATTTGTAATACGATATTATTAAGGTAACGAACATACAGGGTATCTCACACCCTTTAGAAGTAAATCACCGAGAAGTAATCACTCTTAGACAGACACAAATAAAAATCAATATAAACATTTGAATCTAAAATCTTTTATATAGCGCAATAAATAAAATACACCTGTTGCAGCAGATCTGCATACTCAGAAAATTTGAAATGCTTGAATTAATCAATTAGACGGAGCCTTAAACCAAGTAAATTCAACTTAAAATCCTAATTAGAGCACACAACAATTTTTTCCAAAAGAATAACATCGGAAATGAGTATGCAGGTTTGCTGTCATGGAAATTTGAGTTTGAGAAATTTTCTGCCACAGTCAAGTATATATCAACTAAATGAAGCCATATGCCTAGTTTAATTGAAATATGTTGAGAAATAAGCGAGGTATACAATTTTATTTATTTCCCATAAGGTCAACATTGGAACAACGTACTATGTTTTCCGCAAGCGATATCTCGGTAATGACAGAACATCTAGGTAACGATATCGGCATATACGACAGAAATTCAAAACACTAGGTTATTTGTTTTTTTTTCAAGGTGAATTCAATGGCTTCAACCACATTTGTCTATGTAAAAACTGTGCCAGTGTGACGGATTGCTAAAAGGACAATGTAAAGATAGCGTTGCATAATATAAAAATTGCTTTGAGTATGATTGTAGGTACTTACAAATATTGTCCTAAATTTTATTTCCAGCTTGTGAGCTGTGAATATTTGATAAAATCTAAGCACTCCATCAGAATGGTATTTTTACTTTTAGATGTGCAATGTAGTAGTACACGGCAGTTTTTAGGGTTTACGGCTATCAGGAAATCTATAATTATCTAATACACTGAGGGTAGTGATGTGAACAGAACTGCTCCTCAAATTTTAAACCAATTCAAATAATTTCGGCTTTGTAAAAAACATGATTTAATACAGTATTTTAATATGTATTACTCTCCCTCCCCTCCTTTCAACAACAGAAAAGAAAATATTTGGAAATGTGTAATTGTTCTAGTTTTCAAACCTTTTGAAAAAATATCTCGGTCACAACAAACGTTAGAACCCATAGCGAATTTTTCAAATGAGAATCTCTTGTGTATAGGTTGACAACTTACAAGAGCCTTCTAACAATCGATCTCTAGGTCTTATTTCCAAAACCGCAATACATAGAATCCTGAAATTTGGCATTTTCCAACTTTCACCATTCATCTACTTTTTGAAAGCTCTTTAAAATGAGGGGTTTTTACTCATTTTAAGAGGTTTGCACTCGAAAGAGGTTTGCATTTGAAAATATTGAGTTGCCACCGAAATCCCCATATTTGGGGGACTCTAAAAATTGTTGGTAACGTCAAAAATGATTTGGGCTAAGTTAGTATCATTTTCCAAAGGTTAATTGTTTCTTCTAACAAACAAAAAAATTAAAGAGCGGGGACGGACTTTTATACACACTGTATATGAAGCAAGATGTGATTATCATCTTCTAAAATGAGGTACGTATGTTGCTTTGTTCCTTTAAAATAAACTTGGTGGTTAAATTGATCAATTCAGGTTTACTGAAAAAAACAAATACAAATAACGTTATATATATTTTCTACAACAAATTCCTATGATACCTTATTATGCCCTATATTTTTCAAGAGATGAGAATTCAAAAATATCATTGATGTATAAATACACTTGTTTATTCCTCCATGCAATCTTTATCCCACACACTGTATTCTCCTATAAATGACTGTAGTTTGCAATAGTATATTTCGCAACAAGAGCCGAAAACCCTCTCGGCCGAGGTACGAACGCTATTTTTCACCACACTACACAATCAAATATACCCTAAATAATTTAAAACTGATTATTATTTGACTCACTTATAAACAAAGTTTTAAGGTTATAAGCGACGATACAACTTCTTTAGATGATTCAAACAAACAACTATAACTATTTATTGTCTATTGTCTATTGAAAATCATATGATCGCTACCATCCTGACGTTGGAACCTACTGAATGCCGTATAATTATGTAATGTTCTGACGTTTCAAGCAAATAAACGATCAGCTGACTTTCGGCCCTAGGGCCCAAAACGTTGTCGGTCCTGTGGCGGCAAACAGTGTGTTCCGGACCACGTTTGACGTTTGTAAAACAGGTGATTTCGTCGTAGTGTGGTGAAAACAGCTATTATAATTACTTGATCTGTTTACAGTTTCCATAACAACTCATAAGGGCAATGTTAAAATTTTACAACTTTAAAATAGATTTGATTACGTTATTAGATTTTCTCCGGCCGAGTAATCTGCATAGAACATTTAACTTATTTTAGTCATAAATTACTTATTTCCAAAATATGAAGAAAATCCTCGGAACCCAAATAATAACAGAATCAACTCTAAAAGAATAGAATCTTAATAAATATCAAATCCTTAGGCTTTTTTGTGTCTACTAACGCTAACCTTATTTTTAGAGGAGTTAACTAAAAAGATACTAACCTACTAATTCTTGTGTCAATTGGATCTTGTACGCAAGCAAGTGCAGATCTTTAATCACAATGCGCTGTGTAGTACCGTAGGAAAGGCCTAATTGCTGGGAACGATGACGAATTGAGGCTGACCGATTTCCTCGAACACTGGCACTTGTCGCGGCGATATTTGCCACTGATCGTCCACTCCGAGGGCGTACTGCTCTTTGAACATCTAACACTGAACCCGTTACATTGAATTTATCAATCAGTTTTCTAATCGCCGCACGCGATGGACGGTTATGGTTAACAAAATAATTTCGCAGTGCTCGAATCGTGTTATTTAAGTTTTCACCATTTTAATAAAAGATTCTAACAATTAAAACAGGTTCTTCATCCGAATAACGCTCCATAACAACCAATGTCAGTACACAACATTGCCCAACTATAAAACATCAGTTATTTATCTTGCATATGAGACCAGTGGTACCAACTTCAAATTGTAACAAAAGATAACCAAAGTCTACATTTCACATTTAAGTAGCACCATTTTGGAGATCATTTGACATTTCTTTAAGCGGTATTAACTGGTTCAAGGCACCTCTTATTGACACAACTATTGGAATGAGGGCATCATTTTATCGAGAGGACTAGAGTGATCTACTAAGATTAATTGAATAACAGCTTGTGTAAAGTATCTTTTTGGGTTTTTTTTTAGAACGTTATGGAGTTGGGGACTCAGAGGAAAGACACTAACGATTTACCCCAACCAGTCCTAGAGGGGAGTCTTCCAGACCCCTGTCACAGCTGTCTCCTTTCTATAGAAGTGGACCATCCCCCAGGGCTCCAGGTTATTTTTATCATTTGATTCTATGAAATAAACTTATAATACCCAAATTTTCTTTTTAATTTATAAAATGTATTATTAAAATGAAAAGATATACAACATTACATTGCACGTTTAGTCCGGTATGATTGAGACCAAGGAAGATTTCACAGATTTCAGATCAATGAATATTTCAAATTAAAAGGATTGTTAAATATTGTTTATAATTACTTAAACATAAGATATTATTGCCGTTTCCCCACTCTCAAATTTTTAACCAAATAACTTTTCTAACTGTTGAATCGAGACCATTATTTTATTAAGAGGACTAAGGAGTGCTCTGATAAAATTAATAATTATTAATAAATACATGTTACGGTGTACAATCTTTTTTTGTTTTATGGAAAGACATGGAGTTGAACGTCAGGACATCGAAGAAAGACAGATAAGAGGGGAGTTTTCCAGATCCCTGTCACAGCAGTCTCCTTCCAACAGAAGTGGACTATCCCCCAGGGCTCGAGGTTATTTGATTTATTCTGTAAAAAACTTTGCTATAGCCTACTTAATTTTTTACATCAATTCCTTAACATTTACTATGTAGAAAGAAGTTCATTGGTAAAAATATTTCCACTGCAACGACTGGTCATGGCGGGTTTCATTAAAAATCTGAATTTGTTGAGATTTGAATAGTCAAATCTCAGCACATAATCTGCATAACATGCAGAATTTGTTTACGTACCTTTGCATTTCTCATTTACTTATTGATATTTATTTCTGTCAAATATTAATTAAGTATGAATTTTTAATATAAAAATTCCGTTGCAGTATTATGAAAAAGTATGAGTGGTTTTGTATGAATGTGATCAGTTCTTGCTCACTACCTCTAAGACTCACTACTTCTAAGATGAATTCCGCTTCACGGTGAAACCTTTGGTCCTCAGAAGCAATTTTTTTTTGGCCGGGGGAGTTATATGCTGAGACTTGACCAAATCTCAACATATTCAAATTTTTAATAAAAGCCGCCATGACCAGCCGTTACAGCGTTAAAAAAGTTAAAAAAAACTATCAAAAGGTTAAAAAAGCCACGGGCATTGAAATACATAAAATACAGCGGAAGTATGTTTAACCAATGGGAGCACAGCTGAGTGGAGCGAGCAAGAGAACAGGATTGAAATTGAAAGCGATGAATCCTCCCATTTGATTGAGGACTGTGAACGAGAGGAGTTGAGTTGCTCTTGTGATTTAACGAAAATAATTAGTTTTTAGTGGCTGTCCTCGCGTGAAATGCTGTAAATTTAAACTCAAGTTAATCAGTGAAGTGAATCAGTGAAACTGAGTGTAAACCCCGATACATAAAGGTCCATTACAACCTAATTCTGTCCAACGCCTCTCATGCAACATGTCCGTCATTGGTGGGATTGGAGAGGAAAACCAATGATATAAGAGCTCGTTTGAGCTACCTAGAGACCAAAATTGGCCTGGATAAAATACGGAGATTTGCAGCAGAGGAGGTAGACGTACGTGCCTAGTCTCTATATGAGGTGTGGAGACATATCAGGACAGAGTTCAGGGCACTGCCACAGGGTGAAGGAAAAACCCGAAATCTAGATCCAGCTATCGATAACCTTACTACTGAAGGTCTACAGAATGATGAAATCATCGACAATCCTGATGACCCACATGAAACCTTAACTGATCCGGATGTAAACGCCCGGACAAAATCCTCGCCATACCTTTAGATGCAGAAGAACAAAAACTCGCCCTTCAAAAAGCCCGAATAACAGCAGAAGGGAATGACGCCTCCCTCGATGAAAATCAGATTCAAAACTTCATAAAAAAACTTGGGGTTTGCAGAGTTCGATGACGAGATGGCAATCGAACTGGTCAGTGGTCATGTCTGATGTACAACCAGTGACCCAAATCAACCAGTCACCCATTCTAGCCACAGTCATATCAGTTCCAGCCACTCAAGACCTCCCAATACGTTCAGTCAAACTTCCACTAACTCCCGAGCAAGGCCCACCAACAATCTCCGTGTACGATTCTCCCTCACCAACTATATCAACCTTAGAAGAAATTATCCAGTCTAATTCCCCAACAAAAACCGTCCCATCCCAATTCAAACGATGTCTACCATACCCGTCTCCTACGTCCATGAAGAAAACACTGAGATCAAAAGAGCCTGCTGGTATTACCGGCGAAAGCTATAAACAGTAGTTGGAAACTAAAAAAAAAAGAATATGAAAAATAAAGGAACGAAGAGGGATGATGGGTGAAGAAAAAAATAAAAATCCACCTTCAGGAAGAAGAGCAAGAAACTTTTCGATGTGGTGTAAGAGTCGTAGGAGTCATCGAACTCAGAATTAGACGACCCCAACACTCATCGAGCCCGACGACCTGGAACATTTTAGGAAGAATTCTGATGAAAAACGTTCAAAATCTGAGAGTGATTGACCGAAAAAAGGCTATGTGTTTTTAGGGATGAAAGGATGAAGGAAGACGATTGGCTTAGGCCTAGTCCAAACAACGTAAATAATGCACGCTGTAGCTATTGCAACAAGGATTTTTCTATTGTTCATGGAGGTCGCAGTGACGTAATTCAACATTCTCACAGTGCAGAGCACAAGAAAACAAACAGCCTCTTCAACTAACTAGCAGCAATCTTCATAAGTTTTTTGATCCTCGAGTTTCAACAGAAACGGACAAAATTGCTACAATAGAGTTATCATATAATTCTAAGGACTGTGGATGTAAGCTATTACACCAATTCTAGGAATATAGCCCTTGCTATAACTATAACCTAAATCTCATCATATAAAAACACAAGTGCAGGCCGTCCGAAACGCAGAGGCATTATGTCGACTAAATGACCATTTTAAGCCAGACGAATTTAACGTATTCTTTGTAAACATTGCCTGTGATAGCGTAAATTCTAGTCGTAGTCAGGTTTAGCTAATGTTTGTAATTTTGAAGGTTATTTAAGTAAAAATTAGTTCCTGATAGTATTAGAGATTTTGTTTGTAATTATGTGACTGAAAATGACATTGTATATGTTGTTAGACAGTTGGCTTTAAAAAATAATGGACCACTTTGGACTGATCAATGCTCTTATTAAGGAAACCATAACTTACTTTGTTACTCCTTTAACAGTTTGAATTGATAATTTTTTGACACTAGGTGTGTTTCCTGATATTTTAAAAATTACCTAAGTTTACCACATCTGTAAAAAAGGTAAAAGGGATGAAATAGGTAACTATAGGCCTGTTGCCATTGTACCTGTACTGTCTAAGTCTTTAAAATTATTGTTGTTGGCAAACAGTTAATGCAATACTTTGAATCAAACCAACTACCTTGTATAGAACAGTTTGCATTTCGTAAAGGGCTATCTACAACACATGCCTTGACTTTTTTAGTCGATAAGATACTTGATTGTTAGGAAAATAAGGATTTTGCTGCAATTACATTCTGTGATCTTAGCAAAGCATTCGACCGAGTATCCCATGAAATTATGTTAAAACAATTAGAATATTACAACATAAAAGGTGCAACTCCCGATCAAAACGTTAAAAAATACCACTGGCATTTAAATGCATGAAAAATCAAATCTGTTAAACAGAACTCAATATGTAGTTTGATGAGAAGAAGTATCCTCATGTAAACCTGTCAGTTGTGGAGTCCCTCAAGGCTCCGTACTTGGGACTCTGTTGCTTTTAGTTATAATTAATGACTTAAGGTTAATATTCCTGCAAATATTGTACTATACGCAGATGATACTACCATTATTGCTAGACATGCAGAATGTGAACAACTTTTAACTCTAAACATAAAATTAAGATAGTTGAAGACTGGTTAACTTAAAATAACCTTATACTAATTAATGATGATACAAATATTGTTTTGTTTAACTTTCGTCAAGTTCATGGTATGCAATATAAAGGTTCATGGTATGCAAAATAAAGGAAAAAATGCGAAATTTTTTGGGCTAACTCTTGATTTAACTTTGAATTAGCATCAACAAGCAATAGTACTTATAAGTAAACTAAGTTCAAGTATGTTTGCATTGAAGAGGTTATTTGGTAAATTTGAACTAGCCTCTCTCATATAGGAGTACTATGACCTTTTTTCACTGTCATCAATCTAAGCTATGGACTTCTTGTTTGGGGATTCTCTGCACATGCTAATGACATATAATATTCATAATGCAGAAAAAAGGCTATTAGAGTCATAGCTGCAGTAGATATGTATCACAGTTGCAGGGACCTTTTTAAATAATACAAAATATTGGCATTGTTCTTCCTATTCGCTACTATATTTCATGAATTGAAAACTAATATTCAGGGAGTTAGTGATGGGGTGAACACAAAAATAGATGAATTTAAATCTGAAATTAAAGAGTTTAAATCTGAAATGAAAAATGAAATTAAAGAGGGGATGGATCGATGAAGAAATGAAATTAGGAGGGTAGATAAACGGTTAAGCGTAAAACTAGATGAGATGGTAACCAAACATGACAGATTAATTAGGAAAAATCAGTCTAAAATGGAATTAGTTGAGGGTCAAGTTTCATCGGTTGTTACAGAATTAGATATTGTCAAAGTAAATGTAGATAGCTTGAAAGGGAATATCTCTCAGGTTAAAGTTAAGACCAGTAAAATTGAGAATGTGATTGTAGAGCAAAATTAAGTAGTGTCAATTCAAAGTAAATTAATTTCTGAACAAATAACAAAAAAGAATCAGCTAACATTACTGGCTTTGTTGAAAGCCAAAGAGATTGGAAAGAAGTGCTTAAAGCTGAAATTGAAAAACAGCTTGGGGAAGAAATTGCCTCGTTTGGTGGTAGGGTTGACAGTAAATTGCAGTCAAATGAAGATGAGTTATTGGAAGTTAGGGATCAGCTAAGTAGGGGAATTAGTGAGCTTAAAGATATTCCTACACCTACGTTACCAGAAAAAAGTAATAGCCTATCTGACAGTCAGGTTAATAAGCTAATGGGATAGTAGTTCTGGTCCCAAAAAGAACAGTAATGTGGCTGAAATATATTTAGTCGAATTTCATGGGGAAATGAGACGTTTATTCACCCAATGTATTTTTTGATATTTGCTAAAAAGTTTACTCAGGTATCAGAAAATATTTGGGAAACAGATAAATTGATTTTATTAAAATATTTGAAAGGACCAGCTAACACTTGAGCTAGGAAAGTGATTATGTCCCTTGACTCGTACACTGATTTTGAAATTGCATTTAAACGCCAGTTTTGGAACAAAAGTATCCAAAAAAAGTTTTAAATTATTTGTTAGGGGAAGGGGAATTTATTTTAGGTAAAACAGACCTGTCCTCCTATGTGATGAAATATTATGAAAATAATTCATACCTATATTCAGACCATTAAATATGTCAGATTTTATTGATGAGATTGCGCGACATTTACCACAAAGTTTAGGATTGTCACTTGCTACCGCTAGGGATATTAATACAAAAATGATCTGGAATTGTTTTTAAGACAGCTGTCATTATTGCTGAGGGTAAGGTAAATAAATGAAACAAAAAGAAAAAATGACAGTAAGTCTAATACAGATAGCAAACCAGATTATACTTAGAAATGTGACAATAGGCGGGGTAATAATTATGGTAGACCTAATTATAAGAATAGAAATAATTCATACCAACAAGGTAGACACAATGACGGGGGGTACAATGACCAGTATGAAAATAAAAATGACCCTAGTGTTAACTAAAGTAGGCCAAATGACAGAAACCGTAATAATAAGTGACAATCAGGAGCGAGCGCCTCGGGTGACACTAAACAAATGAACATGTTAATAAAAGCAGATGGTAATAGTGGCTATGAACCAAATATAGAAGGATTTCAGTTAAGTTATTGTCTGATAGTTTTGATGTCAGGTTAGGAAGTAAAATTTTGCAAAATAGTGTTATGTGCTCGCAGAATGGTAAGAATTTTATTAATTTTTGTGTAGGCGGAAATAAAATACAGGACTTGATTAAATTAATTGATAAAATGAAAAATGACATTAATAACTTTGTGATTACCTGGATAAGAGTAAATAATTTGCTACAAGGAGGGCTGAACCAACTCGTTAAGAGTAGGTCAGCACTAAAAAACCTATGATTGCTGCTGAAAATTTGCCCCCATTAAGGCATTTTAACCATTACAGGGCCCGTTAGGGTAACCTGTTGGAAGGGGGGCTGTGGGTTAGCTGCGGTCCACATTTAAAGGAGCCTACGACCCTGTACACATTTTTTTTCAAAAGCCTGGGCAGTGTAGTGGTTTCGAGTTTTTCGTACCAAAAAATTGGTAGCTTCACAACTTTACCTCTAGACCAAGGCCACACTACAGACCCGTTAGTGTGGGGGGTCTATGTTAAAAATACTTAGCCACAATAGTTCTCAGTAAGTACTGGGCTTACAATTGATTGGGTACCTATGAGAGACGCCGGAATATGTTAGCTTGTTCATTAAATGAATTTAAAAGATAGCGAGCATGGTATCGAGTTGAGTTGGGAGATTACCCTTAATGAATTTCTAATAAGTATAGATAATAATTAATAAGTCAGGAATCATCATACAAAGATAAATATTTTCACAAAACCAGCTAAGAATAAATGATGAAATAAGAGGTTAGGTTGAAATATATTTTGTACTGTTGGATTACTCATAAAATGGAAATAATAAGATAGATGAGAATTCATTAGTGCATGGAAAGCTAATATATGGACTTCTGACAGGTAAAAATAATAATTAATAAATCAGAGATCGTAAAAGCTATGATTCTAGGGTAAGAAGGGAAGTAGGTGAGTTAGTGTTTCTCACAAATTACTTGATAGATGAAAGGAAAATTTGTTGAATATACTGAAAATAAAAAAATAGTTGGAAATTCAGTATTCATATGAAAGGAGTTAGCTTCAGAGATAACTCGATGGTGGTGGAACCGTATGGTGTTAGAATTGAAGTTGAATTGATGAGATGATAAGAAATAATAGTAACTCGTGTAGCTCAAATTTTGTAAAAATATAAATAAACAATATTTTGATTTTGAAAGTATGCAGTTTCAACGATAAGGACTTGTAAATTTTATAGATGATTGTAAACTTGTACGCTACGTAGGTTAGGTCGGTTGAATAATATTGAAAATTTTTGACAACCGATAGATGTATTAATAAAGATTGAGGATTTAAAGATATTGAATTTTCATTAGGAAAAACATTTGAAATATGGGTTGCCACTTGTAAGTAGAGTGACTAGTAGGTGATAATAAACTGGGACCCTAGGGTATAAATAAATAATGTTTTTTGTTGTTGTTGCTGTATTTAATTTAATGATGGTTAGTAAGCGGAAGTGACACTGGACTTAGTCGAACACTGAAAAATAAAGTGAATTGACCAAAGCGGAAGTGACACTGGACATCTACAAATGTAAGGTGGAATTTTTTAAATAATAGATTATGGAAACATAAAAAATGGCCGCCATCAATCAAATTTTAAAATAATAATGAAAGTAAATTTGAAAATTGAAAACCCATGATAAAACAATGTTAGTATAGAACTTATGCTGATGTATGAATTAAAAATCTTTACTATTATGTGTAATTGATGTAACTTTGAAATGTTGTTGTTAAATATAATATCTTTATGTTTAGGCTAGCTTATAAGTAGTGGGTCTTGAGGGCTCTCATCCGTGGAGGACTGAGGACGTGACGTCGCAGGTCACGTGCCCCCCCCCCCCCCCGAGACCACCCACAACGAGCCCCCCCCGAACAAAATGGAGTCGAACCCCCCCCCCCCTTTGATTGATAGGTGATAAATGCATAACACATCATCGTCTTGATGGATCCACAATAAGGTCCACTAACCCCCCCATTGGTTGATGGGTTTCTCAATGGAACCTTTTGTACCATGACATTGACAAATGAAGAGCTTTGTCGGCTTTGAAAACCGAATGAATAGAACAACCCTCCTTGTCTTTCAATGGAACACCTGTGACTATTCCAGAACCGTCGAAGCTTCTCTGGCGTCTCATTCTTGCTTCAGTTGAATTTCGAAAGAGCAGGATGACTGTGCTGCAGCTGAGAACAGTTCGGAGGTCATACCTCGATTGTGCAAGTTGTGTAATGAGATGGGAGAAAAATTTACTTCAACTCTTATACAACAACAACCTTCACATAAAAATCAAAGTGTACACATACAAAGTACACGGACGAGTAACGAGGACGCAGCGCCCGGCTCGTCACTATGGACGGCTTCGAGTTCATCTATTTATTATATGGTGTCACAGGGTGATGCGGAACAGCAACTCCGGCGTGGACGTAAAAGTAAAAATATTTTCTGAACAAGTTTTAAAAATTAATAAATGTAAATGTATTTTTGTTTTTTCTATTCAGGTTAAAATGAATCAGTATTATTGTAATGATAAATAAAGATTAAAAAACAATAATGATAAATAACAAACGAATTGAAAACAATGAATTTATACACTCGCGCTCGCTCAAAGTTTTGAACAGTAGGGGTATGTAAAGGCTCCTACCTGTAGAGGAGGGATGATGACGTCATAGCCCCCCCCCGAGACCACCCACGACTATCACATTAATTATGCAAATTAGGTCATCAATTATGCAAATTAGATAATTAATACGTAAATTAGGTAATTAATATGTAAATTTAGTAATTAATATGCAAATTAGGTAATTGCTATGTAAATTAGGTAATTGATATGCAAATGAGCTCATTAATATGCAAATTAATTACGTCAGCCCCCCCCCCCCAATGTGCAATGTTTTTCTTTGATTTTGAGAGTCATTTATCAGCTTGAGATGGGTTGACAAGGCTTTAAAGAGAGGAAAGGCGGTATGTTGATTGTAAAGGAAGGGTGTTATTGTGTCGTGACATTGACGAGGGTTGAACAGGAACATACGTGTCCCATTAGGCCGCTATTAGCCGTGAGCAACTCGGTAGGCAACCGATTGCCGGTGTTGAAGCGGGGCATTGAATCAAATGGGAGCCATTAGCCGTGAGCGATCGGTTGCTCAACTGAAAAAGTTGCCCGCGCAGTTGCCGGGCGTGTAAGGCCCCGGAAACTGCGCGGGCAACCGTTTGAGTCTCCCTACCGTCGGGGGGCATTGGAGTATACGGCGCCTATTAGCCGTAGGAAACCAGTGGCGCGACTTTTTGGGCAACTGACGGCGTGCGCATGCGCTAAACCGATCTGTCAAACCTGCTCAGTCTCATCTGTCATTCGTGTCTGACGCACGTGAAGTGGTGCTGTTCGTTATTTAAGTTGTTATTAGTGTTGTAATTGTGTTGTTATTATAATTAGTGCAGTTATCATTAGTTTAACCATGGCCAGAGAACAAATTACCCTGGAAGGTGATATTGAAGAGACTGGAAACATTGACAGCGTTGTAGAAACTGTGACTAGGCCTACTGCAGCAAAGATTGACAAAGGGACGGGAAAAAGTGCGGGAAAAGGAAACAAAGTGGTTAGTGAGAAGAGGCACGATGAGAAAATTAAGAAGTTAACACAGTTAATTGAGAAGAAAATCAACACTGAAGACCTAATTTATGAGATCGAGAAAAAGCCATGCATTTGGGACAGAAGACATGAAGCTTATTCTAACAAAGTAGAAAAATTCAATGCATAGAACGAACTATTGGTATATTTCATCGAGGATTTTGAAGACGGGAATGAGTCTTCAAAAGCGCGGGAGTATTGGTTTCTGCAGTTGCCCAGCTCAGTTGCTGAACCGGGGTCTGACCGGGCAACTCACCGGCAATCTGTTGCCCGCCGAGTTGCTCACAGCTAATAGCGGCCTAAGTAGTGAAAGACGACTATTATCGCGAACAATAAGCTTCTAGAAGGATCTGGAAGGAACCTTTTCGAACATATAACAATAAGAAACGACGCATTAGTTCTCGGAATTGTCGGTTTCGCTCCCCACCCTTGTGGCGTACCGCTCTCCCTTCAGTTTGGTTTGGGAGCTTGTCGTCAACGGTCACAAAAATTATGGACTGCTTGGACTGCGCTCTCAGCGACGAGGTGTTGGTTCGACCTACTACAACTGGATCAATTGGAAGAATAAAGAACCTTATTTTCCACCGGAATATTCAGATTTGGACTGTCGGTACCACATCCCGACATTGGCGGCTAAATTATCCGACTACAAATCCGAGGTGATGTGGCGGGATCATCACAACCATTCCATCTGGCAGTCACCACCAACGGACGACAACCTGGATGTGTACTTCAGAGATATGAACTACCTCGACTTCGAATACCACATCGAGTATGGAGAATCCTGGCAACCGATCGAGGCTGAACAACGCTATTTCAACCAAGTTCTGGACTACTACTTCCCCGACGATCCTTGGGCCAGCCACTACTGCAGACCCCGTCAATTCTGGTGGTGGCCAAAAAAGAACTACATGGAATACCACCAAAAAACCATGGAAGCATAATATAAATAAACTCGCTTCGCTCGCTGGGGGCTCCGCCCTCAGGCCCCCGTTTGTGTTCCCCGCAGTTGAAAAATTCTCAATATTGATGGACCCCTCTAGGGCGTTAGTTGCCAGTGTTAATGTAATTTTTAGCTGGAGATTTTGTGTACGTACTTCAAATAAAACTTATGAAGAACATTTAAAGATATGAATTTTCAACGAAAATTGTACGGGTTGATGAAAATTGTGTGTGTGAAGGTATATTTATATTCGGATGTTACTGATGATAATTAGTTAGGTTGGATGTGAGAAGAGAGCCTATGTATGTGTTTTAAATAATGCTGTCGGAGATTTATTTACGATTTTGATTATGATTTTATTGGGATGGAATATGAGGATTGCAGATGGGTTTTTGAAATTATTTTTGAAATATATTGTTTTTATGAAATGATTAATGAAAGTTGGATTTCAATAACGAATAACTTTTGTATTAAGGAAGAATTAATGTAATTTTGTTTCCTTGTCAGTTTACCTAGCAACAGTTTGTAGCTAGGCGTATCCAGTTCCTCCAAACGGGGAGGCCAGGAAACGTAGGAACCATGTATTTACAACACTTATAAAACAAAATAAATACCAAATAAATGGGGAGTTTGTTTTAAGGCAGGCTCCCTGTCAAAGAATTGACAATCAGATCTATTTACATCAACGAAAAAACAAATTAATGGGGGGTTTGATGAAGTAGGCCCCCTTGCCTCTGCCGTAAACAATTAAAAAAAACAAACATTAACATAATTTTAAACAACTATGTACAACACCGGGGACTTTTTTTTAAGCAGACCCCCTATCGTACTGCGTGAATAGTCTAATTAAAACAAGTATATACAACACCGGGGACTTTTTTTAAGGCAGGCCCTCTATCGTACTGCCTGATCGTAGTCTAATCACAACGAGGAGTTTTTAGTATCTCGCAGATCCTCTAGCCTACTGCGGAAGTCTAAATCGGTATTAATGTAGGAGGTCCTTAAAGACTATGTTCTTCACGTAAGGAATTCCGTCGTGAACCCTCTCTGGGCGGACGAGAACAATGATATGGTCTGGATGCCTAACTCTACTCAGCAAAACGTAGAGCTGACCATGCGTGAAGCAATCCGTGCGTAGATCAACACCGATTGATTCTATCGTCTGACCTTGGCTCTTGTGTCCGGTCATACAATAGGCCAACATAAGTGGGAACTGACGTCGGCGGACCCGAAGCGGCGAACCCTCGACAAACGCAAACGTAAAAATAATTCAGGGAATACATATTGGTTGTGTTTGTCCAGGAAGTCTGACAGTAACCAAGCGGTTGGTGATTGCAGTTACTATGACTTTAGTGCCGTTTACAAGTCCCTCAGCGATGTTGAGGTTCCTCATGACGAGGCACACGGAACCGACTTTGAGTCGCAGGATGTGATCTGGAACACCATTTCCACTGGCTTGGTTCAGGAGTTGCACATCAACATCCAGCCCATCGTCGTTTTGTCTATCCACAGAGTCGGCACTCCTTAACTCATAAAGGTGACCGTCCAAAGAATTCAAGATTAGGTCGTTGATTTCCTTGACGTTCACGATTTGAGTTGAGAGTATTGCACGCCGGGAACACAAATCGGAATCCAAGAGGTCATTAGCTGGAAAGATGGAACCAATCAAATCGGCCAAAGACGTCACATGTCTAATTCCAAAGAGTGGAATCAGATTTTGACCATCCCGCCCCTCCTCAAGAAGAGCCGAAGGGATTGATCCATTTCCTACACCGAGAAGGAATTCTGAGTAGGCGATGGAACCACTGGTTCGATGCGGAGTCTTCAGAGAAAACACTTTGAAACACCCCCATAGATGAGACGCCCGAAGTGAAACACGAGCAACGTCTGATGGCGTGCGAGCATTATCAACGACAGGCGCAATCTGACGGAAATCCCCGGAGCAAAGGAAAGTTTTTCCTACGAATGGAACAGATGAATTCATAAGGTCTCGAAGAGATCGGTCAAGTATCTCGAAAACGAAGCGATGTGCCATTGGTGCCTCATCAAAAACAATGAGTTGTGCCGCTCTTATAAGTTCTGCTCGCTGGGAACCGTTGGTGATATTCCAAAAGCCAGTGCCATCCCCGAGATCCAGTGGAAGCCGAAACAGACCTCCCCATTGCAATGTGACGACGTTCCTCATCATCATCGATTATCGATGATGGTGAGGAAGAATATTGATAATTGTTTGAAGAGTACTGATTAATTGCATGTTATGTGTGGCAAGACGTTCATTTATGAATATTATGCATTGTAGTTCAGAGTTGCACCGCGAGAATGCACAGGTGCTTGAATACGATTACACGCACCTAGAGGACAGCGCGTAATGTCAGTCAAGTGAGTTCATTCAGTGAGTGCGGACGTGTTTTGTAAGTACTAAGGCGGCTACTATTAAGAAGTGGATGAATCAATTCGTATGCTGAAAAAAGAAATTGAAGCGTTGAATCAGTCAAGTGTCAGTGGTGGTGGTGGTGAAAACGATAATGCATATATTTTCCATTACAACAACAAACACAAGATGAGCAACGAGTTTCAATAAAAAGAAATCGAATGACGTAACTGTACAAACCGACAACAGTTCTTCAAATACCATAGAAGACGGATGGACTGTGAGACAGACAAACGATTCAACAGCAATTACTTGGATCGATAGTGGGTTTCAATACACCGTACAGAATCCGAATAATTATGGAAAAATGTTACTGAAATTACATTTATATGATGGAGGAGTCCCGACATACACGTGCAGTGTTTATTTCAACCCCGCCGATGATGTTAACAACAATTTGAAACCGTTATTGTCATATTTACAAAATAATATTTTGTGGGTTGATAGAAGTAGAGGAGCCCTGTAGATTAATGGTTTAACACAAACAAAGATGCCGTTAGCGGCTTGGCGTAAACCGTCAGAGGAACTATGTACAATTGTGTCCCAGCCGACCCCAGTGAAACGCAAAAGATCATCGTCAACAGCGGTGAGACGACAGACACGTAGAGACACGCAGCCAAGGAACAAAAAGAGACAATAATAGATCGAAGGTCGGGATTCTAAGAAATAACCACACACACGTGTGACAACAAAAGGCATTGGAATGTTCTAGAAACTATTTCACAACAGGGGGATGTTTGACTCCAAAACAACAATAACAACAACAATAGTCCGAGGGTCAGAATTCCAAGAATTAGTCACGCACACATGTGCTAACAAAAGGCGATGGAATGATCTAAAACAATTGCACCACAGGGGGACGTTTGGCGCCAAACCTATTTCACAATCCTTTCCTCCACCAAATATTTCACGATAGGGGGATGTTTGGCGCCAAAACAATAATAGACCGAAGGTCAGAATTTTAAGAATTAGTCACGCGCACGTGTGACAACAAAAGGCGATGGAATGTTCTAGAAACTATTGCACCACAGGGGGACGTTTGGCACCAAAACTATTCCACAATCCTTCCCCCTCCACCACAATCCTGACCGCCACCGCTCCATTCGCTGCTCAGTTCTCGTACCGTGTGGACGTGTTTTATATTGTCTCTCGTGACTTGAACGCATTATGTCTTCAATACCGGTGGTACTTAAACAAAGTATGGCTTCGAAAGTGGACTTGAAGTCGTGTTTGAACTCTTGCAAGCCGGGTGTTCCGTACACCAAAATTACCGATCTCCGCGAAGAGTGTCGTTATAAAATTGCACAAGTCGATCGCATCAACACTCAGTACGGCGAGACCATCTTGGCCACATTGGAGGGACAGCTCGGTAAGGACTAATACTTGTACTTCTTCCTTCCACGTCATCACCGACAGCATGATGGAGGAGTACAACGCCGGCTACGGGGATCGCTTACACTTGGTGAGACGTGCAGCAGCACCCGGCAGCAAATATTCTCCATTGGAGTTTGTTTGAAGAGAGAAAAAATATGTTTGTTAAGCAAGAAAAAGAAGACATACCTTAAAAGATTTAAATTTTGACAGGTTTCGTAAGCAATACATATAGCATTGCTTACTTCATAGCATTTAAAACCAGTCTTTTTATTTCTCAAACCCTTACTCACCCAATTAGTAATAAGAGTGAAGCTAAGTCGGTATTTGTGATCAGTCTTCACAATGGATCTGAGATGGCAACATCCATTTTCAGCCATAGTAGCCGGACCTTCGGGTTCGGGGAAATCATATTTTGTGTTGAGATCTATCAAGTCATCGTAAAGATGAGGATTTTTGCCCCTGAACTGGTTTAGACAATAAATTGTTGATTTAAGTTACCTTAACGTCATCCAGTTCTGTGTAGGTCGTATTTTATTGCGACCTAGGTTTCAATGCCTGAAGATAATGCAATCGCATTGAAACCTAGGTTGCAATAAAATACGACCTACACAGAACTGGATGACGTTAAGGTAACTTAAACCTACAATTTATTTATCAAGTACTTAAATGTGATGTGTGATACTGTGTTTGAGAATATTTTCTGGTATCATATTCTGGGTTTACAACCGGACAGTAGTGATGATGGTGCATACAATAGAGACAAGAGTTACCGAATATGGAAGATTTTAATGGTACACCGACGTTGGTGATTGTGGACGATATGATGCGTGAATCATCAGCCACTAGCGGATCTAATATTATAGTAGATCTGTTTACTAAGGGGTCGCATCAGAGAAATCTGAGAGTGTTCTTTATAACTCAGAATACTGCTTTGCGTGAAATGCTTGAAGATCCAGGCAAAAGGAATAAGTATGTAATTCCGTCAGTTCAAAATGAAATAATTGAATGCTTTAATCAAGTTTCCTTAAATAAAATCGTAAGAAACATAAATGAGGCCAAATGTTTTACCATTGGCTTTATACCTAAAAGGAGACTGCTCATGCTTACACATTTTTTGAAGCCAGAATTTTTCCACGCGAAAATAGTGCACATTCGTCACTAGAGATTGCGCCAGCTGTGGTGTTTCACCTTTCACATGAAAGATTCGTATCTCTGAAATGGGATTATCAAAAATCTCCACCAGAATGTGCTAATTTTAGTACCATATGATCAAATTTTTGGCTTCAAAATTTAACATTGCTTGGACCATCTATTTTTTCTTTATAATCAATGGTTTACACTCATATCAACGGACATGAACCAAAATCATAATATTAAAGGAGACTTCTAACAATTTTTTGAAGCTGAATCACTGAAAGGCCGAGACTTAGCTGAAACGATCATTAATGGGTTGACTTCTAGTGGTGTCGATTGCGAGTACATGATAGCCCAAGGATGATATTACGGTGCCGGAAGTGTGGCGGGGATATGTTATGGTGTGCAAGCTTCGGTACGAGAGAAATAGCCAAAGGCAATATATGTACACTGTGCCGCACATTCTTTAAATTTAGCAAGTGATGTACAATCTCTGAGGAATTGTCTGAGTACAACTGAGAAAATGTAAGTATTTCTTAACACTCCAAGGAGGAAATCAGTACCGATGGATGCCACTGATAACAGCATCCAATGACATCCATCGGAATGCCATTCACAAGCTCGATATTTAGTGAAGAGAAGCCATCAAAGCTCGTTCACTGAAGAGGCTTAATGCAACTAGATGGATATCGAAATTTGACGCAATCAACGATTTAAAAGAGCATCTTCCACTTGTTCATGAAGCACTAGACACAATATGATTGAGCCTACGGGTCCAGGTGCCACCTTCATCTAAGCAAGGGCTCATCCTGGACCACAGTGATGAAGCTGGCTTTAAGATTTCTGAAAATTTTTTAAAGTTCATGCCTTTGGAATCCTTAAAAGGAGGTGATCTTACAAATAAGGTAATATCTGGAATGAAAGAATGTGGCTTGGACCCAAGTAATATAAGAGGTTAGGGCTACGATGGGGCCAGTGCAATGAGAGGGAAGTTCAATGGTGTTCAAGCTTGTAAACCAAAGCTTTATCCAACAGCTTTGTGTGTACAATGTGCTTCCCACAGTTTAAATTCAGCTATCACTAATGCGGCAGCACTTTTACCCATAAGAAACTGTTTTGACGTCATTGAAAAAATCTGGACTTTTTCCACACACCAAAACGTCAAGATGTGTTAATGAAGAATATTGAGACCTTGACACCTAATTTAAAAAAAACTGAAAAACTTTGCCAAACCCGTTGGGTTCGGTTGAGAGACACGTCACGGTGTTTGTAATGATTGAGCTCTTGCAACCAGTCGCTGCTTCTCTAGATGAAATCAAGATGTAGGATGACACTGAAACTTCATTAGGTGCAACCATTCTACTGAATACAACAAGTCAATAGGAAATTTTTGGTGGCCCTAAATGTCCCCAAAAAAACTCATTAGTTATACCCTAAAACTAAGTTAAAAGCTTCAATCCATCGACGCTGAACAATTGTCCTCAGTAGATTACACCATGTCAAGGTAAAAACAATCGAGAGAACACACTGAAACCCAATTTGACATTAAATATAACTAAGTTGAAAAAACAGCAGATTTCTTAGGCACTGAAATTAGTATGCCAAGATTAATCGGAAGACAAGTTCATCGCCAAACCATCCCGGCAGAAAACCCTAAGGATTATTTCAGAAAAGCTGTTTTCTTCTTTTGGCTAAATGCCTTTATTTGTGCACTAAACGAGAGATTAACAAATCATTGTACGCTTCTTAAAAGTTTTGAATGTCTCCTTCACCAAAGTTCCTTTATTACATACCAGTGAGGAGAACGAAGATGGCGATAAAATGATAACAACATCAGTAGATGAAAACTTGTAAAAGCAAGACAAAAGTCCAACAAGGAAATCCACTTGATTGTTTTTTCAACTCAGCGACATCTACAAAGAAGACCTTGAAACCCAAACAAAGATCAGGGCGGAATCGGAAACTGTTGAAAAGGATTTGAAGGATACATAATTATAAACTCCTAGGACAAACCCCAGAAGACAAAAGAGGCAAAAGCATCAG
This sequence comes from Flexamia atlantica, assembly GCA_035578135.1. Lineage (NCBI taxonomy): Eukaryota > Metazoa > Arthropoda > Insecta > Hemiptera > Cicadellidae > Flexamia > Flexamia atlantica. The sequence goes on along the minus strand of JAQJVK010000095.1, from coordinate 338,302 downwards.
CCATACTTTGTCTCCCGAAGCTCACCATGCTGTGCGCGAGCATATTACGTTTCCTTTAATAGAGTTCCACTATTGTAGAAAAAAACATACTATCTAAGTGCAGACCTTACGCTCAAACAAATGTGGAAACCGTTCAAAGAGGGACATGCTCAGTTTTAAGTGAGCCAGACCACCTATTTGAGGATATTTCGGGAACATTTCAACTATAATTTTGGGCATCCTCAAGTTGATGCGTGCTGTCTGTGTGAGGAACTAGGAGTGAAAATCAAATCTCGTTATCTTGACGAGGTAGCGAAGAGAACAGATGTGGCTGAAGTCCTTGTACACAAAAGAAGAGCCAAGAAATTTTAGCTTTACAGCATGAGAAGTCACAGGTTGGCGAAAAAGAGACCCATGAGTTGTCTCTTGCCTTTGATTACATGAAAACAGCTTGCCAAAGGTTCCTGTGCAGAAATTATATTATTTACGGCAACGTTCTATAAATATATTTTGTATCCATCACATCAAGGATAACAAGACCACGATTTTCCTTAATCATGAGGGAACAGCAAAAAAGGGGGCGAAGTGTGTTCATTTTTAAAGGAATACATCCAATCAGTCCCCGATCACTACACTGAATTACGACTCTAGCGAAAACTTGGGGTGGGGGCAGAACAAAAACCAAGTTTATTCTCAGTTTTGTTTATATTTGACAAACTCTGGACGTTTCAGTAAAGTTGTACAGTATTTCCCTCTTCGTGGGCACAGCTGTTAACTATGTTTCAGGGATTTTGGACTCATTTGCAAAACCCTTAGAAACCATGACCGGATATTCACAGTTCACGAGATCACAGAACACATAATAAACATAGCAGATGATGTGTTGGATTTTTAACACATTGACCGCGTAAGACGCGGATCCGCGTCATGCTACACTAACGCCAGCCGCGCACGACGAAAATTTCAATGCTTCAGTGGGAGCTCAGCAGATGTCCTGTGAGGTCTGTGTTGTTTTTTCGCGTAGGGTAGTTCCCGCCTTTTAGCGAATTTCCCCTATAGGGAAGAAGCTATTACCGTAGGTCTCATGGTAAGACCTAAGCCCCAGACCATGATAACTTTTCGTTTTGCAACCCCCAGAAGCAAAAAACACCATTCGTTCGAATTTATATATATATATATATATATATATATATATATATATATATATATGTGTCTGTTAGCACGATAGCGGCCGTAAAAATGGTCCGATCTTGATGAAATTTGGTACAGACATGTAAAGTGGTAATCGATTGGACGAGTTCGTGAACCAGCCCGATCGGACCACCAGAGGGGGGGTAAAGGGGGATAAACCCCCCCCAAAATGGGTTTTTTGATCTTTTTACATAGAAAAATAAAATTTATCAAATTTTTGTTGGCACCATTGAATTCAGCTCAAAAAAACAAACAATTAAGTACTGTGAATCACTGCTCTATGTCCATTGGTTACCGAGATATTGAAAGTGGTAAACACAGTACGTTGTCCCAATGTTAACCTTATGGGAAATAAGTAAAATTCTATATCTCGTTTATTTCTTAACATATCTTGATAAAACTTGGTAAATGGCTCCTTCTAGTTCAGATCTACTAAATATTGAATTAAAACCAACAAGTTTAAACATACCTGTAGCAGCAAACCTGCATACTCATTCCCCATGTTAATCTTATGGAGCTTACAAAAACATGTCAAATCTCGCTATGTTAGATTATAATATATTGTTTTGCATTTGAAATTCGCTGAGTATGCAGGTCTGCTGCAACGGGGGTATTAATTCTGCGCTCGCCGCGTGCCGCTCTGTCAACTCATTCAGGATTTGCAATCGTTATTTCATTTGTGTGTGATTTTAGACTTTTTGATGTTTGTATAAACATACTTTTAGTGAAATGGAAGACGATATAGATGAAATAATCGACGACACAATCTCCAAAGAAGATTCTTCATCGGATTCCGAGTCAGAAAACGATGACGACTGAAATCGCACGTGGTCGCCAACGCCCAGTGTGGGTCTTCGGGATATCCCATTCACAGGTCAGTCAGGGCTTTTGGTACCAATTCCAGGAAATAATGAGCTTATTGACTGGTTTTTCTTGTTACTTGACATAGCATTTTTGGAATACAAGGTCGCAAAAACTAACAGGTACGCGTTTGAATTGTTTTATGGGCCTAATACTCACTTCAAATCCACGATCACGAGATGGAAAGACCTTACAGTAGCTGAACTCAAAACTTTCATCGGCTTGTTATTGCACACTGGATCAATTAGAATAAATTTATTTGGTGATTACTGGAAGACACATCACTTGATCATCATGCCTATTTTTAGCCAGTTTATGTGGGCCGAAACCACTTTCTTTTGATAATGCGATGCCTCCATTTTCCCCGTCCCAGAACTGAAGGCTGACCGAAACCAGTAAATGACAGGTCATATAAAATCAGAGCAATTATTGATTATTTCAACAATAGAATGCGGGAAATATACTACCCGAATCGAGAACTGGCAATCCATGAGGAAATGGTTTTCTGGCGAGGGCGGCTACTTTTCCGTCAATATATAAAGAGAAATCGGCATAAATATGGTATAAAGATTTATTCCCTCAATGAACCGGAAGGCCTCGCACTACGTTTTCATGTCTACACCGGGAAAGAAGACCCGAGTTCCGGCAAAGGTCACACCATAAAGATTGTGATGACACTGATGGAAATCTTTTTTGGAAATGAGCACGCATTGTTCATGGACAGTTTTAATAATAGTTTCTTCTTAGTTGTCTTCTAAGCTTCTGCAACGTGACACTTTCTCCACTGACACATTACGTGTAGACCGGAAGCATAACCCCCAAGGCCGTGAAATCTGCAACTCTGTCGAAAGGAACGACAGAGCTAGCTACGCGGAAAACATGCTAGAACCACATGCGAAAATGGAAATATTAGCGAACTGTGACCTATATTTCTATGCAGTTTGAAAACGAAATGGTAAAGACAAAATATAAAAAGAAACAGAATAAAGTAATTCCCAAACCCATCCTTCAGTATAATGCACACATGAAGGAAGTCGATAGAATGGATCAAATTAAATGTTAGTATGTTACCCTTGTGAGCGAAAGACTCTGCGTTGGCCCAAAAAATCTTTGTCTTCTTTCTACAAGTAATCATGGTAAATGCTTTTTATTTATATACTAAGTATAACATTGAAAACAGGCTCAAGATTTATGACTTCCGCCTAAAGGTTCTCGATAGTCTACTTCCCAAAAAAGAAAAACCTGCTATGGTGACTCCAACACGTGAAAGCATGTACCGACTGTCGAAGAATCAGAAACGTCAAGGAAATGCCACTCGGAAACTCTGTCACGAGTTCGGAAGAGATGTCGTATGTGCGCAAAGGAAAAGAAAGAGACTGTCTATATGCCCCGGTGAGCCCTGACTTTGTAAGGTTCGACGTTTTGACAAGCGGCATGAAGATATCGACGTATAAAGAAACAAACAATGGCGGTGGGTGGGGCCCTGGGGGGGATATATTTATGTATCCAAAATGTTTAATTGTTATTAGGTATAATTTTATTTTCATTTTTTTCGGGTAAACTATATATTTTTTTAATTCTAAACAACTAATACATGAAACTCAAAATGGTGAAAGGCAGAGTTGAGTAGGGACTTAAATAAATATTTTTTAAGTGTTTTTATATACAGTGTGTAAATTAAGTATGGAAACAAATCTGTATTTTTTCATCCGAAAGAGATAGAGATATTTTGTTTGTGGCGTTGGTTGTTAGTCCAGGTTCCGGATTTTTTGACATCGAAAAAGTTTTTTCATCCCCCTCACAGGGTGGGGGGTAAGGGGTAACTTAATTTTTTCAAATAGCAACCCCTATTGAGTGACCCCTCATTTTAAAGGGTTTGTCAAAATAAATAAAATGGCGCAAAACCGAGGTCAATACCTCAACCCAAACCCAAATGGCAGCCATTTTTAATTTTGAGATGAACACACGAGATTAACTATGGATACCTAAATTTACCTTTTAAACGGGTTACAATGGGCAAGTTAAACTCTGGATACCATAATTAGATGGAAAAGTGGACATTTTTGTCTCATTCCTGATTTTGCCTCATCCCCCAAAATAGGGTGTTTTGGGGGCAACCCCCTAAATGTTAATGCAAACCCCTGCTGAGTGACCCCTCATTTTGAAGGGTTTGTAAAAACATAAGCAATAGTGCAAACCTTATGGTAATATGTCACCCCTAGCCAATGTGGCAGGTATTCAAAAATGTGACTGGGTAAAAAGCACCTACTTCTATTATTCAAAATTTTGGATGTCTTTTTAGGATCGACGGATATTAATTTAAATCATGGTTTTAAGTTTGTTAAGAGCTATAAAATGAGGGATGACTCAATATGGCTGCTAAAGCAGGCAGTAAATATTTTGAAAGGTGAAATGGGTGTTTTTTCACCCAATCAAATCTTTGAATGACTGTCATTTTGGCTAGGTGTGATATATCGACTTTAAGTTTGCACCACTGATTATGTCTTAACATACCCTTCAAAATGAGGGGTCACTCAGTAGGGGTTTGCATTTGAAATTTTGGGGCTACCCCCAAAACACCCTATTTTGGGGGCTGGGGAAAATCAGGAATAAGGCGAAAACATCCACTTTTCCATCTAACAATGGTATCCAGAGTTTAACTTGCCCAATGTAACCCGCTTAAAAGGTAAATTTAGGTCTCCATAGTTAATCTCGTGTGCTCATCTCAGAATTTAAAATGGCTGCCATTTGGGTTAGGGTTGAGGTATTGACCTCGGGTTGGCGCCATTTGATTTATTTTGAGAAACCCTTTAAGATGAGGGGTCACTCAATAGGGGTTGCTATTTAAAAAAATTAAGTTACCCCTTACCCCCCACCCTGTGAGGGGGATGAAAAAACATTTTCGGTGTCAAAAAATCCGGAACCTGGACTAACAACCAACGCCACAAACAAAATATCTCTATCTCCTTCGGATGAAAAAATACAGATTTGTTTCCATACTTAATTTACACACTGTATATTTTTTATTTTGTATATCATATTTAATCATGCAAAAATTAAATTTTGAGTTTACGGTTTCGTATTTAACATTTTATACCACATTTCCGTCATAAAATGCCATATGTGACGGACGTCAAGATGATTCATCATCACCAAATTGAGTGATGATCAATGATTTACCAAATCATATGTTTGGTATCCATCCCCCAAAAATTAATCCAAAATTATCTGGATGAGCCCAGTGAGGAAACCACGACATCGCTGAGGCTATCGAACCGGCAAGTGTTGCAGACCAACACTTGAGCAAAGGTCACTTCCTGTTATTGCAAATCTAGGAAGCTGGGCTCAGCTGGAAGCGGTCGTTCACGGCAGCCGAAATCGCTGAAATCAAGTTGGATATCACGTTTAGTAGCCGCATGCGGCCTAGGAAGTTCGCGCTCTGGCCACGGGGGTCGATACCTCCCGGTCACCGGAACAGCGCCCCAAGCAGTCGAAGAGGGAGGGAAAGCAGTTGCTGAACGGCAATCGAGTTCAGTTGGAAATGGACCGCGGATGTGATTAATTAACCTCGGAATAGTTCCTCTCACTACATTGGCAATTAAAATTTTTCATTTTTAACTTTTGTAATTTTTTTGAAAACTAAATTCGAGTACTAGATCAGGGTAAATTCAATTAGTCTAAATTTGTATTAGTATTGTCTGAATTATTTTATTAATAAATTCGATTTGGTGAAATTGTGAGCTTTATCTTTCTACTGCGCTCGACACAAAACCTGACATAAGAAGAGGAGAACGGCTGAGGTGTTACAGAGGTGTCGGAAGTGAGATATTGGCTGCCAGAATGGCCAATGGATTGTGGGGTGAGTAATTAATTGATTAATCAACCACTTAAAAAACCAATCACAATAAAAAACTTTATAATTTAAAAATAAATTATAATCTTAATTTACTACAGGAAAACACACTTGTTAAATAGGTAATCATTTTGTTGCAAAATAATATAAACTTATGGGAGAGGATCAATTGCAGTAGCCGATTTATTAATAGAGAATTGCCAGACAGTTAGTTGTGGAGAATATCAACAGAAAAGTGAATATAAGACAAAACTAAGGTGAATAGTTGATGCATTGAATATTTTCAGTCGGACAACATTAAATAAATTTATAGAGGAACAATAACTTAAATAAAATTAACCGATAGACAGTCACCTACCTGACTTAACTCATTTGTTAAATTTATTAATGATTTAATATTGTTTCTGAGGCAATGGAAGTCTAGGGAAGTATTTCCTTTTTATATAAATCAGGTCTGTCTAAGTTTATGCTGACAAGAGTAGTATAGGTTATCGCCGGAGGGGGAACCCCCCCTTTCGTTAACTAGAGTTTACTAGCACATTGATAGAATCCATATGGTAGAACTACCTTTCACCTTTAGAATTACCACACACGTTTCTCATTATACCTTGATCATTTTAAAATAAGAAGTGATAAAAATAGACTAAAACACTACCTTTAGTATTAAATGTCCGATTTGTCTAATACTTGGAAATGTTGTTGTCTAAGCCTGATGCATGTGTATACCCACATGTCATTCCTATCTCACTTATACATTTTTGAAATATAAAATTAATAAAACAGGTGAAAATACTAAGTTTGCTTCTTATTGATCGATTCGTCTGATATTGTGATATGTCTGATATTGTGATATGTCTGAGGTCAATACATGTGTAAATGTCATATGTTATTCCTATCACAGTTGTGCGTTTTAAATTAAAAAGTTAGTAAAATAGTGTAAAATAGCAACTTTGCTCTTTATTGTCCGATTTGTCTAATATTTGGATATGCTATTACTTAAAACTAAAGCGTATGCAAATACCGTATGACAATCTCATATTAGCTGTATATTTTAAAATATAATAGGCTAATATGTTGTCATAATATGCTATTCTCCCAAGTGTAAAATTAATGTATTTGCTATTTGATTTGTGCAATGCTATTTAAGGTGTGCTATATGTTATATTATAGCAATAAAAATAAAGGAGCCCCGAAATAGTGCTCCTTTGTAATATGGGTTCTAATATAATACTTTTGTCTCTAATATGTTATTGCTATATGTAAAATGGTATAAAATGCATATAATCTATAGAGCTATTATATATGGTTTAAGGGCTTTTACTGCATATAAACACAGTCTTGGCAAAGGAAATGAGGCTTTATTTAATTAATATGTAACACTAAACTTTAATTTTAATCTTAAGCCAATATAGTATAAAACATAACCATCTACCTTGATTATTTATTTGGCAGTGTAAAATAATAATATGGCAAATAATTCTACATCGATATATGTTTTATTTTTGCGTTTTATAAAGACCAATGCTATAGTGTATGAGTGTAGAATGGTAGGGAGTACAGTGACCCGCACATAGACTTCTCCAGCCGCACCGTACAGTAAACCTTAAAGCTTTGCCCAGCAACGACCGCTAATGGCAGTGCACAATTGCAGCGAACTGCAGTCTACTGAGAGTCTTACTCGTCGCTGTGTCGCTGGGAGTCACACTCGCCATCTAGCATCACACTGCTGTGTTAGCAACAAGGTCGGTAACAACTATTTTTAAATTTTAACATTTGGTTTATAATTCTCTACATATATTATAGAATGTGGGATTAAATGTATTATTAGAACGGCCAACTTTTTAAAAATGATGGAAAATATCATGAAGTAGTTTGGTTATCATCATCTTATAAAAAGAATAAGGCGATTTGTGTCACCGAGATTGCTGCCAAACTACTGGCCTAATTTTAATGTTTTATATGTTGTTTGAAAGCCCTGAACGTGTAGATGTGCCTTTTGAGAGTCTCAAGTCAGTACATAGACCCAGAAGCCTTGGAAAGCCCTTAAAGTACGATTTTGGCCCATTTAAATAACATGGGATTCATATCAAAACAAGATACACCAGCTGTGATTCAAACAAGCAGAAAAGTCAACCGTCAAAAATTCTTCTGTATCAAACATAAATATATGGTTGCTCGTAATGTTATTAATTTTTTTTGTTAATGAGCTCTTCTTAAATTTATAAAAGTCTTTAGTTGTAATAAATTATGTTATAAATGGAATAATTTTAGGGTTTTATAACAAGTACACCTTTTTAATGTGGAACGTATGACTTTAAGCTAATGAAAAGCTTCTAATAGAGGAATTATAAGCAATATACACACATGCACACATATAATTAATATCATTGATTAGATTTCTACATAAATTAAATAATTGGTATAATAGTATTCCATAACTTTAATGTAACTGAAAGGTAAATATACAATTGCCTACACTAGGGAGTATTAAATTAGGCGGCTGAGAGATAGTTCCAGTACTTAATAAACTATAAGATTTTATGTTTTAGTAGATGATAAGCAGGGGTGATAGGTTTGCTGGGCATATAGTAATAGGGTTTTCATTTTTTTAGGCTCTGTCTGCTGTGTATTGCTGCTTACCGCTGTTCGTTAAACATTTTGAGCTTCTCAGAGATTACTAAGGTAAGAATTTATAATATGGCGTAATTTGTGGGCTCATTTAAAGAGCATAATTATATATAAAAATGTATTAATCTATAATAATTTAAATGTTTACAGGTAAATCTATAAGTCTATTCAAATATTAAATGTTAATACATAAATACTACTTGTTTCTGTTAAATTAAGTATGATATACTAACGTAATGTGTGTGTAACCTGTAAAAACAGTTTCACACCGAAATGTAAAAATCTTAAAGTTTTATAATTTGATATCAACTTGTGAAAGAACACGCAAATATTAAATGTTCTAACAAAATATACATTACTTGATGTGTCAAATAAATGTGTAAGCCCAAATATATTTTACAGTTAACCAACATAACAATTTCGACATGATTATCACATGTTCTGTTGAGAGCTTAAGTATTTTAGAGGTCCACACACTTTTACAAGAATTGGTGTGTGCGTACATGCGGAATCTAGAATAATTCTATAATATTTAAACTTAATAAATATTTACCTAAGATATAAATCTTCTTTGTACATACAATTTGTACATATTTATAGCAAACCGTGTTATTACTTCCCATCGCGATTTACTTGTACATTTTTTATACTGCTACCACCAATTGTGGTTTTAAAGTCTTTTTATAATCCCTGGGGAAAAAATAATTTGATTTGATGAGAATTAGGAATTGTGCATTTCCCGAGCACTGTTTTAACAAGAGTGCCTGTAACTTTGTAATACCACACGCAATACATAAACTCGAGTACATTGCCTTGTAGGAATTGTAGGCTATATTAATACATTTGAGATAATGCTGGTCTATAACCTTAACTAATTATGTACCTGGATTTTAATTTCTTTATATATTTTTCCAGACGATGTGACAAGACACTTTCCATCCCGAGACAGCATTCATCATGTAGCTGTTGTGTAGGTCTAGTCATTTCATTATATCTAGCTTTAATCCCTGTGCTGTGTGCTTGGTTAGCTATAATTTAAGAGAAATCTGTGAATTTACACACAAAAAACCTGTGTCTAACTCATTAAAACTGTAATATTAAATTTCGAGTGTATTTTGGATGTGATGGCATCTACGAGTTCTGCTCAAATAGAAAGTGGCCTCTGCCCCAATTACATTTTTTCAACTCCACAACAACTGGAATCTCATTTCGAAGAATGCCACCCTGACAGGTTCTATTGTTCTTTTGTTTCTCCCTTGGCACTGTACGACATTGTAAAGAAAAGAAGCGTCTAAACCAACACATTAGGGAGGATCATACTGGTGAAAGGTTCCTTTGCACATTCCTTTTTGTGGAAAGTCGTATAAAAACAAGAAGCATTTAACACGTCATTATAAAGTCGACCATGTACAGACTGAAGGCCATAAATGTCCTATATGTAAGAAGGTTTTCCCCGCCGAGACAACTATTTAAAACATATAAAAACTTGCTACAAAAAGAAACAGCAGTATAAATGTACAGAAGAAAGGTGTAAAACCACGTGTTCTACACTACAATCTTACAAAGAACATTTAAAAGACATCCACTACAAAGTGGGCAATAAATATTGTTGCCCGAATTGTTACACGCTTTTCGCCAATAAAGTCCAGTTAGAAAAACACATGGATGAATCCTGTACCGGTAATAACATTCTAAAAAATCCTAATATTATTTTGTCATCTGCAGAGCATAAAAATCTGTCTTTTAATATGCCTTACTATGCAAATTTTCGGAAGCTGATACCACCACAGTGTTTAAATTTGAAAACAAATTTGACTGGAGTGATGTAACTTTCCCTGTTTTTAAACCAAACAACGACTTCATTACCAAGTTTGAAACAAGGAACAATTGCATGGTGGAAGGAAAAACATAGGTGTGATACTCCGACAGTTCAAAATGGACACCTACTGCGCATCTACGTCATCCAGGAAGCAAAGCAACTCTGGCGGCAAATTTATGAATTACTAAAGATAAGACCACGAGAGAACGTTGCCTCTTATTACGTTAAAGTTTTGTTTTTTCCCATTTATTCTAGTACAATTTTTCAAATGGAATGAACTACTTGTTAACTAGATACAATAGTATTTATATTTTCCAAACAATATACCTGTTGCATATTTTATAAGTATGGTTTATTGTAAGTTCGATATAAGTAATTTGATAAATGCATTTTCCTCCAACGTTCATTTTGGGAATTTTTGTAACTGCCAAAAACTGTTCAGGGGATTCGCTACATGGTTTACCAACTATTGTTCATGAAATATTAAACGTTTATGAACAATTTTAAAACGATCATTGCAACCGCTTCTGAACTATTGCAATAAGAGCATTAACACTGTCTGACAGAAAACGTTGATTATGACAATACAGATTTGCTTCATTTCACTGCGTTCGTTTAACATTTAACCACAAAATTAAATGCTGTCCAGCATTTATCCAGGGTAGGAAGCAGTAATCATTTCCTTCCACTTAATTACTCTAATAATAACCTCTAAATTAAAGTGAACACTTTAACAATTGATTTGACCAAACCCCGATCCTAACGAGATCATGACAGTAGCCGTACTTTCAAAAATTCAAATTTCTTTTTAAATGTAAAAGGCATATTACCTGTTTTATTACGATACAGTTGAGCAAACCCAAAACACAATGAAATACAATGATTGTTAAATCTTTTTTTAATGTATCAACAAACTAAATAAGTTAATTTACTTAATAGCATCAAATGACAATATAGTTGGTAGTATTTTTTAATCTTTTAGTTAACTGTGAACTATTACAACAGCATTGGGGTGTCATATCAGCAATGGGCAGTGGTGTAGTGGGGCCGGAGCGGTCCGGAGCGGCGCTTCGCCGCAGCTTCGTCCGGCGCAGGCTAAAATGAGGATCGAAAAGCGTCCTCGCATGAACTTGGTTCTTTTGTCTTTGGTGTAATTTCGTCATATTATGTTGAATCAAATCGATGTCGTGTCGCGGTAACGAACTCGTCCTCGCGCCCGCGGTAAACACGAACTCTTCGTTGCATTGCGGTAAAGGCTGGTTTGCCTAGACAGCGTCAAACGTCAAATGATTTGCATCCGTGCGTTGTCCGTACCCGTGACTTTTGCCTCTCGTTGGACGCTGGAAACCGATTTTGTTGAAGTTATTGCGCTACGGTCCGGCGCAATTCGTTTGACGCGGTTTAGGAAAACTATCCTTGTCTTAATCGAACCCAACGTCGCTTCGGGGTATTTTAATTTGTAGTTACGTTACGGCTAACTTCATGTCTCGCCACGTCACTTTAAACAAATCGATATTAAGATTCGGTTAACTACCGTCCTCGCGTTGCGGTAAACGTCTTGTCGTCCGGCCGTCACTCGACGCCGACTCGACACGGGCAAACTAATCTTCACTGAAATGTTGACTGCAGATTCGTGCTTAGTTTAAATAGATATTTTCTTGCCAATTACACAATCGTGTCCACTGCAATTTTAAGTCTTCGTTCGAAGGGAATTTGTAATATTTTTGTATCTTTAGTTTTTCAATTGTAGTTTTTGCAACCAAAAACTGCACAACCCGGCATTTTTTCAAAAACAGTTTCGATGAAACAAAACAAAATAGAAAACAATAAACCTGAAAATATTAATAGAAATGACAGGTACGATCAGCTGGCTGTCAGATTCGCCCCTTTGCTTCCTGAGTGACGTCACATGACCTGCGCAATATCACACCTATGTTTTTCCTTCCACCATGGGTTTTATCATAAAACCGTTGCCCACATCTCCTACACACACAAGCCTGTCGATGAAGATTACCAAGACGTAGACCAACCAATCTGTTAAAGTCTTTAATATAATGGAATGTTCCATCTACATACAATAGGTCGATGTTGTTGACCAAGTTTTCGTGGGGGGGATTCCATGGAGTTATCCGACCAGAGTGTAGAAAATATATCGATAAACTGCAATTGTTCCATGGTGGAAGGAAAAACATAGGTGTGATATTGCGCAGGTCATGTGACGTCACTCAGGAAGCAAAGGGGCGAATCTGACAGCCAGCTGATCGTACCTGTCATTTCTATTAATATTTTCAGGTTTATTGTTTTCTGTTTTGTTTTGTTTCATCGAAACTGTTTTTGAAAAAATGCCGGGTTGTGCAGTTTTTGGTTGCAAAAACTACAATTGAAAAACTAAAGATACAAAAATATTACAAATTCCCTTCGAACGAAGACTTAAAATTGCAGTGGACACGATTGTGTAATTGGCAAGAAAATATCTATTTAAACTAAGCACGAATCTGCAGTCAACATTTCAGTGAAGATTAGTTTGCCCGTGTCGAGTCGGCGTCGAGTGACGGCCGGACGACAAGACGTTTACCGCAACGCGAGGACGGTAGTTAACCGAATCTTAATATCGATTTGTTTAAAGTGACGTGGCGAGACATGAAGTTAGCCGTAACGTAACTACAAATTAAAATACCCCGAAGCGACGTTGGGTTCGATTAAGACAAGGATAGTTTTCCTAAACCGCGTCAAACGAATTGCGCCGGACCGTAGCGCAATAACTTCAACAAAATCGGTTTCCAGCGTCCAACGAGAGGCAAAAGTCACGGGTACGGACAACGCACGGATGCAAATCATTTGACGTTTGACGCTGTCTAGGCAAACCAGCCTTTACCGCAATGCAACGAAGAGTTCGTGTTTACCGCGGGCGCGAGGACGAGTTCGTTACCGCGACACGACATCGATTTGATTCAACATAATATGACGAAATTACACCAAAGACAAAAGAACCAAGTTCATGCGAGGACGCTTTTCGATCCTCATTTTAGGCTGCGCCGGACGAAGCTGCGGCGAAGCGCCGCTCCGGACCGCTCCGGCCCCACTACACCACTGCCCATTGCTGATATGACACCCCAATGCTGTTGTAATAGTTCACAGTTAACTAAAAGATTAAAAAATACTACCAACTATATTGTCATTTGATGCTATTAAATAAATTAACTTATTTAGTTTGTTGATACATTAAAAAAAGATTTAACAATCATTGTATTTCATTGTGTTTTAGGTTTGCTCAACTGTATCGTAATAAAACAGGTAATATGCCTTTTACATTTAAAAAGAAATTTGAATTTTTGAAAGTACGGCTACTGTCATGATCTCGTTAGGATCGGGGTTTGGTCAAATCAATTGTTAAAGTGTTCACTTTAATTTAGAGGTTATTATTAGAGTAATTAAGTGGAAGGAAATGATTACTGCTTCCTACCCTGGATAAATGCTGGACAGCATTTAATTTTGTGGTTAAATGTTAAACGAACGCAGTGAAATGAAGCAAATCTGTATTGTCATAATCAACGTTTTCTGTCAGACAGTGTGAATGCTCTTATTGCAATAGTTCAGAAGCGGTTGCAATGATCGTTTTAAAATTGTTCATAAACGTTTAATATTTCATGAACAATAGTTGGTAAACTATGTAGCGAATTCGTCGCTGTGTCGCTGGGAGTCACACTCGCCATCTAGCATCACACTGCTGTGTCAGCAGCAAGGTCGGTAACAACTATTTTTAAATTTTAACATTTGGGTTATAATTCTCTACATATATTATAGAATGTGGGATTAAATGTATTATTAGAACGGCCAACTTTTTAAAAATGATGGAAAATATCATGAAGTAGTTTGGTTATCATAATCTTATAAAAAGAATAAGGCGATTTGTGTCACCGAGATTGCTGCCAAACTACTGGCCTAATTTTAATGTTTTATATGTTGTTTGAAGCCCTGAACGTGTAGATGTGCCTTTTGAGAGTCTCAAGTCAGTACATAGACCCAGAAGCCTTGGAAAGCCCTTAAAGTACGATTTTGGCCCATTTAAATAACATGGGATTCATATCAAAACAAGATACACCAGCTGTGATTCAAACAAGCAGAAAAGTCAACCGTCAAAAATTCTTCTGTATCAAACATAAATATATGGTTGCTCGTAATGTTATTAATTTTTTTTTTGTTAATGAGCTCTTCTTAAATTTATAAAAGTCTTTAGTTGTAATAAATTATGTTATAAATGGAATAATTTTTGGGTTTTATAACAAGTACACCTTTTTAATGTGGAACGTATGACTTTAAGCTTATGAAAAGCTTCTAATAGAGGAATTATAAGCAATATACACACATGCACACATATAATTAATATCATTGATTAGATTTCTACATAAATTAAATAATTGGTAAAATAGTATTCCATAACTTTAATGTAACTGAAAGGTAAATATACAATTGTTACACTAGGGAGTATTAAATTAGGCGGCTGAGAGATAGTTCCAGTACTTAATAAACTATAAGATTTTATGTTTTAGTAGATGATAAGCAGGGGTGATAGGTTTGCTGGGCATATAGTAATAGGGTTTTCATTTATTTAGGCTCTGTCTGCTGTGTATTGCTGCTTACCGCTGTTCGTTAAACATTTTGAGCTTCTCAGAGATTACTAAGGTAAGAATTTATAATATGGCGTAATTTGTGGGCTCATTTAAAGAGCATAATTATATATAAAAATGTATTAATCTATAATAATTTAAATGTTTACAGGTAAATCTATAAGTCTATTCAAATATTAAATGTTAATACATAAATACTACTTGTTTCTGTTAAATTAAGTATGATATACTAATGTAATGTGTGTGTAACCTGTAAAAACAGTTTCACACCGAAATGTAAAAATCTTAAAGTTTTATAATTTGATATCAACTTGTGAAAGAACACGCAAATATTAAATGTTCTAACAAAATATACATTACTTGATGTGTCAAATAAATGTGTAAGCCCAAATATATTTTACAGTTAACCAACATAACAATTTCGACATGATTATCACATGTTCTGTTGAGAGCTTAAGTATTTTAGAGGTCCACACACTTTTACAAGAATTGGTGTGTGCGTACATGCGGAATCTAAAATAATTCTATAATATTTAAACTTAATAAATATTTACCTAAGATATAAATCTTCTTTGAACATACAATTTGTACATATTTATAGCAAACCGTGTTATTACTTCCCATCGCGATTTACTTGTACATTTTTTATACTGCTACCACCAATTGTGGTTTTAAAGTCTTTTTATAATCCCTGGGGAAAAAATAATTTGATTTGATGAGAATTAGGAATTGTGCATTTCCCGAGCACTGTTTTAACAAGAGTGCCTGTAACTTTGTAATACCACACGCAATACATAAACTCGAATACATTGCCTTGTAGGAATTGTAGGCTATATTAATACATTTGAGATAATGCTGGTCTATAACCTTAACTAATTATGTACCTGGATTTTAATTTCTTTATATATTTTTCCAGACGATGTGACAAGACACTTTCCATCCCGAGACAGCATTCATCATGTAGCTGTTGTGTAGGTCTAGTCATTTCATTATATCTAGCTTTAATCCCTGTGCTGTGTGCTTGGTTAGCTATAATTTAAGAGAAATCTGTGAATTTACACACAAAAAACCTGTGTCTAACTCATTAAAACTGTAATATTAAATTTCGAGTGTATTTTGGATGTGATGGCATCTACGAGTTCTGCTCAAATAGAAAGTGGCCTCTGCCCCAATTACATTTTTTCAACTCCACAACAACTGGAATCTCATTTCGAAGAATGCCACCCTGACAGGTTCTATTGTTCTTTTGTTTCTCCCTTGGCACTGTACGACATTGTAAAGAAAAGAAGCGTCTAAACCAACACATTAGGGAGGATCATACTGGTGAAAGGTTCCTTTGCACATTCCTTTTTGTGGAAAGTCGTATAAAAACAAGAAGCATTTAACACGTCATTATAAAGTCGACCATGTACAGACTGAAGGCCATAAATGTCCTATATGTAAGAAGGTTTTCCCCGCCGAGACAACTATTTAAAACATATAAAAACTTGCTACAAAAAGAAACAGCAGTATAAATGTACAGAAGAAAGGTGTAAAACCACGTGTTCTACACTACAATCTTACAAAGAACATTTAAAAGACATCCACTACAAAGTGGGCAATAAATATTGTTGCCCGAATTGTTACACGCTTTTCGCCAATAAAGTCCAGTTAGAAAAACACATGGATGAATCCTGTACCGGTAATAACATTCTAAAAAATCCTAATATTATTTTGTCATCTGCAGAGCATAAAAATCTGTCTTTTAATATGCCTTACTATGCAAATTTTCGGAAGCTGATACCACCACAGTGTTTAAATTTGAAAACAAATTTGACTGGAGTGATGTAACTTTCCCTGTTTTTAAACCAAACAACGACTTCATTACCAAGTTTGAAACAAGGAACAATTGCATGGTGGAAGGAAAAACATAGGTGTGATACTCCGACAGTTCAAAATGGACACCTACTGCGCATCTACGTCATCCAGGAAGCAAAGCAACTCTGGCGGCAAATTTATGAATTACTAAAGATAAGACCACGAGAGAACGTTGCCTCTTATTACGTTAAAGTTTTGTTTTTTCCCATTTATTCTAGTACAATTTTTCAAATGGAATGAACTACTTGTTAACTAGATACAATAGTATTTATATTTTCCAAACAATATACCTGTTGCATATTTTATAAGTATGGTTTATTGTAAGTTCGATATAAGTAATTTGATAAATGCATTTTCCTCCAACGTTCATTTTGGGAATTTTTGTAACTGCCAAAAACTGTTCAGGGGATTCGCTACATGGTTTACCAACTATTGTTCATGAAATATTAAACGTTTATGAACAATTTTAAAACGATCATTGCAACCGCTTCTGAACTATTGCAATAAGAGCATTAACACTGTCTGACAGAAAACGTTGATTATGACAATACAGATTTGCTTCATTTCACTGCGTTCGTTTAACATTTAACCACAAAATTAAATGCTGTCCAGCATTTATCCAGGGTAGGAAGCAGTAATCATTTCCTTCCACTTAATTACTCTAATAATAACCTCTAAATTAAAGTGAACACTTTAACAATTGATTTGACCAAACCCCGATCCTAACGAGATCATGACAGTAGCCGTACTTTCAAAAATTCAAATTTCTTTTTAAATGTAAAAGGCATATTACCTGTTTTATTACGATACAGTTGAGCAAACCCAAAACACAATGAAATACAATGATTGTTAAATCTTTTTTTAATGTATCAACAAACTAAATAAGTTAATTTACTTAATAGCATCAAATGACAATATAGTTGGTAGTATTTTTTAATCTTTTAGTTAACTGTGAACTATTACAACAGCATTGGGGTGTCATATCAGCAATGGGCAGTGGTGTAGTGGGGCCGGAGCGGTCCGGAGCGGCGCTTCGCCGCAGCTTCGTCCGGCGCAGGCTAAAATGAGGATCGAAAAGCGTCCTCGCATGAACTTGGTTCTTTTGTCTTTGGTGTAATTTCGTCATATTATGTTGAATCAAATCGATGTCGTGTCGCGGTAACGAACTCGTCCTCGCGCCCGCGGTAAACACGAACTCTTCGTTGCATTGCGGTAAAGGCTGGTTTGCCTAGACAGCGTCAAACGTCAAATGATTTGCATCCGTGCGTTGTCCGTACCCGTGACTTTTGCCTCTCGTTGGACGCTGGAAACCGATTTTGTTGAAGTTATTGCGCTACGGTCCGGCGCAATTCGTTTGACGCGGTTTAGGAAAACTATCCTTGTCTTAATCGAACCCAACGTCGCTTCGGGGTATTTTAATTTGTAGTTACGTTACGGCTAACTTCATGTCTCGCCACGTCACTTTAAACAAATCGATATTAAGATTCGGTTAACTACCGTCCTCGCGTTGCGGTAAACGTCTTGTCGTCCGGCCGTCACTCGACGCCGACTCGACACGGGCAAACTAATCTTCACTGAAATGTTGACTGCAGATTCGTGCTTAGTTTAAATAGATATTTTCTTGCCAATTACACAATCGTGTCCACTGCAATTTTAAGTCTTCGTTCGAAGGGAATTTGTAATATTTTTGTATCTTTAGTTTTTCAATTGTAGTTTTTGCAACCAAAAACTGCACAACCCGGCATTTTTTCAAAAACAGTTTCGATGAAACAAAACAAAATAGAAAACAATAAACCTGAAAATATTAATAGAAATGACAGGTACGATCAGCTGGCTGTCAGATTCGCCCCTTTGCTTCCTGAGTGACGTCACATGACCTGCGCAATATCACACCTATGTTTTTCCTTCCACCATGGGTTTTATCATAAAACCGTTGCCCACATCTCCTACACACACAAGCCTGTCGATGAAGATTACCAAGACGTAGACCAACCAATCTGTTAAAGTCTTTAATATAATGGAATGTTCCATCTACATACAATAGGTCGATGTTGTTGACCAAGTTTTCGTGGGGGGGATTCCATGGAGTTATCCGACCAGAGTGTAGAAAATATATCGATAAACTGCAATTGTTCCATGGTGGAAGGAAAAACATAGGTGTGATATTGCGCAGGTCATGTGACGTCACTCAGGAAGCAAAGGGGCGAATCTGACAGCCAGCTGATCGTACCTGTCATTTCTATTAATATTTTCAGGTTTATTGTTTTCTGTTTTGTTTTGTTTCATCGAAACTGTTTTTGAAAAAATGCCGGGTTGTGCAGTTTTTGGTTGCAAAAACTACAATTGAAAAACTAAAGATACAAAAATATTACAAATTCCCTTCGAACGAAGACTTAAAATTGCAGTGGACACGATTGTGTAATTGGCAAGAAAATATCTATTTAAACTAAGCACGAATCTGCAGTCAACATTTCAGTGAAGATTAGTTTGCCCGTGTCGAGTCGGCGTCGAGTGACGGCCGGACGACAAGACGTTTACCGCAACGCGAGGACGGTAGTTAACCGAATCTTAATATCGATTTGTTTAAAGTGACGTGGCGAGACATGAAGTTAGCCGTAACGTAACTACAAATTAAAATACCCCGAAGCGACGTTGGGTTCGATTAAGACAAGGATAGTTTTCCTAAACCGCGTCAAACGAATTGCGCCGGACCGTAGCGCAATAACTTCAACAAAATCGGTTTCCAGCGTCCAACGAGAGGCAAAAGTCACGGGTACGGACAACGCACGGATGCAAATCATTTGACGTTTGACGCTGTCTAGGCAAACCAGCCTTTACCGCAATGCAACGAAGAGTTCGTGTTTACCGCGGGCGCGAGGACGAGTTCGTTACCGCGACACGACATCGATTTGATTCAACATAATATGACGAAATTACACCAAAGACAAAAGAACCAAGTTCATGCGAGGACGCTTTTCGATCCTCATTTTAGGCTGCGCCGGACGAAGCTGCGGCGAAGCGCCGCTCCGGACCGCTCCGGCCCCACTACACCACTGCCCATTGCTGATATGACACCCCAATGCTGTTGTAATAGTTCACAGTTAACTAAAAGATTAAAAAATACTACCAACTATATTGTCATTTGATGCTATTAAATAAATTAACTTATTTAGTTTGTTGATACATTAAAAAAAGATTTAACAATCATTGTATTTCATTGTGTTTTAGGTTTGCTCAACTGTATCGTAATAAAACAGGTAATATGCCTTTTACATTTAAAAAGAAATTTGAATTTTTGAAAGTACGGCTACTGTCATGATCTCGTTAGGATCGGGGTTTGGTCAAATCAATTGTTAAAGTGTTCACTTTAATTTAGAGGTTATTATTAGAGTAATTAAGTGGAAGGAAATGATTACTGCTTCCTACCCTGGATAAATGCTGGACAGCATTTAATTTTGTGGTTAAATGTTAAACGAACGCAGTGAAATGAAGCAAATCTGTATTGTCATAATCAACGTTTTCTGTCAGACAGTGTGAATGCTCTTATTGCAATAGTTCAGAAGCGGTTGCAATGATCGTTTTAAAATTGTTCATAAACGTTTAATATTTCATGAACAATAGTTGGTAAACTATGTAGCGAATTCGTCGCTGTGTCGCTGGGAGTCACACTCGCCATCTAGCATCACACTGCTGTGTCATCAGCAAGGTCGGTAACAACTATTTTTAAATTTTAACATTTGGGTTATAATTCTCTACATATATTATAGAATGTGGGATTAAATGTATTATTAGAACGGCCAACTTTTTAAAAATGATGGAAAATATCATGAAGTAGTTTGGTTATCATCATCTTATAAAAAGAATAAGGCGATTTGTGTCACCGAGATTGCTGCCAAACTACTGGCCTAATTTTAATGTTTTATATGTTGTTTGAAGCCCTGAACGTGTAGATGTGCCTTTTGAGAGTCTCAAGTCAGTACATAGACCCAGAAGCCTTGGAAAGCCCTTAAAGTACGATTTTGGCCCATTTAAATAACATGGGATTCATATCAAAACAAGATACACCAGCTGTGATTCAAACAAGCAGAAAAGTCAACCGTCAAAAATTCTTCTGTATCAAACATAAATATATGGTTGCTCGTAATGTTATTAATTTTTTTTTTGTTAATGAGCTCTTCTTAAATTTATAAAAGTCTTTAGTTGTAATAAATTATGTTATAAATGGAATAATTTTTGGGTTTTATAACAAGTACACCTTTTTAATGTGGAACGTATGACTTTAAGCTTATGAAAAGCTTCTAATAGAGGAATTATAAGCAATATACACACATGCACACATATAATTAATATCATTGATTAGATTTCTACATAAATTAAATAATTGGTAAAATAGTATTCCATAACTTTAATGTAACTGAAAGGTAAATATACAATTGTTACACTAGGGAGTATTAAATTAGGCGGCTGAGAGATAGTTCCAGTACTTAATAAACTATAAGATTTTATGTTTTAGTAGATGATAAGCAGGGGTGATAGGTTTGCTGGGCATATAGTAATAGGGTTTTCATTTATTTAGGCTCTGTCTGCTGTGTATTGCTGCTTACCGCTGTTCGTTAAACATTTTGAGCTTCTCAGAGATTACTAAGGTAAGAATTTATAATATGGCGTAATTTGTGGGCTCATTTAAAGAGCATAATTATATATAAAAATGTATTAATCTATAATAATTTAAATGTTTACAGGTAAATCTATAAGTCTATTCAAATATTAAATGTTAATACATAAATACTACTTGTTTCTGTTAAATTAAGTATGATATACTAATGTAATGTGTGTGTAACCTGTAAAAACAGTTTCACACCGAAATGTAAAAATCTTAAAGTTTTATAATTTGATATCAACTTGTGAAAGAACACGCAAATATTAAATGTTCTAACAAAATATACATTACTTGATGTGTCAAATAAATGTGTAAGCCCAAATATATTTTACAGTTAACCAACATAACAATTTCGACATGATTATCACATGTTCTGTTGAGAGCTTAAGTATTTTAGAGGTCCACACACTTTTACAAGAATTGGTGTGTGCGTACATGCGGAATCTAAAATAATTCTATAATATTTAAACTTAATAAATATTTACCTAAGATATAAATCTTCTTTGAACATACAATTTGTACATATTTATAGCAAACCGTGTTATTACTTCCCATCGCGATTTACTTGTACATTTTTTATACTGCTACCACCAATTGTGGTTTTAAAGTCTTTTTATAATCCCTGGGGAAAAAATAATTTGATTTGATGAGAATTAGGAATTGTGCATTTCCCGAGCACTGTTTTAACAAGAGTGCCTGTAACTTTGTAATACCACACGCAATACATAAACTCGAATACATTGCCTTGTAGGAATTGTAGGCTATATTAATACATTTGAGATAATGCTGGTCTATAACCTTAACTAATTATGTACCTGGATTTTAATTTCTTTATATATTTTTCCAGACGATGTGACAAGACACTTTCCATCCCGAGACAGCATTCATCATGTAGCTGTTGTGTAGGTCTAGTCATTTCATTATATCTAGCTTTAATCCCTGTGCTGTGTGCTTGGTTAGCTATAATTTAAGAGAAATCTGTGAATTTACACACAAAAAACCTGTGTCTAACTCATTAAAACTGTAATATTAAATTTCGAGTGTATTTTGGATGTGATGGCATCTACGAGTTCTGCTCAAATAGAAAGTGGCCTCTGCCCCAATTACATTTTTTCAACTCCACAACAACTGGAATCTCATTTCGAAGAATGCCACCCTGACAGGTTCTATTGTTCTTTTGTTTCTCCCTTGGCACTGTACGACATTATAAAGAAAAGAAGCGTCTAAACCAACACATTAGGGAGGATCATACTGGTGAAAGGTTCCTTTGCACATTCCTTTTTGTGGAAAGTCGTATAAAAACAAGAAGCATTTAACACGTCATTATAAAGTCGACCATGTACAGACTGAAGGCCATAAATGTCCTATATGTAAGAAGGTTTTCCCCGCCGAGACAACTATTTAAAACATATAAAAACTTGCTACAAAAAGAAACAGCAGTATAAATGTACAGAAGAAAGGTGTAAAACCACGTGTTCTACACTACAATCTTACAAAGAACATTTAAAAGACATCCACTACAAAGTGGGCAATAAATATTGTTGCCCGAATTGTTACACGCTTTTCGCCAATAAAGTCCAGTTAGAAAAACACATGGATGAATCCTGTACCGGTAATAACATTCTAAAAAATCCTAATATTATTTTGTCATCTGCAGAGCATAAAAATCTGTCTTTTAAATATGCCTTACTATGCAAATTTTCGGAAGCTGATACCACCACAGTGTTTAAATTTGAAAACAAATTTGACTGGAGTGATGTAACTTTCCCTGTTTTGAAACCAAACAACGACTTCATTACCAAGTTTGAAACAAGGAACAATTGCATGGTGGAAGGAAAAACATAGGTGTGATACTCCGACAGTTCAAAATGGACACCTACTGCGCATCTACGTCATCCAGGAAGCAAAGCAACTCTCTGGCGGCAAATTTATGAATTACTAAAGATAAGACCACGAGAGAACGTTGCCTCTTATTACGTTAAAGTTTTGTTTTTTCCCATTTATTCTAGTACAATTTTTCAAATGGAATGAACTACTTGTTAACTAGATACAATAGTATTTATATTTTCCAAACAATATACCTGTTGCATATTTTATAAGTATGGTTTATTGTAAGTTCGATATAAGTAATTTGATAAATGCATTTTCCTCCAACGTTCATTTTGGGAATTTTTGTAACTGCCAAAAACTGTTCAGGGGATTCGCTACATAGTTTACCAACTATTGTTCATGAAATATTAAACGTTTATGAACAATTTTAAACGATCATTGCAACCGCTTCTGAACTATTGCAATAAGAGCATTCACACTGTCTGACAGAAAACGTTGATTATGACAATACAGATTTGCTTCATTTCACTGCGTTCGTTTAACATTTAACCACAAAATTAAATGCTGTCCAGCATTTATCCAGTGTAGGAAGCAGTAATCATTTCCTTCCACTTAATTACTCTAATAATAACCTCTAAATTAAAATGAACACTTTAACAATTGATTTGACCAAATCCCTATCCTAACGAGATCATGATAGTAGCCGTACTTTCAAAAATTCAAATTTCTTTTTAAATGTAAAAGGCATATTACCTGTTTTATTACGATACAGTTGAGCAAACCTAAAACACAATGAAATACAATGATTGTTAAATCTTTTTTTAATGTATCAACAAACTAAATAAGTTAATTTATTTAACAGCATCAAATGACAATATAGTTGGTAGTATTTTTTAATCTTTTAGTTAACTGTGAACTATTACAACAGCATTGGGGTGTCATATCAGCAATGGGCAGTGGTGTAGTGGGTCCGGAGCGGTCCGGAGCGGCGCTTCGCCGCAGCTTCGTCCGGCGCAGCCTAAAATGAGGATCGAAAAGCGTCCTCGCATGAACTTGGTTCTTTTGTCTTTGGTGTAATTTCGTCATATTATGTTGAATCAAATCGATGTCGTGTCGCGGTAACGAACTCGTCCTCGCGCCCGCGGTAAACACGAACTCTTCGTTGCATTGCGGTAAAGGCTGGTTTGCCTAGACAGCGTCAAACGTCAAATGATTTGCATCCGTGCGTTGTCCGTACCCGTGACTTTTGCCTCTCGTTGGACGCTGGAAACCGATTTTGTTGAAGTTATTGCGCTACGGTCCGGCGCAATTCGTTCGACGCGGTTTAGGAAAACTATCCTTGTCTTAATCGAACCCAACGTCGCTTCGGGGTATTTTAATTTGTAGTTACGTTACGGCTAACTTCATGTCTCGCCACGTCACTTTAAACAAATCGATATTAAGATTCGGTTAACTACCGTCCTCGCGTTGCGGTAAACGTCTTGTCGTCCGGCCGTCACTCGACGCCGACTCGACACGGGCAAACTAATCTTCACTGAAATGTTGACTGCAGATTCGTGCTTAGTTTAAATTAATATTTTCTTGCCGATTACACGATCGTGTCCACTGCAATTTTAAGTCTTCGTTCGAAGGGAATTTGTAATATTTTTGTATCTTTAGTTCTTCACTTGTAGTTTTTGCAACCAAAAACTGCACAACCCGGCATTTTTTCTAAAGCAGTTTCGATGAAACAAAACAAAATAGAAAACAATAAACCTGAAAATATTAATAGAAATGACAGGTACGATCAGCTGGCTGTCAGATTTGCCCCTTTGCTTCCTGAGTGACGTCACATGACCTGCGCAATATCACACCTATGTTTTTCCTTCCACCATGGAACAATTGCAGTTTATCGATATATTTTCTACACTCTGGTCGGATAACTCCATGGAATCCCTCCCACGAAAACTTGGTCAACAACATCGACCTATTGTATGTAGATGGAACATTCCATTATATTAAATACTTTAACAGATTGGTTGGTCTACGTCTTGGTAATCTTCATCGACAGGCTTGTGTGTGTAGGAGATGTGGGCAACGGTTTTATGATAAAACCCAGGGTGGAAGGAAAAACATAGGTGTGATATTGCGCAGGTCATGTGACGTCACTCAGGAAGCAAAGGGGCGAATCTGACAGCCAGCTGATCGTACCTGTCATTTCTATTAATATTTTCAGGTTTATTGTTTTCTATTTTGTTTTGTTTCATCGAAACTGTTTTTGAAAAAATGCCGGGTTGTGCAGTTTTTGGTTGCAAAAACTACAATTGAAAAACTAAAGATACAAAAATATTACAAATTCCCTTCGAACGAAGAATTAAAATTGCAGTGGACACGATTGTGTAATTGGCAAGAAAATATCAATTTAAACTAAGCACGAATCTGCAGTCAACATTTCAGTGAAGATTAGTTTGCCCGTGTCGAGTCGGCGTCGAGTGACGGCCGGACGACAAGACGTTTACCGCAACGCGAGGACGGTAGTTAACCGAATCTTAATATCGATTTGTTTAAAGTGACGTGGCGAGACATGAAGTTAGCCGTAACGTAACTACAAATTAAAATACCCCGAAGCGACGTTGGGTTCGATTAAGACAAGGATAGTTTTCCTAAACCGCGTCAAACGAATTGCGCCGGAACGTAGCGCAATAACTTCAACAAAATCGGTTTCCAGCGTCCAACGAGAGGCAAAAGTCACGGGTACGGACAACGCACGGATGCAAATCATTTGACGTTTGACGCTGCCTAGGCAAACCAGCCTTTACCGCAATGCAACGAAGAGTTCGTGTTTACCGCGGGCGCGAGGACGAGTTCGTTACCGCGACACGACATCGATTTGATTCAACATAATATGACGAAATTACACCAAAGACAAAAGAACCAAGTTCATGCGAGGACGCTTTTAGATCCTCATTTTAGGCTGCGCCGGACGAAGCTGCGGCGAAGCGCCGCTCCGGACCCACTACACCACTGCCCATTGCTGATATGACACCCAAATGCTGTTGTAATAGTTCACAGTTAACTAAAAGATTAAAAAATACTACCAACTATATTGTCATTTGATGCTATTAAATAAATTAACTTATTTAGTTTGTTGATACATTAAAAAAAGATTTAACAATCATTGTATTTCATTGTGTTTTAGGTTTGCTCAACTGTATCGTAATAAAACAGGTAATATGCCTTTTACATTTAAAAAGAAATTTGAATTTTTGAAAGTACGGCTACTGTCATGATCTCGTTAGGATCGGGGTTTGGTCAAATCAATTGTTAAAGTGTTCATTTTAATTTAGAGGTTATTATTAGAGTAATTAAGTGGAAGGAAATGATTACTGCTTCCTACCCTGGATAAATGCTGGACAGCATTTAATTTTGTGGTTAAATGTTAAACGAACGCAGTGAAATGAAGCAAATCTGTATTGTCATAATCAACGCATTTGTCAGACAGTGTGAATGCTCTTATTGCAATAGTTCAGAAGCTGTTGCAATGATCGTTTTAAAATTGTTCATAAACGTTTAATATTTCATGAACAATAGTTGGTAAACTATGTAGCGAATCCCCTGAACAGTTTTTGGCAGTTACAAAAATTCCCAAAATGAACGTTGGAGGAAAATGCATTTATCAAATTACTTATATCGAACTTACAATAAACCATACTTATAAAATATGCAACAGGTATATTATTTGGAAAATATAAATACTATTGTATCTAGTTAACAAGTAGTTCATTCCATTTGAAAAATTGTACTAGAATAAATGGGAAAAAACAAAACTTTAACGTAATAAGAGGCAACGTTCTCTCGTGGTCTTATCTTTAGTAATTCATAAATTTGCCGCCAGAGAGCATCACGTGATGAGTTGCTTTGCTTCCTGGATGACGTAGATGCGCAGTAGGTGTCCATTTTGAACTGTCGGAGTATCACACCTATGTTTTTCCTTCCACCATGGATAAAACCAGTGTGAAAGCTGTAGATCAGCTAGATGGTCACCAGGCCACTTGCGATCCTGACAACCCTACGAAATTTGAAATGCCAATTGGAGATAAGGCATAACCATCTCTAGTACAAGGCCGTGGCGCTAGTAAATGGCAACATCGCGCCTATGGGTTCAGCTGATTTGGTTATCTATACTCTCTTATGGCACTAATTTTTGTCTACTTGAAACCAGCTGGCTCTGTAGGGGAAAGTCAATAGTTTTACGATGCAAAAAACCCTTGAGAAGCGACGTTGCCAGGTCGAAGGTCGCGGCCTTATTACTAGAGATGGCTATGGATAAGGCCATCATGAAATTTAAAAATTATAACAGACAGAAAATGATAAGATTTATTGCTTATTTGGATTTCGAGGCATTAAATGAGCCACAAGATTCGACTGCCGGTATCCTACAAAAGCATGTCCCATTCGCCGCTTCTTACCTTTTAATAGACGAAGAAGGGGAATATACCAAGCCTCTTCGCGAGGTCTGTGGTTTGGACGCTCCGCAAAAAATATTAGACATGCTAACGGACGATGTTAGGGAAATTGAATCTATTCTGTACAGCAGGACAATTAAACAGGTACCTAAGCTTACAGAAGAACAGCAGGCTCAATTAGACAGCTGTAACACCTGTCACGTTTGTGGTAAGGGGGAATTCACGAGCGACAACCCCAAAGTCATGGTCATTGTCATTTAACTGGCCAATACCGCGGATGTTGCCACAGGATATGTTATCTCTTTTACAGAGACCAAAAGCACATTCCAGTAGTTGTCGCGAACCTAGCGCGGTATGACTCAGCATCTATAATACCACACCTCGGCCAAGTGAAAGTCGTACCAAACACTAATGATAAATTCACATCGTTTTCTAAGAATGTTGGTGAGATGGAACTTAGATTTCTAGATTCTTTCAAATTTATGCACCATAGTCTAAACGAGCTTAGTAATAATCTGGACAAAGAGCAAAAGAAGATTTCTAGGGAGTTTTTCCCCAATGAGGGTGATTTTAATCTGATAATAAGGAAAGGAGTGTATCCATATAATTATCTAACACACATGTCTAAATTCGGTGAGACATCACTCCCACCGATTGAGGCTTTCCACAACTCATTTACAGACACAGAGTT
Source organism: Flexamia atlantica (assembly GCA_035578135.1). Taxonomy (NCBI): domain Eukaryota; kingdom Metazoa; phylum Arthropoda; class Insecta; order Hemiptera; family Cicadellidae; genus Flexamia; species Flexamia atlantica. The sequence continues at coordinate 309,860 of JAQJVK010000095.1, read as the reverse complement.
AAGTCCAGGAGAGTACGAACACGCACAGAAGGTGTGGTCCCATTTCAACATCAAAAACCTCGAAGAATATACCATGTTGTGCTTGAAACAGATGTGCTCATCCTTGCAGATGTCTTCCAAAGTTTTCGCAAGATTGTACACAACACCTCACCTATTTCAACTATTTCACCGCTCCAGGTCTTGCGTTTGATGCCATGCTTAAGATTACAGATGTCCGTCTAGAATTGTTAATAAACAGAGAGATGTATGACTTTTGCAGGAAGGGAATGAGAGGGGGATTTGTAACAGTCCCCCTTAAACACTGTAAAGCCAAAAATTTTTACAAGGGGAAGCTTTACAATAAGGATGAGCCATCATCCTACATATATAATATCGATATGAACTCCCTTAAAAGCGTACGCAAATACCGTATGACAATCTCATATTAGCTGTATATTTTAAAATATAATAGGCTAATATGTTGTCATAATATGCTATTCTCCCAAGTGTAAAATTAATGTATTTGCTATTTGATTTGGGCGATGCTATTTAAGGTGTGCTATATGTTATATTATAGCAATAAAAATATAGGAGCCCCGAAATAGTGCTCCTTTGTAATATGGGTTCTAATATAATACTTTTGTCTCTAATATGTTATTGCTATATGTAAAATGGTATAAAATGCATATAATCTATAGAGCTATTATATATGGTTTAAGGGCTTTTACTGCATATAAACACAGTCTTGGCAAAGGAAATGAGGCTTTACTTAATTAATATGTAACACTAAACTTTAATTTTAATCTTAAGCCAATATAGTATAAAACATAACCATCTACCTTTATTATTTATTTGGCAGTGTAAAATAATAATATGGCAAATAATTCTACATCGATATATGTTTTATTTTTGCGTTTTATAAAGACCAATGCTATAGTGTATGAGTGTAGAATGGTAGGGAGTACAGTGACCCGCACATAGACTTCTCCAGCCGCACCGTACAGTAAACCTTAAAGCTTTGCCCAGCAACGACCGCTAATGGCAGTGCACAATTGCAGCGAACTGCAGTCTACTGAGAGTCTTACTCGTCGCTGTGTCGCTGGGAGTCACACTCGCCATCTAGCATCACACTGCTGTGTTAGCAACAAGGTCGGTAACAACTATTTTTAAATTTTAACATTTGGGTTATAATTCTCTACATATATTATAGAATGTGGGATTAAATGTATTATTAGAACGGCCAACTTTTGAAAAATGATGGAAAATATCATGAAGTAGTTTGGTTATCATCATCTTATAAAAAGAATAAGGCGATTTGTGTCACCGAGATTGCTGCCAAACTACTGGCCTAATTTTAATGTTTTATATGTTGTTTGAAAGCCCTGAACGTGTAGATGTGCCTTTTGAGAGTCTCAAGTCAGTACATAGACCCAGAAGCCTTGGAAAGCCCTTAAAGTACGATTTTGGCCCATTTAAATGACATGGGATTCATATCAAAACAAGATACACCAGCTGTGATTCAAACAAGCAGAAAAGTCAACCGTCAAAAATTCTTCTGTATCAAACATAAATATATGGTTGCTCGTAATGTTATTAATTTTTTTTGTTAATGAGCTCTTCTTAAATTTATAAAAGTCTTTAGTTGTAATAAATTATGTTATAAATGGAATAATTTTAGGGTTTTATAACAAGTACACCTTTTTAATGTGGAACGTATGACTTTAAGCTAATGAAAAGCTTCTAATAGAGGAATTATAAGCAATATACACACATGCACACATATAATTAATATCATTGATTAGATTTCTACGTAAATTAAATAATTGGTATAATAGTATTCCATAACTTTAATGTAACTGAAAGGTAAATATACAATTGCTACACTAGGGAGTATTAAATTAGGCGGCTGAGAGATAGTTCCAGTAGTTAATAAACTATAAGATTATACGTTTTAGTAGATGATAAGCAGGGGTGATAGGTTTGCTGGGCATATAGTAATAGGGTTTTCATTTTTTTAGGCTCTGTCTGCTGTGTATTGCTGCTTACCGCTGTTCGTTAAACATTTTGAGCTTCTCAGAGATTACTAAGGTAAGAATTTATAATATGTCGTAATTTGTGGGCTCATTTAAAGAGCATAATTATATATAAAAATGTATTAATCTATAATAATTTAAATGTTTACAGGTAAATCTATAAGTCTATTCAAATATTAAATGTTAATACATAAATACTACTTGTTTCTGTTAAATTAAGTATGATATACTAATGTAATGTGTGTGTAACCTGTAAAAACAGTTTCACACCGAAATGTAAAAATCTTAAAGATTTATAATTTGATATCAACTTGTGAAAGAACACGCAAATATTAAATGTTCTAACAAAATATACATTACTTGATGTGTCAAATAAATGTGTAAGCCCAAATATATTTTACAGTTAACCAACATAACAATTTCGACATGATTATCACATGTTCTGTTGAGAGCTTAAGTATTTTAGAGGTCCACACACTTTTACAAGAATTGGTGTGTGCGTACATGCGGAATCTAGAATAATTCTATAATATTTAAACTCAATAAATATTTACCTAAGATATAAATCTTCTTTGTACATACAATTTGTACATATTTATAGCAAACCGTGTTATTACTTCCCATCGCGATTTACTTGTACAATTTTTATACTGCAACCACCAATTGTGGTTTTAAAGTCTTTTTATAATCCCTGGGGAAAAAATAATTTGATTTGATGAGAATTAGGAATTGTGCATTTCCCGAGCACTGTTTTAACAAGAGTGCCTGTAACTTAGTAATACCACACGCAATACATAAACTCGAGTACATTGCCTTGTAGGAATTGTAGGCTATATTAATACATTTGAGATAATGCTGGTCTATAACCTTAACTAATTATGTACCTGGATTTTAATTTCTTTATATATTTTTCCAGACGATGTGACAAGACACTTTCCATCCCGAGACAGCATTCATCATGTAGCTGTTGTGTAGGTCTAGTCATTTCATTATATCTAGCTTTAATCCCTGTGCTGTGTGCTTGGTTAGCTATAATTTAAGAGAAATCTGTGAATTTACACACAAAAAACCTGTGTCTAACTCATTAAAACTGTAATATTAAATTTCGAGTGTATTTTGGATGTGATGGCATCTACGAGTTCTGCTCAAATAGAAAGTGGCCTCTGCCCCAATTACATTTTTTCAACTCCACAACAACTGGAATCTCATTTCGAAGAATGCCACCCTGACAGGTTCTATTGTTCTTTTGTTTCTCCCTTGGCACTGTACGACATTATAAAGAAAAGAAGCGTCTAAACCAACACATTAGGGAGGATCATACTGGTGAAAGGTTCCTTTGCACATTCCTTTTTGTGGAAAGTCGTATAAAAACAAGAAGCATTTAACACGTCATTATAAAGTCGACCATGTACAGACTGAAGGCCATAAATGTCCTATATGTAAGAAGGTTTTCCCCGCCGAGACAACTATTTAAAACATATAAAAACTTGCTACAAAAAGAAACAGCAGTATAAATGTACAGAAGAAAGGTGTAAAACCACGTGTTCTACACTACAATCTTACAAAGAACATTTAAAAGACATCCACTACAAAGTGGGCAATAAATATTGTTGCCCGAATTGTTACACGCTTTTCGCCAATAAAGTCCAGTTAGAAAAACACATGGATGAATCCTGTACCGGTAATAACATTCTAAAAAATCCTAATATTATTTTGTCATCTGCAGAGCATAAAAATCTGTCTTTTAAATATGCCTTACTATGCAAATTTTCGGAAGCTGATACCACCACAGTGTTTAAATTTGAAAACAAATTTGACTGGAGTGATGTAACTTTCCCTGTTTTGAAACCAAACAACGACTTCATTACCAAGTTTGAAACAAGGAACAATTGCATGGTGGAAGGAAAAACATAGGTGTGATACTCCGACAGTTCAAAATGGACACCTACTGCGCATCTACGTCATCCAGGAAGCAAAGCAACTCATCACGTGATGCTCTCTGGCGGCAAATTTATGAATTACTAAAGATAAGACCACGAGAGAACGTTGCCTCTTATTACGTTAAAGTTTTGTTTTTTCCCATTTATTCTAGTACAATTTTTCAAATGGAATGAACTACTTGTTAACTAGATACAATAGTATTTATATTTTCCAAACAATATACCTGTTGCATATTTTATAAGTATGGTTTATTGTAAGTTCGATATAAGTAATTTGATAAATGCATTTTCCTCCAACGTTCATTTTGGGAATTTTTGTAACTGCCAAAAACTGTTCAGGGGATTCGCTACATGGTTTACCAACTATTGTTCATGAAATATTAAACGTTTATGAACAATTTTAAAACGATCATTGCAACCGCTTCTGAACTATTGCAATAAGAGCATTAACACTGTCTGACAGAAAACGTTGATTATGACAATACAGATTTGCTTCATTTCACTGCGTTCGTTTAACATTTAACCACAAAATTAAATGCTGTCCAGCATTTATCCAGGGTAGGAAGCAGTAATCATTTCCTTCCACTTAATTACTCTAATAATAACCTCTAAATTAAAATGAACACTTTAACAATTGATTTGACCAAACCCCGATCCTAACGAGATCATGATAGTAGCCGTACTTTCAAAAATTCAAATTTCTTTTTAAATGTAAAAGGCATATTACCTGTTTTATTACGATACAATTGAGCAAACCTAAAACACAATGAAATACAATGATTGTTAAATCTTTTTTTAATGTATCAACAAACTAAATAAGTTAATTTATTTAATAGCATCAAATGACAATATAGTTGGTAGTATTTTTTAATCTTTTAGTTAACTGTGAACTATTACAACAGCATTTGGGTGTCATATCAGCAATGGGCAGTGGTGTAGTGGGGCCGGAGCGGCGCTTCGCCGCAGCTTCGTCCGGCGCAGCCTAAAATGAGGATCTAAAAGCGTCCTCGCATGAACTTGGTTCTTTTGTCTTTGGTGTAATTTCGTCATATTATGTTGAATCAAATCGATGTCGTGTCGCGGTAACGAACTCGTCCTCGCGCCCGCGGTAAACACGAACTCTTCGTTGCATTGCGGTAAAGGCTGGTTTGCCTAGACAGCGTCAAACGTCAAATGATTTGCATCCGTGCGTTGTCCGTACCCGTGACTTTTGCCTCTCGTTGGACGCTGGAAACCGATTTTGTTGAAGTTATTGCGCTACGTTCCGGCGCAATTCGTTTGACGCGGTTTAGGAAAACTATCCTTGTCTTAATCGAACCCAACGTCGCTTCGGGGTATTTTAATTTGTAGTTACGTTACGGCTAACTTCATGTCTCGCCACGTCACTTTAAACAAATCGATATTAAGATTCGGTTAACTACCGTCCTCGCGTTGCGGTAAACGTCTTGTCGTCCGGCCGTCACTCGACGCCGACTCGACACGGGCAAACTAATCTTCACTGAAATGTTGACTGCAGATTCGTGCTTAGTTTAAATTGATATTTTCTTGCCGATTACACGATCGTGTCCACTGCAATTTTAAGTCTTCGTTCGAAGGGAATTTGTAATATTTTTGTATCTTTAGTTTTTCAATTGTAGTTTTTGCAACCAAAAACTGCACAACCCGGCATTTTTTCAAAAACAGTTTCGATGAAACAAAACAAAATAGAAAACAATAAACCTGAAAATATTAATAGAAATGACAGGTACGATCAGCTGGCTGTCAGATTTGCCCCTTTGCTTCCTGAGTGACGTCACATGACCTGCGCAATATCACACCTATGTTTTTCCTTCCACCATGGAACAATTGCAGTTTATCGATATATTTTCTACACTCTGGTCGGATAACTCCATGGAATCCCTCCCACGAAAACTTGGTCAACAACATCGACCTATTGTATGTAGATGGAACATTCCATTATATTAAATACTTTAACAGATTGGTTGGTCTACGTCTTGGTAATCTTCATCGACAGGCTTGTGTGTGTAGGAGATGTGGGCAACGGTTTTATGATAAAACCCAGGGTGGAAGGAAAAACATAGGTGTGATATTGCGCAGGTCATGTGACGTCACTCAGGAAGCAAAGGGGCGAATCTGACAGCCAGCTGATCGTACCTGTCATTTCTATTAATATTTTCAGGTTTATTGTTTTCTATTTTGTTTTGTTTCATCGAAACTGTTTTTGAAAAAATGCCGGGTTGTGCAGTTTTTGGTTGCAAAAAATACAATTGAAAAACTAAAGATACAAAAATATTACAAATTCCCTTCGAACGAAGACTTGAAATTGCAGTGGACACGATCGTGTAATCGGCAAGAAAATATCAATTTAAACTAAGCACGAATCTGCAGTCAACATTTCAGTGAAGATTAGTTTGCCCGTGTCGAGTCGGCGTCGAGTGACGGCCGGACGACAAGACGTTTACCGCAACGCGAGGACGGTAGTTAACCGAATCTTAATATCGATTTGTTTAAAGTGACGTGGCGAGACATGAAGTTAGCCGTAACGTAACTACAAATTAAAATACCCCGAAGCGACGTTGGGTTCGATTAAGACAAGGATAGTTTTCCTAAACCGCGTCAAACGAATTGCGCCGGACCGTAGCGCAATAACTTCAACAAAATCGGTTTCCAGCGTCCAACGAGAGGCAAAAGTCACGGGTACGGACAACGCACGGATGCAAATCATTTGACGTTTGACGCTGTCTAGGCAAACCAGCCTTTACCGCAATGCAACGAAGAGTTCGTGTTTACCGCGGGCGCGAGGACGAGTTCGTTACCGCGTCACGACATCGATTTGATTCAACATAATATGACGAAATTACACCAAAGACAAAAGAACCAAGTTCATGCGAGGACGCTTTTCGATCCTCATTTTAGGCTGCGCCGGACGAAGCTGCGGCGAAGCGCCGCTCCGGACCGCTCCGGCCCCACTACACCACTGCCCATTGCTGATATGACACCCCAATGCTGTTGTAATAGTTCACAGTTAACTAAAAGATTAAAAAATACTACCAACTATATTGTCATTTGATGCTATTAAATAAATTAACTTATTTAGTTTGTTGATACATTAAAAAAAGATTTAACAATCATTGTATTTCATTGTGTTTTAAGTTTGCTCAACTGTATCGTAATAAAACAGGTAATATGCCTTTTACATTTAAAAAGAAATTTGAATTTTTAAAAGTACGGCTACTGTCATGATCTCGTTAGGATCGGGGTTTGGTCAAATCAATTGTTAAAGTGTTCATTTTAATTTAGAGGTTATTATTAGAGTAATTAAGTGGAAGGAAATGATTACTGCTTCCTACCCTGGATAAATGCTGGACAGCATTTAATTTTGTGGTTAAATGTTAAACGAACGCAGTGAAATGAAGCAAATCTGTATTGTCATAATCAACGTTTTCTGTCAGACAGTGTGAATGCTCTTATTGCAATAGTTCAGAAGCGGTTGCAATGATCGTTTTAAAATTGTTCATAAACGTTTAATATTTCATGAACAATAGTTGGTAAACTATGTAGCGAATCCCCTGAACAGTTTTTGGCAGTTACAAAAATTCCCAAAATGAACGTTGGAGGAAAATGCATTTATCAAATTACTTATATCGAACTTACAATAAACCATACTTATAAAATATGCAACAGGTATATTTTTTGGAAAATATAAATACTATTGTATCTAGTTAACAAGTAGTTCATTCCATTTGAAAAATTGTACTAGAATAAATGGGGAAAAAACAAAACTTTAACGTAATAAGAGGCAACGTTCTCTCGTGGTCTTATCTTTAGTAATTCATAAATTTGCCGCCAGAGAGCATCACGTGATGAGTTGCTTTGCTTCCTGGATGACGTAGATGCGCAGTAGGTGTCCATTTTGAACTGTCGGAGTATCAAAACTATGTTTTTCCTTCCACCATGGATAAAACCAGTGTGAAATCTGTAGATCAGCTAGATGGTCACCAGGCCACTTGCGATCCTGACAACCCTACGAAATTTGAAATGCCAATTGGAGATAAGGCATAACCATCTCTAGCACAAGGCCGTGGCGCTAGTAAATGGCAACATCGCGCCTATGGGTTCAGCTGATTTGGTTATCTATACTCTCTTATGGCACTAATTTTTGTCTACTTGAAACCAGCTGGCTCTGTAGGGGAAAGTCAATAGTTTTACGATGCAAAAAACCCTTGAGAAGCGACGTTGCCAGGTCGAAGGTCGCGGCCTTATTACTAGAGATGGCTATGGATAAGGCCATCATGAAATTTAAAAATTATAACAGACAGAAAATGATAAGATTTATTGCTTATTTGGATTTCGAGGCATTAAATGAGCCACAAGATTCGACTGCCGGTATCCTACAAAAGCATGTCCCATTCGCCGCTTCTTACCTTTTAATAGACGAAGAAGGGGAATATACCAAGCCTCTTCGCGAGGTCTGTGGTTTGGACGCTCCGCAAAAAATATTAGACATGCTAACGGACGATGTTAGGGAAATTGAATCTATTCTGTACAGCAGGACAATTAAACAGGTACCTAAGCTTACAGAAGAACAGCAGGCTCAATTAGACAGCTGTAACACCTGTCACGTTTGTGGTAAGGGGGAATTCACGAGCGACAACCCCAAAGTCATGGTCATTGTCATTTAACTGGCCAATACCGCGGATGTTGCCACAGGATATGTTATCTTTTTTACAGAGACCAAAAGCACATTCCAGTAGTTGTCGCGAACCTAGCGCGGTATGACTCAGCATCTATAATACCACACCTCGGCCAAGTGAAAGTCGTACCAAACACTAATGATAAATTCACATCGTTTTCTAAGAATGTTGGTGAGATGGAACTTAGATTTCTAGATTCTTTCAAATTTATGCACCATAGTCTAAACGAGCTTAGTAATAATCTGGACAAAGAGCAAAAGAAGATTTCTAGGGAGTTTTTCCCCAATGAGGGTGATTTTAATCTGATAATAAGGAAAGGAGTGTATCCATATAATTATCTAACACACATGTCTAAATTCGGTGAGACATCACTCCCACCGATTGAGGCTTTCCACAACTCATTTACAGACACAGAGTTAAGACCAGGAGAGTACGAACACGCACAGAAGGTGTGGTCCCATTTCAACATCAAAAACCTCGAAGAATATACCATGTTGTGCTTGAAACAGATGTGCTCATCCTTGCAGATGTCTTCCAAAGTTTTCGCAAGATTGTACACAACACCTCACCTATTTCAACTATTTCACCGCTCCAGGTCTTGCGTTTGATGCCATGCTTAAGATTACAGATGTCCGTCTAGAATTGTTAATAAACAGAGAGATGTATGACTTTTGCAGGAAGGGAATGAGAGGGGGATTTGTAACAGTCCCCCTTAAACACTGTAAAGCCAAAATTTTTACAAGGGGAAGCTTTACAATAAGGATGAGCCATCATCCTACATATATAATATCGATATGAACTCCCTTAAAAGCGTACGCAAATACCGTATGACAATCTCATATTAGCTGTATATTTTAAAATATAATAGGCTAATATGTTGTCATAATATGCTATTCTCCCAAGTGTAAAATTAATGTATTTGCTATTTGATTTGTGCGATGCTATTTAAGGTGTGCTATATGTTATATTATAGCAATAAAAATATAGGAGCCCCGAAATAGTGCTCCTTTGTAATATGGGTTCTAATATAATACTTTTGTCTCTAATATGTTATTGCTATATGTAAAATGGTATAAAATGCATATAATCTATAGAGCTATTATATATGGTTTAAGGGCTTTTACTGCATATAAACACAGTCTTGGCAAAGGAAATGAGGCTTTATTTAATTAATATGTAACACTAAACTTTAATTTTAATCTTAAGCCAATATAGTATAAAACATAACCATCTACCTTTATTATTTATTTGGCAGTGTAAAATAATAATATGGCAAATAATTCTACATCGATATATGTTTTATTTTTGCGTTTTATAAAGACCAATGCTATAGTGTATGAGTGTAGAATGGTAGGGAGTACAGTGACCCGCACATAGACTTCTCCAGCCGCACCGTACAGTAAACCTTAAAGCTTTGCCCAGCAACGACCGCTAATGGCAGTGCACAATTGCAGCGAACTGCAGTCTACTGAGAGTCTTACTCGTCGCTGTGTCGCTGGGAGTCACACTCGCCATCTAGCATCACACTGCTGTGTTAGCAACAAGGTCGGTAACAACTATTTTTAAATTTTAACATTTGGGTTATAATTCTCTACATATATTATAGAATGTGGGATTAAATGTATTATTAGAACGGCCAACTTTTGAAAAATGATGGAAAATACCATTAAGTAGTTTGGTTATCATCATCTTATAAAAAGAATAAGGCGATTTGTGTCATCGAGATTGCTGCCAAACTACTGGCCTAATTTTAATGTTTTATATGTTGTTTGAAAGCCCTGAACGTGTAGATGTGCCTTTTGAGAGTCTCAAGTCAGTACATAGACCCAGAAGCCTTGGAAAGCCCTTAAAGTACGATTTTGGCCCATTTAAATGACATGGGATTCATATCAAAACAAGATACACCAGCTGTGATTCAAACAAGCAGAAAAGTCAACCGTCAAAAATTCTTCTGTATCAAACATAAATATATGGTTGCTTGTAATGTTATTAATTTTTTTTGTTAATGAGCTCTTCTTAAATTTATAAATGTCTTTAGTTGTAATAAATTATGTTATAAATGGAATAATTTTAGGGTTTTATAACAAGTACACCTTTTTAATGTGGAACGTATGACTTTAAGCTAATGAAAAGCTTCTAATAGAGGAATTATAAGCAATATACACACATGCACACATATAATTAATATCATTGATTAGATTTCTACATAAATTAAATAATTGGTATAATAGTATTCCATAACTTTAATGTAACTGAAAGGTAAATATACAATTACTACACTAGGGAGTATTAAATTAGGCGGCTGAGAGATAGTTCCAGTAGTTAATAAACTATAAGATTATACGTTTTAGTAGATGATAAGCAGGGGTGATAGGTTTGCTGGGCATATAGTAATAGGGTTTTCATTTTTTTAGGCTCTGTCTGCTGTGTATTGCTGCTTACCGCTGTTCGTTAAACATTTTGAGCTTCTCAGAGATTACTAAGGTAAGAATTTATAATATGTCGTAATTTGTGGGCTCATTTAAAGAGCATAATTATATATAAAAATGTATTAATCTATAATAATTTAAATGTTTACAGGTAAATCTATAAGTCTATTCAAATATTAAATGTTAATACATAAATACTACTTGTTTCTGTTAAATTAAGTATGATATACTAATGTAATGTGTGTGTAACCTGTAAAAACAGTTTCACACCGAAATGTAAAAATCTTAAAGTTTTATAATTTGATATCAACTTGTGAATGAACACGCAAATATTAAATGTTCTAACAAAATATACATTACTTGATGTGTCAAATAAATGTGTAAGCCCAAATATATTTTACAGTTAACCAACATAACAATTTCGACATGATTATCACATGTTCTGTTGAGAGCTTAAGTATTTTAGAGGTCCACACACTTTTACAAGAATTGGTGTGTGCGTACATGCGGAATCTAGAATAATTCTATAATATTTAAACTCAATAAATATTTACCTAAGATATAAATCTTCTTTCTACATACAATTTGTACATATTTATAGCAAACCGTGTTATTACTTCCCATCGCGATTTACTTGTACATTTTTTATACTGCTACCACCAATTGTGGTTTTAAAGTCTTTTTATAATCCCTGGGGAAAAAATAATTTGATTTGATGAGAATTAGGAATTGTGCATTTCCCGAGCACTGTTTTAACAAGAGTGCCTGTAACTTTGTAATACCACACGCAATACATAAACTCGAGTACATTGCCTTGTAGGAATTGTAGGCTATATTAATACATTTGAGATAATGCTGGTCTATAACCTTAACTAATTATGTACCTGGATTTTAATTTCTTTATATATTTTTCCAGACGATGTGACAAGACACTTTCCATCCCGAGACAGCATTAATCATGTAGCTGTTGTGTAGGTCTAGTCATTTCATTATATCTAGCTTTAATCCCTGTGCTGTGTGCTTGGTTAGCTATAATTTAAGAGAAATCTGTGAATTTACACACAAAAAACCTGTGTCTAACTCATTAAAACTGTAATATTACATGTTAAAAAATATCTACAATAACATTGTCTAATATTAAATTTCGAGTGTATTTTGGATGTGATGGCATCTACGAGTTCTGCTCAAATAGAAAGTGGCCTCTGCCCCAATTACATTTTTTCAACTCCACAACAACTGGAATCTCATTTCGAAGAATGCCACCCTGACAGGTTCTATTGTTCTTTTGTTTCTCCCTTGGCACTGTACGACATTATAAAGAAAAGAAGCGTCTAAACCAACACATTAGGGAGGATCATACTGGTGAAAGGTTCCTTTGCACATTCCTTTTTGTGGAAAGTCGTATAAAAACAAGAAGCATTTAACACGTCATTATAAAGTCGACCATGTACAGACTGAAGGCCATAAATGTCCTATATGTAAGAAGGTTTTCCCCGCCGAGACAACTATTTAAAACATATAAAAACTTGCTACAAAAAAAACAGCAGTATAAATGTACAGAAGAAAGGTGTAAAACCACGTGTTCTACACTACAATCTTACAAAGAACATTTAAAAGACATCCACTACAAAGTGGGCAATAAATATTGTTGCCCGAATTGTTACACGCTTTTCGCCAATAAAGTCCAGTTAGAAAAACACATGGATAAATCCTGTACCGGTAATAACATTCTAAAAAATCCTAATATTATTTTGTCACCTGCAGAGCATAAAAATCTGTCTTTTAAATATGTCTTACTATGCAAATTTTCGGAAGCTGATACCACCACAGTGTTTAAATTTGAAAACAAATTTGACTGGAGTGATGTAACTTTCCCTGTTTTGAAACCAAACAACGACTTCATTACCAAGTTTGAAACAAGGAACAATTGCATGGTGGAAGGAAAAACATAGGTGTGATACTCCGACAGTTCAAAATGGACACCTACTGCGCATCTACGTCATCCAGGAAGCAAAGCAACTCATCACGTGATGCTCTCTGGCGGCAAATTTATGAATTACTAAAGATAAGACCACGAGAGAACGTTGCCTCTTATTACGTTAAAGTTTTGTTTTTTCCCATTTATTCTAGTACAATTTTTCAAATGGAATGAACTACTTGTTAACTAGATACAATAGTATTTATATTTTCCAAACAATATACCTGTTGCATATTTTATAAGTATGGTTTATTGTAAGTTCGATATAAGTAATTTGATAAATGCATTTTCCTCCAACGTTCATTTTGGGAATTTTTGTAACTGCCAAAAACTGTTCAGGGGATTCGCTACATAGTTTACCAACTATTGTTCATGAAATATTAAACGTTTATGAACAATTTTAAAACGATCATTGCAACCGCTTCTGAACTATTGCAATAAGAGCATTCACACTGTCTGACAGAAAACGTTGATTATGACAATACAGATTTGCTTCATTTCACTGCGTTCGTTTAACATTTAACCACAAAATCAAATGCTGTCCAGCATTTATCCAGGGTAGGAAGCAGTAATCATTTCCTTCCACTTAATTACTCTAATAATAACCTCTAAATTAAAATGAACACTTTAACAATTGATTTGACCAAACCCCTATCCTAACGAGATCATGATAGTAGCCGTACTTTCAAAAATTCAAATTTCTTTTTAAATGTAAAAGGCATATTACCTGTTTTATTACGATACAGTTGAGCAAACCTAAAACACAATGAAATACAATGATTGTTAAATCTTTTTTTAATGTATCAACAAACTAAATAAGTTAATTTATTTAATAGCATCAAATGACAATATAGTTGGTAGTATTTTTTAATCTTTTAGTTAACTGTGAACTATTACAACAGCATTGGGGTGTCATATCAGCAATGGGCAGTGGTGTAGTGGGGCCGGAGCGGTCCGGAGCGGCGCTTCGCCGCAGCTTCGTCCGGCGCAGCCTAAAATGAGGATCGAAAAGCGTCCTCGCATGAACTTGGTTCTTTTGTCTTTGGTGTAATTTCGTCATATTATGTTGAATCAAATCGATGTCGTGTCGCGGTAACGAACTCGTCCTCGCGCCCGCGGTAAACACGAACTCTTCGTTGCATTGCGGTAAAGGCTGGTTTGCCTAGACAGCGTCAAACGTCAAATGATTTGCATCCGTGCTTTGTCCGTACCCGTGACTTTTGCCTCTCGTTGGACGCTGGAAACCGATTTTGTTGAAGTTATTGCGCTACGGTCCGGCGCAATTCGTTTGACGCGGTTTAGGAAAACTATCCTTGTCTTAATCGAACCCAACGTCGCTTCGGGGTATTTTAATTTGTAGTTACGTTACGGCTAACTTCATGTCTCGCCACGTCACTTTAAACAAATCGATATTAAGATTCGGTTAACTACCGTCCTCGCGTTGCGGTAAACGTCTTGTCGTCCGGCCGTCACTCGACGCCGACTCGACACGGGCAAACTAATCTTCACTGAAATGTTGACTGCATATTCGTGCTTAGTTTAAATTGATATTTTCTTGCCGATTACACGATCGTGTCCACTGCAATTTTAAGTCTTCGTTCGAAGGGAATTTGTAATATTTTTGTATCTTTAGTTTTTCAATTGTAGTTTTTGCAACCAAAAACTGCACAACCCGGCATTTTTTCAAAAACAGTTTCGATGAAACAAAACAAAATAGAAAACAATAAACCTGAAAATATTAATAGAAATGACAGGTACGATCAGCTGGCTGTCAGATTCGCCCCTTTGCTTCCTGAGTGACGTCACATGACCTGCGCAATATCACACCTATGTTTTTCCTTCCACCATGGAACAATTGCAGTTTACCGATATATTTTCTACACTCTGGTCGGATAACTCCATGGAATCCCCCCCACGAAAACTTGGTCAACAACATCGACCTATTGTATGTAGATGGAACATTCCATTATATTAAATACTTTAACAGATTGGTTGGTCTACGTCTTGGTTATCTTCATCGACAGGCTTGTGTGTGTAGGAGATGTGGGCAACGGTTTTATGATATTGCTATTGATGTTGATATTATGATAAACCCATGGTGGAAGGAAAAACATAGGTGTGATATTGCGCAGGTCATGTGACGTCACTCAGGAAGCAAAGGGGCGAATCTGACAGCCAGCTGATCGTACCTGTCATTTCTATTAATATTTTCAGGTTTATTGTTTTCTATTTTGTTTTGTTTCATCGAAACTGCTTTTGAAAAAATGCCGGGTTGTGCAGTTTTTGGTTGCAAAAACTACAATTGAAGAACTAAAGATACAAAAATATTACAAATTCCCTTCGAACGAAGACTTAAAATTGCAGTGGACAAGATCGTGTAATCGGCAAGAATATATTAATTTAAACTAAGCACGAATCTGCAGTCAACATTTCAGTGAAGATTAGTTTGCCCGTGTCGAGTCGGCGTCGAGTGACGGCCGGACGACAAGACGTTTACCGCAACGCGAGGACGGTAGTTAACCGAATCTTAATATCGATTTGTTTAAAGTGACGTGGCGAGACATGAAGTTAGCCGTAACGTAACTACAAATTAAAATACCCCGAAGCGACGTTGGGTTCGATTAAGACAAGGATAGTTTTCCTAAACAGCGTCAAACGAATTGCGCCGGACCGTAGCGCAATAACTTCAACAAAATCGGTTTCCAGCGTCCAACGAGAGGCAAAAGTCACGGGTACGGACAACGCACGGATGCAAATCATTTGACGTTTGACGCTGTCTAGGCAAACCAGCCTTTACCGCAATGCAACGAAGAGTTCGTGTTTACCGCGGGCGCGAGGACGAGTTCGTTACCGCGACACGACATCGATTTGATTCAACATAATATGACGAAATTACACCAAAGACAAAAGAACCAAGTTCATGCGAGGACGCTTTTCGATCCTCATTTTAGGCTGCGCCGGACGAAGCTGCGGCGAAGCGCCGCTCCGGACCGCTCCGGCCCCACTACACCACTGCCCATTGCTGATATGACACCCCAATGCTGTTGTAATAGTTCACAGTTAACTAAAAGATTAAAAAATACTACCAACTATATTGTCATTTGATGCTATTAAATAAATTAACTTATTTAGTTTGTTGATACATTAAAAAAAGATTTAACAATCATTGTATTTCATTGTGTTTTAGGTTTGCTCAACTGTATCGTAATAAAACAGGTAATATGCCTTTTACATTTAAAAAGAAATTTGAATTTTTGAAAGTACGGCTACTGTCATGATCTCGTTAGGATCGGGGTTTGGTCAAATCAATTGTTAAAGTGTTCATTTTAATTTAGAGGTTATTATTAGAGTAATTAAGTGGAAGGAAATGATTACTGCTTCCTACCCTGGATAAATGCTGGACAGCATTTAATTTTGTGGTTAAATGTTAAACGAACGCAGTGAAATGAAGCAAATCTGTATTGTCATAATCAACGTTTTCTGTCAGACAGTGTGAATGCTCTTATTGCAATAGTTCAGAAGCGGTTGCAATGATCGTTTTAAAATTGTTCATAAACGTTTAATATTTCATGAACAATAGTTGGTAAACTATGTAGCGAATCCCCTGAACAGTTTTTGGCAGTTACAAAAATTCCCAAAATGAACGTTGGAGGAAAATGCATTTATCAAATTACTTATATCGAACTTACAATAAACCATACTTATAAAATATGCAACAGGTATATTGTTTGGAAAATATAAATACTATTGTATCTAGTTAACAAGTAGTTCATTCCATTTGAAAAATTGTACTAGAATAAATGGGAAAAAACAAAACTTTAACGCAATAAGAGGCAACGTTCTCTCGTGGTCTTATCTTTAGTAATTCATAAATTTGCCGCCAGAGAGCATCACGTGATGAGTTGCTTTGCTTCCTGGATGACGTAGATGCGCAGTAGGTGTCCATTTTGAACTGTCGGAGTATCACACCTATGTTTTTCCTTCCACCATGGATAAAACCAGTGTGAAATCTGTAGATCAGCTAGATGGTCACCAGGCCACTTGCGATCCTGACAACCCTACGAAATTTGAAATGCCAATTGGAGATAAGGCATAACCATCTCTAGTACAAGGCCGTGGCGCTAGTAAATGGCAACATCGCGCCTATGGGTTCAGCTGATTTGGTTATCTATACTCTCTTATGGCACTAATTTTTGTCTACTTGAAACCAGCTGGCTCTGTAGGGGAAAGTCAATAGTTTTACGATGCAAAAAACCCTTGAGAAGCGACGTTGCCAGGTCGAAGGTCGCGGCCTTATTACTAGAGATGGCTATGGATAAGGCCAATATGAAATTTAAAAATTATAACAGACAGAAAATGATAGGATTTATTGCTTATTTGGATTTCGAGGCATTAAATGAGCCACAAGATTCGACTGCCGGTATCCTACAAAAGCATGTCCCATTCGCCGCTTCTTACCTTTTAATAGACGAAGAAGGGGAATATACCAAGCCTCTTCGCGAGGTCTGTGGTTTGGACGCTCCGCAAAAAATATTAGACATGCTAACGGACGATGTTAGGGAAATTGAATCTATTCTGTACAGCAGGACAATTAAACAGGTACCTAAGCTTACAGAAGAACAGCAGGCTCAATTAGACAGCTGTAACACCTGTCACGTTTGTGGTAAGGGGGAATTCACGAGCGACAACCCCAAAGTCATGGTCATTGTCATTTAATTGGCCAATACCGCGGATGTTGCCACAGGATATGTTATCTTTTTTACAGAGACCAAAAGCACATTCCAGTAGTTGTCGCGAACCTAGCGCGGTATGACTCAGCATCTATAATACCACACCTCGGCCAAGTGAAAGTCGTACCAAACACTAATGATAAATTCACATCGTTTTCTAAGAATGTTGGTGAGATGGAACTTAGATTTCTAGATTCTTTCAAATTTATGCACCATAGTCTAAACGAGCTTAGTAATAATCTGGACAAAGAGCAAAAGAAGATTTCTAGGGAGTTTTTCCCCAATGAGGGTGATTTTAATCTGATAATAAGGAAAGGAGTGTATCCATATAATTATCTAACACACATGTCTAAATTCGGTGAGACATCACTCCCACCGATTGAGGCTTTCCACAACTCATTTACAGACACAGAGTTAAGACCAGGAGAGTACGAACACGCACAGAAGGTGTGGTCCCATTTCAACATCAAAAACCTCGAAGAATATACCATGTTGTGCTTGAAACAGATGTGCTCATCCTTGCAGATGTCTTCCAAAGTTTTCGCAAGATTGTACACAACACCTCACCTATTTCAACTATTTCACCGCTCCAGGTCTTGCGTTTGATGCCATGCTTAAGATAACAGATGTCCGTCTAGAATTGTTAATAAACAGAGAGATGTATGACTTTTGCAGGAAGGGAATGAGAGGGGGATTTGTAACAGTCCCCCTTAAACACTGTAAAGCCAAAATTTTTACAAGGGGAAGCTTTACAATAAGGATGAGCCATCATCCTACATATATAATATCGATATGAACTCCCTTAAAAGCGTACGCAAATACCGTATGACAATCTCATATTAGCTGTATATTTTAAAATATAATAGGCTAATATGTTGTCATAATATGCTATTCTCCCAAGTGTAAAATTAATGTATTTGCTATTTGATTTGTGCGATGCTATTTAAGGTGTGCTATATGTTATATTATAGCAATAAAAATATAGGAGCCCCGAAATAGTGCTCCTTTGTAATATGGGTTCTAATATAATACTTTTGTCTCTAATATGTTATTGCTATATGTAAAATGGTATAAAATGCATATAATCTATAGAGCTATTATATATGGTTTAAGGGCTTTTACTGCATATAAACACAGTCTTGGCAAAGGAAATGAGGCTTTACTTAATTAATATGTAACACTAAACTTTAATTTTAATCTTAAGCCAATATAGTATAAAACATAACCATCTACCTTTATTATTTATTTGGCAGTGTAAAATAATAATATGGCAAATAATTCTACATCGATATATGTTTTATTTTTGCGTTTTATAAAGACCAATGCTATAGTGTATGAGTGTAGAATGGTAGGGAGTACAGTGACCCGCACATAGACTTCTCCAGCCGCACCGTACAGTAAACCTTAAAGCTTTGCCCAGCAACGACCGCTAATGGCAGTGCACAATTGCAGCGAACTGCAGTCTACTGAGAGTCTTACTCGTCGCTGTGTCGCTGGGAGTCACACTCGCCATCTAGCATCACACTGCTGTGTTAGCAACAAGGTCGGTAACAACTATTTTTAAATTTTAACATTTGGGTTATAATTCTCTACATATATTATAGAATGTGGGATTAAATGTATTATTAGAACGGCCAACTTTTGAAAAATGATGGAAAATATCATGAAGTAGTTTGGTTATCATCATCTTATAAAAAGAATAAGGCGATTTGTGTCACCGAGATTGCTGCCAAACTACTGGCCTAATTTTAATGTTTTATATGTTGTTTGAAAGCCCTGAACGTGTAGATGTGCCTTTTGAGAGTCTCAAGTCAGTACATAGACCCAGAAGCCTTGGAAAGCCCTTAAAGTACGATTTTGGCCCATTTAAATGACATGGGATTCATATCAAAACAAGATACACCAGCTGTGATTCAAACAAGCAGAAAAGTCAACCGTCAAAAATTCTTCTGTATCAAACATAAATATATGGTTGCTTGTAATGTTATTAATGTTTTTTGATAATGAGCTCTTCTTAAATTTATAAAAGTCTTTAGTTGTAATAAATTATGTTATAAATGGAATAATTTTAGGGTTTTATAACAAGTACACCTTTTTAATGTGGAACGTATGACTTTAAGCTAATGAAAAGCTTCTAATAGAGGAATTATAAGCAATATACACACATGCACACATATAATTAATATCATTGATTAGATTTCTACATAAATTAAATAATTGGTATAATAGTATTCCATAACTTTAATGTAACTGAAAGGTAAATATACAATTGCTACACTAGGGAGTATTAAATTAGGCGGCTGAGAGATAGTTCCAGTAGTTAATAAACTATAAGATTATACGTTTTAGTAGATGATAAGCAGGGGTGATAGGTTTGCTGGGCATATAGTAATAGGGTTTTCATTTTTTTAGGCTCTGTCTGCTGTGTATTGCTGCTTACCGCTGTTCGTTAAACATTTTGAGCTTCTCAGAGATTACTAAGGTAAGAATTTATAATATGTCGTAATTTGTGGGCTCATTTAAAGAGCATAATTATATATAAAAATGTATTAATCTATAATAATTTAAATGTTTACAGGTAAATCTATAAGTCTATTCAAATATTAAATGTTAATACATAAATACTACTTGTTTCTGTTAAATTAAGTATGATATACTAATGTAATGTGTGTGTAACCTGTAAAAACAGTTTCACACCGAAATGTAAAAATCTTAAAGTTTTATAATTTGATATCAACTTGTGAATGAACACGCAAATATTAAATGTTCTAACAAAATATACATTACTTGATGTGTCAAATAAATGTGTAAGCCCAAATATATTTTACAGTTAACCAACATAACAATTTCGACATGATTATCACATGTTCTGTTGAGAGCTTAAGTATTTTAGAGGTCCACACACTTTTACAAGAATTGGTGTGTGCGTACATGCGGAATCTAGAATAATTCTATAATATTTAAACTCAATAAATATTTACCTAAGATATAAATCTTCTTTCTACATACAATTTGTACATATTTATAGCAAACCGTGTTATTACTTCCCATCGCGATTTACTTGTACATTTTTTATACTGCTACCACCAATTGTGGTTTTAAAGTCTTTTTATAATCCCTGGGGAAAAAATAATTTGATTTGATGAGAATTAGGAATTGTGCATTTCCCGAGCACTGTTTTAACAAGAGTGCCTGTAACTTTGTAATACCACACTCAATACATAAACTCGAGTACATTGCCTTGTAGGAATTGTGGGCTATATTAATACATTTGAGATAATGCTGGTCTATAACCTTAACTAATTATGTACCTGGATTTTAATTTCTTTATATATTTTTCCAGACGATGTGACAAGACACTTTCCATCCCGAGACAGCATTAATCATGTAGCTGTTGTGTAGGTCTAGTCATTTCATTATATCTAGCTTTAATCCCTGTGCTGTGTGCTTGGTTAGCTATAATTTAAGAGAAATCTGTGAATTTACACACAAAAAACCTGTGTCTAACTCATTAAAACTGTAATATTACATGTTAAAAAATATCTACAATAACATTGTCTAATATTAAATTTCGAGTGTATTTTGGATGTGATGGCATCTACGAGTTCTGCTCAAATAGAAAGTGGCCTCTGCCCCAATTACATTTTTTCAACTCCACAACAACTGGAATCTCATTTCGAAGAATGCCACCCTGACAGGTTCTATTGTTCTTTTGTTTCTCCCTTGGCACTGTACGACATTATAAAGAAAAGAAGCGTCTAAACCAACACATTAGGGAGGATCATACTGGTGAAAGGTTCCTTTGCACATTCCTTTTTGTGGAAAGTCGTATAAAAACAAGAAGCATTTAACACGTCATTATAAAGTCGACCATGTACAGACTGAAGGCCATAAATGTCCTATATGTAAGAAGGTTTTCCCCGCCGAGACAACTATTTAAAACATATAAAAACTTGCTACAAAAAAAACAGCAGTATAAATGTACAGAAGAAAGGTGTAAAACCACGTGTTCTACACTACAATCTTACAAAGAACATTTAAAAGACATCCACTACAAAGTGGGCAATAAATATTGTTGCCCGAATTGTTACACGCTTTTCGCCAATAAAGTCCAGTTAGAAAAACACATGGATATATCCTGTACCGGTAATAACATTCTAAAAAATCCTAATATTATTTTGTCACCTGCAGAGCATAAAAATCTGTCTTTTAAATATGTCTTACTATGCAAATTTTCGGAAGCTGATACCACCACAGTGTTTAAATTTGAAAACAAATTTGACTGGAGTGATGTAACTTTCCCTGTTTTGAAACCAAACAACGACTTCATTACCAAGTTTGAAACAAGGAACAATTGCATGGTGGAAGGAAAAACATAGGTGTGATACTCCGACAGTTCAAAATGGACACCTACTGCGCATCTACGTCATCCACGAAGCAAAGCAACTCATCACGTGATGCTCTCTGGCGGCAAATTTATGAATTACTAAAGATAAGACCACGAGAGAACGTTGCCTCTTATTACGTTAAAGTTTTGTTTTTTCCCATTTATTCTAGTACAATTTTTCAAATGGAATGAACTACTTGTTAACTAGATACAATAGTATTTATATTTTCCAAACAATATACCTGTTGCATATTTTATAAGTATGGTTTATTGTAAGTTCGATATAAGTAATTTGATAAATGCATTTTCCTCCAACGTTCATTTTGGGAATTTTTGTAACTGCCAAAAACTGTTCAGGGGATTCGCTACATAGTTTACCAACTATTGTTCATGAAATATTAAACGTTTATGAACAATTTTAAAACGATCATTGCAACCGCTTCTGAACTATTGCAATAAGAGCATTCACACTGTCTGACAGAAAACGTTGATTATGACAATACAGATTTGCTTCATTTCACTGCGTTCGTTTAACATTTAACCACAAAATTAAATGCTGTCCAGCATTTATCCAGGGTAGGAAGCAGTAATCATTTCCTTCCACTTAATTACTCTAATAATAACCTCTAAATTAAAATGAACACTTTAACAATTGATTTGACCAAACCCCTATCCTAACGAGATCATGATAGTAGCCGTACTTTCAAAAATTCAAATTTCTTTTTAAATGTAAAAGGCATATTACCTGTTTTATTACGATACAGTTGAGCAAACCTAAAACACAATGAAATACAATGATTGTTAAATCTTTTTTTAATGTATCAACAAACTAAATAAGTTAATTTATTTAATAGCATCAAATGACAATATAGTTGGTAGTATTTTTTAATCTTTTAGTTAACTGTGAACTATTACAACAGCATTGGGGTGTCATATCAGCAATGGGCAGTGGTGTAGTGGGGCCGGAGCGGTCCGGAGCGGCGCTTCGCCGCAGCTTCGTCCGGCGCAGCCTAAAATGAGGATCGAAAAGCGTCCTCGCATGAACTTGGTTCTTTTGTCTTTGGTGTAATTTCGTCATATTATGTTGAATCAAATCGATGTCGTGTCGCGGTAACGAACTCGTCCTCGCGCCCGCGGTAAACACGAACTCTTCGTTGCATTGCGGTAAAGGCTGGTTTGCCTAGACAGCGTCAAACGTCAAATGATTTGCATCCGTGCTTTGTCCGTACCCGTGACTTTTGCCTCTCGTTGGACGCTGGAAACCGATTTTGTTGAAGTTATTGCGCTACGGTCCGGCGCAATTCGTTTGACGCGGTTTAGGAAAACTATCCTTGTCTTAATCGAACCCAACGTCGCTTCAGGGTATTTTAATTTGTAGTTACGTTACGGCTAACTTCATGTCTCGCCACGTCACTTTAAACAAATCGATATTAAGATTCGGTTAACTACCGTCCTCGCGTTGCGGTAAACGTCTTGTCGTCCGGCCGTCACTCGACGCCGACTCGACACGGGCAAACTAATCTTCACTGAAATGTTGACTGCATATTCGTGCTTAGTTTAAATTGATATTTTCTTGCCGATTACACGATCGTGTCCACTGCAATTTTAAGTCTTCGTTCGAAGGGAATTTGTAATATTTTTGTATCTTTAGTTTTTCAATTGTAGTTTTTGCAACCAAAAACTGCACAACCCGGCATTTTTTCAAAAACAGTTTCGATGAAACAAAACAAAATAGAAAACAATAAACCTGAAAATATTAATAGAAATGACAGGTACGATCAGCTGGCTGTCAGATTCGCCCCTTTGCTTCCTGAGTGACGTCACATGACCTGCGCAATATCACACCTATGTTTTTCCTTCCACCATGGAACAATTGCAGTTTACCGATATATTTTCTACACTCTGGTCGGATAACTCCATGGAATCCCCCCCACGAAAACTTGGTCAACAACATCGACCTATTGTATGTAGATGGAACATTCCATTATATTAAATACTTTAACAGATTGGTTGGTCTACGTCTTGGTAATCTTCATCGACAGGCTTGTGTGTGTAGGAGATGTGGGCAACGGTTTTATGATATTGCTATTGATGTTGATATTATGATAAACCCATGGTGGAAGGAAAAACATAGGTGTGATATTGCGCAGGTCATGTGACGTCACTCAGGAAGCAAAGGGGCGAATCTGACAGCCAGCTGATCGTACCTGTCATTTCTATTAATATTTTCAGGTTTATTGTTTTCTATTTTGTTTTGTTTCATCGAAACTGCTTTTGAAAAAATGCCGGGTTGTGCAGTTTTTGGTTGCAAAAACTACAATTGAAGAACTAAAGATACAAAAATATTACAAATTCCCTTCGAACGAAGACTTAAAATTGCAGTGGACACGATCGTGTAATCGGCAAGAAAATATTAATTTAAACTAAGCACGAATCTGCAGTCAACATTTCAGTGAAGATTAGTTTGCCCGTGTCGAGTCGGCGTCGAGTGACGGCCGGACGACAAGACGTTTACCGCAACGCGAGGACGGTAGTTAACCGAATCTTAATATCGATTTGTTTAAAGTGACGTGGCGAGACATGAAGTTAGCCGTAACGTAACTACAAATTAAAATACCCCGAAGCGACGTTGGGTTCGATTAAGACAAGGATAGTTTTCCTAAACAGCGTCAAACGAATTGCGCCGGACCGTAGCGCAATAACTTCAACAAAATCGGTTTCCAGCGTCCAACGAGAGGCAAAAGTCACGGGTACGGACAACGCACGGATGCAAATCATTTGACGTTTGACGCTGTCTAGGCAAACCAGCCTTTACCGCAATGCAACGAAGAGTTCGTGTTTACCGCGGGCGCGAGGACGAGTTCGTTACCGCGACACGACATCGATTTGATTCAACATAATATGACGAAATTACACCAAAGACAAAAGAACCAAGTTCATGCGAGGACGCTTTTCGATCCTCATTTTAGGCTGCGCCGGACGAAGCTGCGGCGAAGCGCCGCTCCGGACCGCTCCGGCCCCACTACACCACTGCCCATTGCTGATATGACACCCCAATGCTGTTGTAATAGTTCACAGTTAACTAAAAGATTAAAAAATACTACCAACTATATTGTCATTTGATGCTATTAAATAAATTAACTTATTTAGTTTGTTGATACATTAAAAAAAGATTTAACAATCATTGTATTTCATTGTGTTTTAGGTTTGCTCAACTGTATCGTAATAAAACAGGTAATATGCCTTTTACATTTAAAAAGAAATTTGAATTTTTGAAAGTACGGCTACTGTCATGATCTCGTTAGGATCGGGGTTTGGTCAAATCAATTGTTAAAGTGTTCATTTTAATTTAGAGGTTATTATTAGAGTAATTAAGTGGAAGGAAATGATTACTGCTTCCTACCATGGATAAATGCTGGACAGCATTTAATTTTGTGGTTAAATGTTAAACGAACGCAGTGAAATGAAGCAAATCTGTATTGTCATAATCAACGTTTTCTGTCAGACAGTGTGAATGCTCTTATTGCAATAGTTCAGAAGCGGTTGCAATGATCGTTTTAAAATTGTTCATAAACGTTTAATATTTCATGAACAATAGTTGGTAAACTATGTAGCGAATCCCCTGAACAGTTTTTGGCAGTTACAAAAATTCCCAAAATGAACGTTGGAGGAAAATGCATTTATCAAATTACTTATATCGAACTTACAATAAACCATACTTATAAAATATGCAACAGGTATATTGTTTGGAAAATATAAATACTATTGTATCTAGTTAACAAGTAGTTCATTCCATTTGAAAAATTGTACTAGAATAAATGGGAAAAAACAAAACTTTAACGTAATAAGAGGCAACGTTCTCTCGTGGTCTTATCTTTAGTAATTCATAAATTTGCCGCCAGAGAGCATCACGTGATGAATTGCTTTGCTTCCTGGATGACGTAGATGCGCAGTAGGTGTCCATTTTGAACTGTCGGAGTATCACACCTATGTTTTTCCTTCCACCATGGATAAAACCAGTGTGAAATCTGTAGATCAGCTAGATGGTCACCAGGCCACTTGCGATCCTGACAACCCTACGAAATTTGAAATGCCAATTGGAGATAAGGCATAACCATCTCTAGTACAAGGCCGTGGCGCTAGTAAATGGCAACATCGCGCCTATGGGTTCAGCTGATTTGGTTATCTATACTCTCTTATGGCACTAATTTTTGTCTACTTGAAACCAGCTGGCTCTGTAGGGGAAAGTCAATAGTTTTACGATGCAAAAAACCCTTGAGAAGCGACGTTGCCAGGTCGAAGGTCGCGGCCTTATTACTAGAGATGGCTATGGATAAGGCCATCATGAAATTTAAAAATTATAACAGACAGAAAATGATAAGATTTATTGCTTATTTGGATTTCGAGGCATTAAATGAGCCACAAGATTCGACTGCCGGTATCCTACAAAAGCATGTCCCATTCGCCGCTTCTTACCTTTTAATAGACGAAGAAGGGGAATATACCAAGCCTCTTCGCGAGGTCTGTGGTTTGGACGCTCCGCAAAAAATATTAGACATGCTAACGGACGATGTTAGGGAAATTGAATCTATTCTGTACAGCAGGACAATTAAACAGGTACCTAAGCTTACAGAAGAACAGCAGGCTCAATTAGACAGCTGTAACACCTGTCACGTTTGTGGTAAGGGGGAATTCACGAGCGACAACCCCAAAGTCATGGTCATTGTCATTTAACTGGCCAATACCGCGGATGTTGCCACAGGATATGTTATCTCTTTTACAGAGACCAAAAGCACATTCCAGTAGTTGTCGCGAACCTAGCGCGGTATGACTCAGCATCTATAATACCACACCTCGGCCAAGTGAAAGTCGTACCAAACACTAATGATAAATTCACATCGTTTTCTAAGAATGTTGGTGAGATGGAACTTAGATTTCTAGATTCTTTCAAATTTATGCACCATAGTCTAAACGAGCTTAGTAATAATCTGGACAAAGAGCAAAAGAAGATTTCTAGGGAGTTTTTCCCCAATGAGGGTGATTTTAATCTGATAATAAGGAAAGGAGTGTATCCATATAATTATCTAACACACATGTCTAAATTCGGTGAGACATCACTCCCACCGATTGAGGCTTTCCACAACTCATTTACAGACACAGAGTTAAGACCAGGAGAGTACGAACACGCACAGAAGGTGTGGTCCCATTTCAACATCAAAAACCTCGAAGAATATACCATGTTGTGCTTGAAACAGATGTGCTCATCCTTGCAGATGTCTTCCAAAGTTTTCGCAAGATTGTACACAACACCTCACCTATTTCAACTATTTCACCGCTCCAGGTCTTGCGTTTGATGCCATGCTTAAGATTACAGATGTCCGTCTAGAATTGTTAATAAACAGAGAGATGTATGACTTTTGCAGGAAGGGAATGAGAGGGGGATTTGTAACAGTCCCCCTTAAACACTGTAAAGCCAAAATTTTTACAAGGGGAAGCTTTACAATAAGGATGAGCCATCATCCTACATATATAATATCGATATGAACTCCCTTAAAAGCGTACGCAAATACCGTATGACAATCTCATATTAGCTGTATATTTTAAAATATAATAGGCTAATATGTTGTCATAATATGCTATTCTCCCAAGTGTAAAATTAATGTATTTGCTATTTGATTTGTGCGATGCTATTTAAGGTGTGCTATATGTTATATTATAGCAATAAAAATATAGGAGCCCCGAAATAGTGCTCCTTTGTAATATGGGTTCTAATATAATACTTTTGTCTCTAATATGTTATTGCTATATGTAAAATGGTATAAAATGCATATAATCTATAGAGCTATTATATATGGTTTAAGGGCTTTTACTGCATATAAACACAGTCTTGGCAAAGGAAATGAGGCTTTATTTAATTAATATGTAACACTAAACTTTAATTTTAATCTTAAGCCAATATAGTATAAAACATAACCATCTACCTTTATTATTTATTTGGCAGTGTAAAATAATAATATGGCAAATAATTCTACATCGATATATGTTTTATTTTTGCGTTTTATAAAGACCAATGCTATAGTGTATGAGTGTAGAATGGTAGGGAGTACAGTGACCCGCACATAGACTTCTCCAGCCGCACCGTACAGTAAACCTTAAAGCTTTGCCCAGCAACGACCGCTAATGGCAGTGCACAATTGCAGCGAACTGCAGTCTACTGAGAGTCTTACTCGTCGCTGTGTCGCTGGGAGTCACACTCGCCATCTAGCATCACACTGCTGTGTTAGCAACAAGGTCGGTAACAACTATTTTTAAATTTTAACATTTGGGTTATAATTCTCTACATATATTATAGAATGTGGGATTAAATGTATTATTAGAACGGCCAACTTTTGAAAAATGATGGAAAATATCATGAAGTAGTTTGGTTATCATCATCTTATAAAAAGAATAAGGCGATTTGTGTCATCAAGATTGCTGCCAAACTACTGGCCTAATTTTAATGTTTTATATGTTGTTTGAAAGCCCTGAACGTGTAGATGTGCCTTTTGAGAGTCTCAAGTCAGTACATAGACCCAGAAGCCTTGGAAAGCCCTTAAAGTACGATTTTGGCCCATTTAAATGACATGGGATTCATATCAAAACAAGATACACCAGCTGTGATTCAAACAAGCAGAAAAGTCAACCGTCAAAAATTCTTCTGTATCAAACATAAATATATGGTTGCTTGTAATGTTATTAATTTTTTTTGTTAATGAGCTCTTCTTAAATTTATAAAAGTCTTTAGTTGTAATAAATTATGTTATAAATGGAATAATTTTAGGGTTTTATAACAAGTACACCTTTTTAATGTGGAACGTATGACTTTAAGCTAATGAAAAGCTTCTAATAGAGGAATTATAAGCAATATACACACATGCACACATATAATTAATATCATTGATTAGATTTCTACATAAATTAAATAATTGGTATAATAGTATTCCATAACTTTAATGTAACTGAAAGGTAAATATACAATTACTACACTAGGGAGTATTAAATTAGGCGGCTGAGAGATAGTTCCAGTAGTTAATAAACTATAAGATTATACGTTTTAGTAGATGATAAG
The DNA here is from genome assembly GCA_035578135.1 of Flexamia atlantica. NCBI lineage: Eukaryota > Metazoa > Arthropoda > Insecta > Hemiptera > Cicadellidae > Flexamia > Flexamia atlantica. The sequence continues at coordinate 280,582 of JAQJVK010000095.1, read as the reverse complement.
CAGGGGTGATAGGTTTGCTGGGCATATAGTAATAGGGTTTTCATTTTTTTAGGCTCTGTCTGCTGTGTATTGCTGCTTACCGCTGTTCGTTAAACATTTTGAGCTTCTCAGAGATTACTAAGGTAAGAATTTATAATATGTCGTAATTTGTGGGCTCATTTAAAGAGCATAATTATATATAAAAATGTATTAATCTATAATAATTTAAATGTTTACAGGTAAATCTATAAGTCTATTCAAATATTAAATGTTAATACATAAATACTACTTGTTTCTGTTAAATTAAGTATGATATACTAATGTAATGTGTGTGTAACCTGTAAAAACAGTTTCACACCGAAATGTAAAAATCTTAAAGTTTTATAATTTGATATCAACTTGTGAATGAACACGCAAATATTAAATGTTCTAACAAAATATACATTACTTGATGTGTCAAATAAATGTGTAAGCCCAAATATATTTTACAGTTAACCAACATAACAATTTCGACATGATTATCACATGTTCTGTTGAGAGCTTAAGTATTTTAGAGGTCCACACACTTTTACAAGAATTGGTGTGTGCGTACATGCGGAATCTAGAATAATTCTATAATATTTAAACTCAATAAATATTTACCTAAGATATAAATCTTCTTTCTACATACAATTTGTACATATTTATAGCAAACCGTGTTATTACTTCCCATCGCGATTTACTTGTACATTTTTTATACTGCTACCACCAATTGTGGTTTTAAAGTCTTTTTATAATCCCTGGGGAAAAAATAATTTGATTTGATGAGAATTAGGAATTGTGCATTTCCCGAGCACTGTTTTAACAAGAGTTGGCAAAGGTGATTCCACTTTTCAAAAAGGACGATCCTCATCTTTCCAGCAACTATCGTCCGATTTCAATTTTGCCAGTGTTCAGTAAGGTATTTGAAAAGCTCTTCCTCGAAAAGCTTATGAAATACCTAGATCGTTTTGACATTCTCTCATCACATCAATTTGGATTTAGGAAAACCTATTCCACAATTGATGCGATCACAAATCTCATTGAAATGGTTGTCGATGGCCTCGAGAGGCGAGAACATGTGCTCAGCGTATTTCTCGACCTTTCGAAAGCTTTTGACTGTGTGCATCATGAGACACTGTTGCACCAGTTAGAGACGTACGGCATTCGTGGAGTTCCACTCAAGTGGATTACTTCCTACTTGAATAATAGAGTTCAGTGTGTCCAAGTTGAAAATTTTCTTTCTCAAAAAGAAAGCATGGCCCAAGGAGTCCCGCAGGGATCTATTCTGGGACCAGTGCTTTTCCTGCTGTACGTCAACAATATTGGTTCATCGATCCAGAATGGAAAGGTGATCCAATACGCAGATGACACCACCATCTGCGTAAAAGCTTCAACAAATCAGGAGCTTGAAGTGAAGTCATACATTGATCTTAACTCTTGCATCCAGACATTTTCAGAACTAAATCTGAAGACAAACAACTCAAAATCAAACGTGATTTCATTTTGCCTCCGACAGCAGGAACATGACCTGGAGCCTGCTGTCATGGTGGATGATGTCCTCTTAGAGGAAACTGACTCCGCTAAGTTCCTAGGAATGTACCTTGATCGAGGGCTGACCTGGGAAGATCATGTCGACCACGTCTGTGCCAAGGTTACATCAGGAATTTTTGCATTACGTAACCTTGCAAAATTCTGTTCAAAGGACGTGCTTTTAATGGCCTACTTTGGCCTAATCTACCCCCATTTTTCCTATGGAATTAGACTTTGGGGTAGCTGTGCTAAACTGAGGCAAGAAAGGGTTTTCAGACTGCAAAAAAAAGCAGTTAGAATTATTTGCAAATTGCAATCAAGAGAATCTTGTAGGGAAGCCTTCAGGGAGCTTGGTTTGCTTACATTGACCTGCCTTTATATCTTGGAGGTAACACTGTACTGCAAGTATAAATGCTCACTTGTCCAGGGCAGTCAAATCCACCAGTATGATACTAGGGGTAGGGACACATATCGACTCGGGCAGCACAGAACTGTGACGTTTGAGCATTTGCCGTCGCAGGCTGGAGTCAAGTTCCTAAACAAGCTCCCTGATGGTATCAAACAATCAGAAAATCAAAATCAATTCAAAACTCGACTAAAACGCCTTTTGGTGTCTAAAGTTCTGTACTCGGTTGATGAGTTCATGATGAGCCGCTGGGATAATTAAATTCTAGGCATTCACGCGAATTAAAATTTGGCACTGATTGTAAGATAAAGAACGTTGTACTCTGTAAACATTTGAACTATTATAATGACGTTTGCAATGCAATTCTGTTGTCGACTGCAATAAAGATATTATTATTATTATTATTATTATTAAGAGTGCCTGTAACTTTGTAATACCACACGCAATACATAAACTCGAGTACATTGCCTTGTAGGAATTGTAGGCTATATTAATACATTTGAGATAATGCTGGTCTATAACCTTAACTAATTATGTACCTGGATTTTAATTTCTTTATATATTTTTCCAGACGATGTGACAAGACACTTTCCATCCCGAGACAGCATTAATCATGTAGCTGTTGTGTAGGTCTAGTCATTTCATTATATCTAGCTTTAATCCCTGTGCTGTGTGCTTGGTTAGCTATAATTTAAGAGAAATCTGTGAATTTACACACAAAAAACCTGTGTCTAACTCATTAAAACTGTAATATTACATGTTAAAAAATATCTACAATAACATTGTCTAATATTAAATTTCGAGTGTATTTTGGATGTGATGGCATCTACGAGTTCTGCTCAAATAGAAAGTGGCCTCTGCCCCAATTACATTTTTTCAACTCCACAACAACTGGAATCTCATTTCGAAGAATGCCACCCTGACAGGTTCTATTGTTCTTTTGTTTCTCCCTTGGCACTGTACGACATTATAAAGAAAAGAAGCGTCTAAACCAACACATTAGGGAGGATCATACTGGTGAAAGGTTCCTTTGCACATTCCTTTTTGTGGAAAGTCGTATAAAAACAAGAAGCATTTAACACGTCATTATAAAGTCGACCATGTACAGACTGAAGGCCATAAATGTCCTATATGTAAGAAGGTTTTCCCCGCCGAGACAACTATTTAAAACATATAAAAACTTGCTACAAAAAAAACAGCAGTATAAATGTACAGAAGAAAGGTGTAAAACCACGTGTTCTACACTACAATCTTACAAAGAACATTTAAAAGACATCCACTACAAAGTGGGCAATAAATATTGTTGCCCGAATTGTTACACGCTTTTCGCCAATAAAGTCCAGTTAGAAAAACACATGGATATATCCTGTACCGGTAATAACATTCTAAAAAATCCTAATATTATTTTGTCACCTGCAGAGCATAAAAATCTGTCTTTTAAATATGTCTTACTATGCAAATTTTCGGAAGCTGATACCACCACAGTGTTTAAATTTGAAAACAAATTTGACTGGAGTGATGTAACTTTCCCTGTTTTGAAACCAAACAACGACTTCATTACCAAGTTTGAAACAAGGAACAATTGCATGGTGGAAGGAAAAACATAGGTGTGATACTCCGACAGTTCAAAATGGACACCTACTGCGCATCTACGTCATCCACGAAGCAAAGCAACTCATCACGTGATGCTCTCTGGCGGCAAATTTATGAATTACTAAAGATAAGACCACGAGAGAACGTTGCCTCTTATTACGTTAAAGTTTTGTTTTTTCCCATTTATTCTAGTACAATTTTTCAAATGGAATGAACTACTTGTTAACTAGATACAATAGTATTTATATTTTCCAAACAATATACCTGTTGCATATTTTATAAGTATGGTTTATTGTAAGTTCGATATAAGTAATTTGATAAATGCATTTTCCTCCAACGTTCATTTTGGGAATTTTTGTAACTGCCAAAAACTGTTCAGGGGATTCGCTACATAGTTTACCAACTATTGTTCATGAAATATTAAACGTTTATGAACAATTTTAAAACGATCATTGCAACCGCTTCTGAACTATTGCAATAAGAGCATTCACACTGTCTGACAGAAAACGTTGATTATGACAATACAGATTTGCTTCATTTCACTGCGTTCGTTTAACATTTAACCACAAAATTAAATGCTGTCCAGCATTTATCCAGGGTAGGAAGCAGTAATCATTTCCTTCCACTTAATTACTCTAATAATAACCTCTAAATTAAAATGAACACTTTAACAATTGATTTGACCAAACCCCTATCCTAACGAGATCATGATAGTAGCCGTACTTTCAAAAATTCAAATTTCTTTTTAAATGTAAAAGGCATATTACCTGTTTTATTACGATACAGTTGAGCAAACCTAAAACACAATGAAATACAATGATTGTTAAATCTTTTTTTAATGTATCAACAAACTAAATAAGTTAATTTATTTAATAGCATCAAATGACAATATAGTTGGTAGTATTTTTTAATCTTTTAGTTAACTGTGAACTATTACAACAGCATTGGGGTGTCATATCAGCAATGGGCAGTGGTGTAGTGGGGCCGGAGCGGTCCGGAGCGGCGCTTCGCCGCAGCTTCGTCCGGCGCAGCCTAAAATGAGGATCGAAAAGCGTCCTCGCATGAACTTGGTTCTTTTGTCTTTGGTGTAATTTCGTCATATTATGTTGAATCAAATCGATGTCGTGTCGCGGTAACGAACTCGTCCTCGCGCCCGCGGTAAACACGAACTCTTCGTTACATTGCGGTAAAGGCTGGTTTGCCTAGACAGCGTCAAACGTCACATGATTTGCATCCGTGCGTTGTCCGTACCCGTGACTTTTGCCTCTCGTTGGACGCTGGAAACCGATTTTGTTGAAGTTATTGCGCTACGGTCCGGCGCAATTCGTTTGACGCGGTTTAGTAAAACTATCCTTGTCTTAATCGAACCCAACGTCGCTTCGGGGTATTTTAATTTGTAGTTACGTTACGGCTAACTTCATGTCTCGCCACGTCACTTTAAACAAATCGATATTAAGATTCGGTTAACTACCGTCCTCGCGTTGCGGTAAACGTCTTGTCGTCCGGCCGTCACTCGACGCCGACTCGACACGGGCAAACTAATCTTCACTGAAATGTTGACTGCATTTTCGTGCTTAGTTTAAATTGATATTTTCTTGCCGATTACACGATCGTGTCCACTGCAATTTTAAGTCTTCGTTCGAAGGGAATTTGTAATATTTTTGTATCTTTAGTTTTTCAATTGTAGTTTTTGCAACCAAAAACTGCACAACCCGGCATTTTTTCAAAAACAGTTTCGATGAAACAAAACAAAATAGAAAACAATAAACCTGAAAATATTAATAGAAATGACAGGTACGATCAGCTGGCTGTCAGATTCGCCCCTTTGCTTCCTGAGTGACGTCACATGACCTGCGCAATATCACACCTATGTTTTTCCTTCCACATAGGAAGGAAAAACATAGGTTTTTATTCAGTTTTTGTTTCAAAAGGATTTTACTGTATGAAATGTTCGAGGGAAATATTATGCTACTGATGAAACATCTTTTAAAACTAATTAAAACAAGTGGGCATTTTACCCAATCAATCAATTAAAAAATTATTAATGTAGAATCAATTATGATTTACATCAACTAATTACTTAAAACTGATCAGTATGGATGTTCAACACCGAACACATGGGAGTGACATGGTTACAACTGTAATATATGATGATACACTAGTGAAAAATTACTATTATTTCACTTGATAATTTACCACTTCTAAAATGATTAATTTATTTTCCTCAATATTCTTTATATTTATGTTCAACAGAGTTGGAGCTGGATTGACAGAAGAAGATGAAACATGGCGAGAAATAGAAATAACATCCCCATCCCCACTAGACGACTACGTTGGAATCGAGTATAAATTGGTTAGAAGTGAAAAACTCGACGAGTTGCTAACTGCACTCAACTATCCATTTTGGGAGAAACAGGCAGCCAAGACATCAGGCCAGAGAATAAAACTGTTGAAAAATGAAACTGATAACACCTACAGCATTTGGTCAGTGTTCTCAATCATGGGAAAAGAAGATCCACCTGATATAATGCCGTACTTTAAGATGGGACAAAAGGTCAAGCATAAACCAAGGCGTGGCCCTGAGTTTACTTCCACCTTCAAAACGGACGGAAACAAACTGATCCAAGAATTGCAATACACGAAAACCGGGGCGAAAATGCTAGTGGTTAAGGAGTTCTCAGTTGATAAAATGGTAAACACTACAACCTACAAATACGAGGTCAAGAAAGGACAAGAAAAAGAAGTCATTTCGATTCGACGTTTTGAGAAAATAAAAGAGTAAGAATAGAGTATGAATAAAATTTTAATTGTGAAAACACAAGGTAGTGTCAGCACTACCTTGTTTTCACAATTAAAATTTTATTCATTTTGAACATTGTTCAATCTCTTAAAACTGGTAATAATTAATTAGATGAGTTAAAGTTGAGATGAATTTAGTGATGGATAAAATTAAACAGAAAGTATGAATTACTTGATGAAGTCTATTTTGGTTCAGAAGTAACTATGAACTGTGGAACGTGAATATTTATTGTAAGGTTTGAAGATTCAATAATTAAAACGTTAATGGTAAAAAATGTTGACTAAGATTTAATTCCTGAAGTACAAGATGTGTTTTTAAAGCGCAACCCTTTTTAAGATTGTATGATGCACATATAAAGATGAAATGAGGATTGTTTTGTTCACCTTTACATTTTATACAACCTTTTATTTAAGTTTGATCACATTTAGCTTACATTATGTGTTCAAACAATCCGCCATTGACATTTATACAAAGTTGTGCTCTCTTCATCCTGAACACGTTTTGCAAAGTACCTCTTTGAATTTCTTTAATTAAATTTGTTAAGTTTGTTTTAAGGAGCTGAATATCCTGTGAATCGTTTTCGTAATCCTTCACTGATAAAATAAATTTTGGGTTGCGTTTGAAAAAAAAACACCCTGTAATATGGCTTACGATTCAACCCCTGTTACAGTCAAGAAAACTCCATGAAGAGGAAACATTATGTCCACAACTTGGTAGACGCAGCTGTCCCATTGTGACCCGGATGCAGGTGTCCCATTGTCTGTTGACGAGGGTTACCGCGTGGGAGCGGCCGTTCAATAACGTTCCCACAGGGTCTTTTATCACGCATCCGGCTGCCGGAGGGTGACCGTGGGTCCACAGTTCAGTTTAGTTTTGATCGCCGACTGCAACGAACATGGACTGCTGGAGCTGCGACTTTACCGACGAGGAGCTGATGGAGATCGCCGAGATAATGGAGGTGATCGCAGAGGAAGAAGATCCTACGGACTACGACTGGATTAACCCGTCGTCGAAACCGTCCCTGGTACTAGTCCTCACTCGGGCCCGGAGTGGGACATTTTACCCGGACCCGGATTGGGATACTTGGGAGTACGACGGCGAGTACCGGTTCAGCGAAGAGGAGCTTCGCTTTATACATCAAGCGGACTACATCCCCATTTTAACCTCCAGCATAAAAGACTTGGAGGAAAAAATATTGTGGAGATTCCACATGATGCCGAGCTGGTGTGCTCAGCCAATTACAGACTCCCAGTGGGAGGAAATGTGGGCGGACCAGCGGTACATCGCAGAGCTCCACGACATCGAGCGGCAGCACTGGGAAGCGGTTCGAGCCGAACAAATATATCTCCGTGAAGTGGAGAAATGTAACGAGCCCGACGACCCAGAAGGAAGATGCCATGTTTGATGATTAAATAAAAAAAATGTAAAAACCTTTAATTCCTATCCTTTCTCTTGTATTATAAAATAAAAAAATTAAATAAAAAAAACAAAAAAAAAAACAAAAAAAAGCTAAATAGTCAAATAGAGCATAGTTATACTTGGAAGAGACTATAAAAGTTACGTGACCGTGATCTATCCACGTCCCCCCCACGTTTGAATTTTAATATATGCTAATTACTCCAAAGACAATGGGTCATGCCCCCCCCCCCGGCAGGTGTCGCTCTAGGTTGCAGCTGTCCCATTGTTGGCGACGGTGGGAGCGAGCTTTCAATAGTGTTCCCACACCAGGATGCAGCTGCGACGTAGACCCCACCTATTTATACAACCCCTGTCGACAGATCCGCTCAGTTCTACTTTGACCGAGCATTCGACTAGACATATCGCGCTTTGTGTGTTATTTTCTACAACCGACGTGTTCTGCGAAGAAGGATTACTTCATATCACATCAGTATTGAATGTAAGTAATAGCTTATGTTATTTTAACATTTTACAAAGTCCAAAATAAAAAAAATGTTGAAGTTGAATAGATTTATTTTGGGATGAAAATCTAATCAAAACTGTTGGAAGACGTATGTACATTTTGAATAGTTTTATTTTGTTATTTGAGATGAAAATCTAATTAAAACTGTTCATGTTTGAAGACATGTTTAATTTCAATTAAAAGGAAAAGGATTTAACTGCAACTGAAATTAAAATAAATATTGTTACTGTCAATGTACTGTGTGTTTTATATTTATCAACTGTTTAGGTTGTGAAACATCATTGATAAATGTAAGAGAGAGAGAGAGACATAGACTTAGTGCGTTGTTATTTTATGTTGCAGATGAACAACCGACATCTCTGTGAGACGTGTGGACGCACGTTCAGTTTCCTAGGAAATCTGAGGAGACATAGAGAGACTGCCCACAACTCCAGACATCACCCCTGTAGCTATGTGGCAGAGTCATGACGCGGAGCGACAGTTTGCGCCGCCACATGATGGACGTTCACATGGTCCAGCCTGCGGTTGTGCCCGCTCCACCACCACAACGACTAGGTTAGTATTGAGCAATAATTATGCTATGATTTATTAATTTAAAAAAAGTAATATAATGCCCCCCCCCAAATGGAGATGGTTACCCCCCCCCCCCACCACCAACTGGAGACGGTTTCCCCCCCCCCAATTATCGATTTGTTATTTGATGTATTTGAAAAAGTTTCTTTTCATTTGTTGACTAATCATATTCGTTTCATTGTGTGTGTGCAGGTGGAGTTCCCGCTGCTTGCCGTCTATGTCCTGCGGCTTTTAACAGTGAAGAGGCCGTGCAACGCCACATGTTGGATGAACACGCCGTGAGCCCAGCAGCCTCCACTACCTTATCTACCGGTTCCAACCGCAGCGTGGGGTGTGAACAGTGCGATCGTCGCTTCACGCGGTCCTCGGACTTACGACGCCACGTCCGAACTATTCATAGCCCTCGGTTCCACTGTGATGAGTGCGGTGCAGCCTATCGCAGAGAGGACTACTTGCGAAAACACATCGAGCGTGTGCATGGTGAGGACGGTGGACGCAGGTTTCGCTGTGTTTACTGCGACAGGGGATTCACTCGTCGCTACAATCGTGATCAGCACGAGGCGTACAACTGCCCCGTTGTGAGGAACCTGGTGAACGATGAGCTGCCACCGCCAAATCCACCCCAATCACCACAGCCCGGACCCAGCACCGATCCACAGCCCAGCGCCGCAGCCGAATCGATGGACATTGACGTGTCACCCGCGTTCGAGCTCGTGCACCGCGCCTTCCGCGGACGCTTGCTTACGTACCGCCTGATCCGCCCGATGGAAACACTGGTCACTATGGAAGAAGCTCTCTCACTACTCTTTGAGGACATTTTAAACCTGCTAGTGGGCGTTATGAGTTCCCATCCGAGCATTAAGGTCAACATGTTCCTCGAATGTGAGTTTGCCAATGTACATGGAACCACCAACCTGCGCGCTTTCAAGACGAAGAACGTCGCCTTGACCGAAGCGTCAGATTTAGAAGAGTTCCTGTCGGCCGCGTTCACCAAGCTCGTCAACGAGAAGGAGCAGTGCGAGATGACTGGCAGGGGGTGGACTTACCTACGTGTTCGCGACCTACAGATCCGCGTGAACACGCCACTGGGTGAAGACGAGGGAGCAGCCTTTATCTGCCTGTCCAAGGCCATCGCCGATACGCGTGCCGTTGTCAGTGTTCGAAACGAATACGACGACGAGTGTTTCAAGTACGCGATGTTTGCGGAATTCGTTGCACAGCACGAGGATAGAACCGTGAGCTACACCCCAGAAATCAAGGCCCGCTACGACTGGACCGGTCTGCAATTTCCCGTACGCGTCAAGGACATCAAGACGTTCGAGCGTGTCAACAACGTTAGCGTCAACGTGTACGCAGTGGACCGCGAAAAGGTGGACAGCCGCCTCGACGGATCACCGATCTACAAGGACAAAGTGTATCCGTTGACGATTTGTCGTCAAGAGCGTGTGGATCATCGGGACCTGTTGTACGTGACGCAGGAAGGTGGCAACAGCCACTACGCGTACATTAGGGATTTAAGCCGACTTATACGCCCTCAGCTCACCAGACGAGGTCACCTGCTGCATATTTGCAAAAGATGTTTCGCCTACTTTGACGACCGTCCGAATAAGTTAGGATTGACAGGTACCGAGCGTTTGGAGGAGCATCAACGCTACTGCTACGCACATGCACCGATCCGCCTGGACATGTCGAAGAAGGAGAAGATTCGCTTCACGCATCCTGAATACACCCGGCGTGAGCGATTTTGCATCTACGCTGACTTTGAGTGCTCGTTACAACCGGTTAACGATAACAGTGCAGCGGCGGCGCCTCGAGGTACACAACCCATCAACGTCCATGTTCCGTACGCGTTCGCCTACCAGATCATCGACTCGCTGGGGCTGGAGGAGTTTGAGCCGCGAGTTTACTTTGGAGACGACGCGTCGAAGGTGTTTATGGAGACGCTCAAGATTGACGTGGCGATGCTGTGGGATTACTTGTTCAGCGCTAGAGCTCTGCGACCAGTGTTGACCCTGCAGGAACACATCGACTACTTCATAAAGACCGACTGCTATCTCTGCGGCAAGGAGTTCAGCGAAGCGGATCCGAAAGTGCGGGATCACAACCACGCTCCACCGTACGAGTTTCGTGGAGCAGCGCACCGTTCGTGCAACCTCAGGTACAGGGAGCAGCGATTAATCAACTGCTACTTCCATAACCTGTCAAACTACGATGCTCACTTCATAGTGCGGGAGCTCGCTGTCGATTCCGGTTACACGGACGTGTTGGCCCACACAGAGGAGCGTTACGTCGCCTTCACGAAGCGCTTCCAGTTTGGTCCACGCGAATGTTTCACTGTGCGCTTTCTCGACAGCTACCGTTTTCTGTCTTCAAGCTTGGCTAGCTTAGCGGCAGCCCTACCCACCGACAGGATGCGACAGACGAGGAAACGTTTCCCCGACGACCGGCTTTTTGACGTTGTTCGCAGGAAGGGCGTGTTTCCGTACGATTTTGTAACCTCGTTGGACGTGATGTACACCACCAGGGAGTTGCCGCCGAAGGAGGCCTTCTACAACAAGTTGACGCTGGAACACATCACTGATGCCGACTACGAGCACGCTCGCAACGTGTGGCGAGTCTTCCAGTGTCGTAACCTGAAGGACTACGGTGACATTTACCTGCGCTGTGACATCGCCCTGCTCACCGACGTGTTTGAGCAGTTCCACGACACGTCATTGACCGAGTACGGTTTGGATCCCGCCCACTACTACACCCTACCCTCATACGCCTGGGACGTCATGCTCAAGACCTGTGACGTGGAGCTGGACACGATGCAGGACTTTGACATGTACCTCTTTGTCGAGCAAGGCATCCGAGGAGGCGTGTCGCAGGCGATCACACGCTACGCCAAGGCCAACCATGAGGGATGTCGACTGGAGGACCAACGCCCTGACGAGCCCAAGAGTCACCTGCTCTACGTGGACGCCAACAACCTTTACGGATGGGCCATGTCGCAGTGTTTACCGACCGGGGACTTCCAATGGCTCAGCCGTGAGGAGATTGTCGCGTTGGACGCTGAAGCCGAACGGGGCTACATCCTCGAAGTCGACCTGCACTATCCCGCGCACCTCCACGATCGACACAAGGATCTTCCCTATTGCTGCGAGACGAAGCGTCCGCCCATCGGGAGAACCCCTAAGCTACTCACCACCTTGGACGACAAACAGCACTACATCTGTCATCACCGCATTCTGCAGCAGGCGTTGGAAAATGGATTGGAGCTGACGGCCGTGCATCGAGTGATTTCGTTTCGCCAGTCTCGATGGCTAGAACCGTATATCCTCATGAATACCGAGCTGAGGAAAAAGGCGACGACCAAGTTCGAGCAAGATTATTTCAAGCTCATGAACAACGCCGTGTTCGGTAAGACCATCGAGAACGTGAGGAAGCGACTGAACGTCAAGCTAGTGTGTACGCCCGAGAAGTTTAGGAAGTACGTGTCAAAATCCAACTTCTTGGACCGCACGTTGCACCGATGACGTTGCACTTGTGCATCTGGCCCAAAAGAACATCGTCCTCGAGAAACCCGTCTTTGTCGGCATGTGTGTCCTGGAGCTGAGCAAGTGGCTGATGTACGACTTCTTGCGAAAGATGAAGAACCGCTACGGTGATCGCCTTAAAGTCGTCTACATGGACACAGACAGCTTTGTGTTCTACATCATGACCGACAACATCTACAGGGAGATGTCGGAGCACCTCGACGATTTCGACACGAGCGCCTACCCACACACCCATCCGTGCTACAGCGCCACGAACGCCAAAGTCATCGGCAAGTTCAAGGATGAAGCCAACGGTCACTCCTTGTTGGAATACCTCGGTCTCCGCTCCAAGCTCTATTTTATGGATATATCGGACGACGAGTATGACGAGGAGATTGCACCGGCTCAGCAGGTCAAGACCGTCAAGCGCGTTAAGGGAGTCAACAGGGGAGTTGTTAAGAACATCCTCACCCCTGACGACTATAGGGACTGCCTATTCAACGGGGTGTTGAAGACCACCGTAAACACCCGGTTCCAGTCCCACCTGCACCGCGTGTACACGGTCCAAGTGGAGAAGCTCTCCCTCAGCCCTGCCGACGACAAGCGCTACATCCTTGCTGACGGCAACCACACGCTGCCGTGGGGCCACAAAGACATCCCACCTATAGTTAGACGTGGAGGTGACGAGCAGCAACCACCGAACAATGACGATGAGGGCTTTGATGTATAGACTTTTAACACTGTCCCCCCTCGTACATTGTATTTATTTTCCTTGTATAGTGTAAATATCTGTTTGTAAATTGTATATTTTGTAAAATAAATTATTTTTTTAGTTTCCAACATAAATCTGTGTTGTTAATCATTTCCCATATTTAAGATTTTATATATATATATATATAACTAGAGATTTAAAAATATAGGATAAAGAAAAAAGATGTATGATGTATAGAGTACTCAATTTATTAAGAAAAAAAACATATATGAAAAATTAAAAATACAAATCAGTTCTTGAGGTAAATATTTTCAAAAAGTCTCTTGATCAGTGCATCATTGTGAGCAGTAGAAGCGAAGTCGAAGAGCTGCACAAAATCTTGCATACCAGCTTCTTGGTGAGTTCTCAGGTAGAGGTATACTAAACAGTATTGTCCACAAACTTGGGTGTTGTCACTCTGAAGGCGATGCTCGTTGTAAACATAACGACGAGCGTTACGTCTCAGGAATCCTTGGTAGAAATACAAGTGTGGGTGCTGACCGTAGCTGTCAAAGAATTCAATTATCCCACTTGATTCATCTTCACCGTCCAAATAGAATGCCACCCAGTGAGCACCATTTTCATTATGTGGCTCGGTATTTACAATCATAGCAGTGGACGGTGATATCCGATATGGCAGTTGATCAGCTGCGTAAACTCCAAAATTCTGCACAGGTAGTGCAGATAGATATTTTTCAATTTGAATGGTGTTCATCTTCATCAGTTTACAGTATCTTCTCCATAATCAATACTAGCTGCAGTAGTACTAGTACGTAAACAAGAGCAGAAGCAGGAACCACATGTCCACTGTTATTCTCATCTTCATCAATTTTTGTAGTCAGATGTAGCCAACCACGAATTGCAACACAATTGGTCAGTGCGCAACGAGTGTATGTTGAGTTGTGATTGCGACAACGTAAAATGTTGGTTGACATTAGATTGTTGATCGATGCTAATGATCCGCAACCAATGTCACACACATCAATCACAGTAGTAGTGAGAAAATCCTTAATGTGATGCCGTATTAAATATTCTTTTTTCTCCAATCCCTTGACGTAAACAGTCGGTCGTTTTGAAATGCAGGCAGTTAACTTGTAGAGTAGCGCATGATGTGGTATATCTCCTTGTTCCCACGTCAGACCGTGACAATGTCTTGTGAGCCAGTAGCTTTCTCTCAGTTTTCCGTCCGACAAATCTGTTCTCTCATACGGTGGTTTGGCGACATGATGCATGAGAAGCACACCGGTGTCTGCTTCCAATACACAAACCTCTTTCAATGTAAATTCATTTTGATTATCTTTAAAACATTGAATATCCACAATGATGGGTGCGGTCAGGTTACCTCTGCGGTGCGTACGGCTTATGCTTACCTCCATCTCGTACGAGCGATTGATGAGTACTGAGGTCGAGTCGGAGCGTTTAACCACCAAAGTCCACATTTACGTTGCGGTGACGATCGATTTCGATGACATTGTCAAATTCGGCATAAACCAGACAGTTGATGGTCTCAGTGAGCGCATCGTCAAAACCGAGTTCCATACGAACACTTCCGTTGCGTACAAGGTTCCAATGTGTCGTGTCGCTGGCCGACAGATCAGGTGTCAAATCAAAAGCCATAATACAATAGCCATCGTCAAAGTCATCTTTGGCGATAACGTTACCGCTATCGCTAAACTGAATGCCTGTGCCGGAAAACAGAGTGTGATACGCCATTATATATTTTCCTTTATTGGCTTCAAAGTGTGTTTGTATCGGTTTGGACGGCACTTGTTCACCGTCTACATACAAAGAGAAGTAGTTCATTTTGAAATGCTGGAAGTTGTACGGGTTAAATTTCAAATCTCCATTATACGCCTTGGTAACCATGCCGACGATAATACGTTTCGGCACTTGACCTAGGAAAACATTGTCCAAAGTCTTGCTTCTTATGCCGGACGGCAGTGTGAATGTTTTCAAGTCCACTCTAGTGATTGGGTATTTAGCTGTGGCCGTTTGAAGAGCTCTATCGTGTGCCAGCAAAACAGTAGGACTGACTTTACATCTGCGCACCCATAGGTTGGCTTCGATCATTTTCACTTTGAAATCACCAGCGTTCACCATCAGGGAGAATGCATCTTTTGATCGGATGAATTTGAAACGTAGTTCAACACCGTTTAGTAGAAATTTATTCTGATTACACATATCCAAATGTATATGGCCGAGCATGTCACATCCACGGCTTTTGTTTGTATATTTCCGTCTCACTTTTAGTCCGTCATTTTCATCTGTACAGTTGTCCATATGTCCGGCATCGTCTGCTGACCATACGGCGCAAGATAAATGCGACTTTCTAGCATCGTATCCGTAGTTTAAAACTGTTTCGAGATACGCTCTATAAGCGTAGGTATTGTTTTGTGGCGTGACCAATTTCTGGTTCATACTCATATCCACTTGGCTGAAAAGTGAATGTAGCCAATTGTTGACGGGTCCGATTACGTCTGCTTCGGCATCCTCGGTGACGTCAGTTCCATTTGGTTTGACGATTGACGCTGTGATTTGAATCATTGTCTGCGAAAGATCCGTGTATTCGTCACCATTGCCGGGCACGACAAACTCAATGGGCGAGTCATCGGTCAGAGTAGAGATCGGTTTGTATTGAACCCATTTTCCATTTTCGATACTGGTCTGTGTTGGTGGTAAAGAGAACAAGTCCAGCTCAGTCTTGACGCATTCACAAGATTTTTGATGTAAAAAAGACATTATGATAGCTAGCCAAAAATATCTCTCGTATTAATAGCAGATGATTTCCTCTTTTTTGAAGATTTTCTCCCCTTACGTTTGGACTTGGTGTTCTTCTTCCTTTTAACAGCAGAACGTTTCTTTGAAGACGTCCTTCCTCCAAGGAGTTTCGCTAAAGACTGAGGTGTGACACGACCACCACGCATAATGCGTTTCTTGGAGGACTTGCGCACTGCTTCTTTCTTACGCGATACGCGGCGTCTTTTCACACCACCGCCACCATGTAGCACACGATCTAATTTTTCATCGGCTTTACGTTTCAGTGAGCTGGTGAGGTGTTTGAGTCTTGCACTAGCAGCTGCCCTAGGGTTCATCGTGCCACCGGCGATATCACCCAAGAAACCGATACCCGATTTCAAAGCCTCCTCTCCCAATGCTTTTGCTCCTGACTTGACTAAAGGAGCGATAGTGCGGAACATACCGCCGAGAAAACTGCCCACTCCATGTCCTCGCTGATATGCCGCTCCTCGAAATACTCTGTCGATCGCACCGCCGGTCTGCAACTGTTGACGGCGGTAGTACGCCAAATACGGATCGTTTGAATTCATTATTACTGCTGCTGCTGCTGCTGCTGCTGCTGCTGCTGCACTCTTCTAAAATGTAGCTTCACGTACGACGATCCAAAGAGGAATGACAGGCTTTTCCCTGTGTGATCCCTTAAGTCGATTTCGACAGTTTCAAATGTACCCTTCATGACGGGCACGTAATGCGGACTTGTATAAACCGTTGTTTTATATGCACCGTGAACGTAGTTATCTCTTTCGATGTTGACAATCTTCAATAGCGGTGCTGTAGTGTCACCAATCAACTGCGGCTCTACCAAATCACAATATACATAGATATGCGGTGGGATCCCCATAGTTAGGTCTGGTTCCCATAAGCCGAGAACTGAAGAAGCATCTTCCGGTGCTAGATTATCTTTAAAAGGGTCATAACCCAACATTAGAGATAATTCGTGGCTTATCTGTATTATGTTCACTGCAGTTGTGTCCAACACCCTCATATTGACTCTTTTTAACTCGGCCAAGTATTCAAATTCGAGGAATTCATTTACATGCGCATGGCTATTTATTGCATTTAATAAATCTGTTATACTTCTGTAATATCCTGGTTTTATTTTTACCATCAATGAATTCTTTTTAAATAATGGAGGGAATTGATATTCGATCCAAATGAACGAATTATCGATGACTGTCATCAATGAACACGGATATTGCGCTTCCACCAATGCCATCTCCCACTCGCCACCTTCCAGCCGTATTTGTTTCGACATGTGTGTAGTGTATTTGGTCACGTTGTTTTCGGGGAAATAATCCATAGAACTATTGCTGGGCAATGTCAAGTAAAATTGGTTTTTACTAGACATGTTGTAAATCTTGCGCTCTCACCCAAGAGTTGAATTCGTCTCCGTAACCTTCCCACTTGACCAGGTAACGCTTACTGCGACCACGACCTTTCGTGTCCAGTATTTTATCGATTTTAAACAGGTGGTCACGTTGGATTGTCACTTTTTGCACTTCGTGTTCGTAAAACTGACCGGTCAACTCTTCACCGTTTAGGTCCGTGAGCGTGTACAGTGGTAATGGCATAAGTGTATTCACTCGGTGTATTACAAACACTTCTTTACTCCAATTGGTCTCGTAACCTTTGCTAAACGTACCTTTCTCCTTAGCTATACGCACTGTATCGCCGACTTTCAGTTTCGGTCTAGCGCGTTTCGGTATATTTTTGTACATGTGTTTCCACACACTGAACACTACCTCTCTGTTTCTAGCGTCCACATCGACTGGACGCAGTCTGTTGCCCAAGCTCTTGTGCGGACTGTTGTTGTAGGCATTCACTAGTTTGTCCAATACATCGATATATCTAAATGTATTTTTATAAGTCAAATATCGCCACATGCGAGTTTTCAATGTTCTATTTACACGTTCCACCACACTCGCCTTCACATCAGGGTTCTGTGTAGTGACATATTTCACTTTATATCTTTTAAACAAACTTTTTGTCTTACTACCTGTGAACTCGGTACCTTTGTCAGTTTGTAAACATCGTGGCGCTTTAGTGGCCTTTTTGAATATTTCATCAAAAGCATCTGCCACTTCTGCTCCTTCTTTCTTTTTTAACGCTCTCACATATAAACGCTTACTAAACACATCTATCACGCTCAACAGATAGTTGTAACCGTCATTGTATTTACTAAGTCCACGCATATCGTTCAAATCTGCTTGCCACAGTTCGTACGGACCGACCACTATGTACGGGTTGCGTGTAAAACGTTTACGTACAGGCTTGTGTAGAGTATAAGTGTCCTGTGTTTGCAACCATTCGACTACATTACGTTTTGAAAATCGTTTCTTTCGTGCTGCTCTTACTAGTGGATTCACACCGCCGAATGATGCTGGCTCTTTTGGATTGTAATATAGCTGCTCCATCACTTACGCCTAGTACGGTTCCCAGTTGTCAAGTGAACTCAATGATGATTGGAGTGAATGTCTTGTATCACCATATCGATTTCCATATTGTTGTTGCCGCCTTGCAGTTGCTGATCTTAAACGCTCTACCATCGGCGTCTTTCGCTTCGCTCCCGTTGACTCGGACATTTCTTCTGGTGATAATGAGCGATTGGGCGTTGATGTTACGATTCCATCTAAATAATTTAATGCTTTTCTGTTATGAATAAATCCCCTAGGTACATTCATCCGTTTCAAAGCTTCCATTACTTCAGCCCACCCTGGTGGTACTACATCGGTTATGCGCACTCTTATTATAGAATGCAGCACATCAAATAGGTTACTATTGGGAATAGTTGTACCATCCACAA
Organism: Flexamia atlantica; assembly: GCA_035578135.1. Taxonomy (NCBI): domain Eukaryota; kingdom Metazoa; phylum Arthropoda; class Insecta; order Hemiptera; family Cicadellidae; genus Flexamia; species Flexamia atlantica. The sequence continues at coordinate 261,891 of JAQJVK010000095.1, read as the reverse complement.
TCATTTTAAACGTATCATCCCATCTTATTGAACTACCATCTCGCGACATGAACCGCAACATATTGCGAGCATCAGACTTGTAACTAGTTGAAAATGTTTCGACTATCTCCTCTATTTGCCCGGGGTAAATTCGTCGTCGACGTTGTTGTTGTTGAACAGGTTGTTGATAACCCACCGCCCCCTCCTGCTCCTGCTCCTGCTCCTCAACTATTTCTTCACCAAGAGCACTATTCACAATGGGCACGTTAATCGGTTTCCGTTTAATTGAGGCTATGTTTAAAAAACGTTGTAATACCTGATTGTATAACTTCCACTTTTCACTATTGTCAATTTTCTTATTATTCATTATTTCTTCCATTTCATCATCTAGACTTTTGTATGAACGTTTAGCTGTTGTAGGTGACTGGTGAGCAGGTGGTGGTGAAGACTGTAAACGTTCGAGTAATTCTTGTGGTATAGCAATCATTTTTCTAGCGTGTTCCATTGTTAATAATTATACTGCTGCTGCTTGCTGCTGCTGTCAAAGAGTAACTTCGCGCACGTTGTCTCGTGATGAAATGGTAAGTGATTAAAATGGTTTCTCAATAAAAGCCAGAGTCTTATTTGTTCAGAGCAGACTGCACTGCTGCTTGTAGTACTGTGCTCAAGAGTAATGGAATAAATAATCCACCTCCTTTTTGGACAAGGTACCTGCGCTTTTTGGCCCAACTTTCACCTCGTTTCACTGTTCGTCGTAGAATTGTCTTGTATTTACTCAAGCGTCTTTTACATTTATCTGACAGCGGGACGTTTCCGCGCAACACATTGTAAGCACACTCACACACTGAATGAATGCGACTGTTGTCACACACTTTTAACAACGCCTTTCGCTCTTTGGGTGAAGCGTGTATCAAAGCTTCGAGCAGAGCTCTGTCCTTACTCAACCGCGACATGATTGCAACTGAAACTATTTTCTTTTCTGTTTTGGTACAAACACAAAATGATTATTATCATCTGGAAAAATACAACTCTGTATTCGCATATCATCGGGTGTTGCTTGTTTCAAATCAATGAGTAAATAACCATGTGGTTTGTTTGTGGCATCGTTATATGCTTCCTCAATAAACTTTGGGTTTTCTGGATGTATCTGTCTAGCCAAACACTTTATTTGAACTTTATCTCTAGGGTTTTTAAAGCAGACTAAATAATGTGCATTAAGTGAAATGTCTCTCTGTCCCCGTCCTTGGTGAAATAAGTTTTGAGTTATGAAAAACACACTTATATTCCTATGATGACAACCTTTTGTGAACAAGTCGACAACTGTACTGTCTGCTTCACGCATCATATCGTCTATAATCACAAGTACCGGTTCCTTACCATCAAAATCGTCCAAGTTTGGTAAACCTTCAATGTAACTTATCCGTGACCTGCTGTCACCACTCGTACCTCCACCACTGCCATAATGCCAGTTTATTCTGGCAAATGTTGTATCACACATGTCTTTTATGTGTTTTATAAACCTTGAAACAAAAACTGACTTCCCACTGCCTGATGGTCCCGCCACTATGGCTGAGAACGGATGTTTCCACCTCAAGTCCATGATTACTACTGACCTGCTTACTCTAATTTCACCACTTAAAAATATTTTGTTTTACACCACTTATTGTTTTACACCACTTAAGACTATACCTCAGACTTAAATCTAAAAAGGTTTTTTGGGTTGTACTCAGTGAAAAACACATAAGTCGGTTATTCTGTAAATATTACTATTATATTTTCTTACGAAAACTAACAGATTTTGATATTTACATAAATAGGGTTCTTCAAACGAATTCCAAAATCGGAATGCTGCCGGCCGCTGAAGCCTTCTTGACCAGGTTCATCCTCGGCCCCACTCCAGCGTTGTATTGGACGATCGTCTGCTCCCCCAGGACGGTGAGATATCGCCGTGGTAGGTAGACTTTAAGCGGTTCGTCGCCGGCCAGTCCGTCTAAAACCGCCATCACAGCTTCCCCGTACGGTGTGTTCACTCGTTCAAACGAGCGGATGAGGTAGATGGCGTTATCCCGCAGTTCTCTGATGCGTGTGTAGCCGGCAGGCTTGCAGGTGTTCAACGCTGTCTTCAAATCCATGATGCTATGCGCAATCTTGCTGTCCATGTCAACGGTCGAGAAGGGAATGGTAGCTCTTGCCCGCCGACCGTCCTTTTATGCGTGTGGAACACCTGGTAGTTGGGGGGGGGACATCTGTCAGAGGGTGGCTTTTGTACAGTTGGGAAACATCTGGCGGAGGGTGGCTTTTGTAAAGTTAATCTTCTAGAAGGTTCGGTCTCTCAGTCGCAGTGGTGCACAATGTTAATAAAAGATTAATCATTTCTATTGCTTGACATGGGGTGAGGAATGTGATCGTTTCAGAGGGACGCTCTATTGTTTGTTGGGAATGTGGCGAGCCTTCCTGCGTGTTCCCGCCTCCGGCTTCTTACGTTTGCCCGCCACCGACTGGGTGATGCAATCGTCGCTCGCCTTGCGTTTCCCGCCAACTTCTGTTGTGCAATCATGAATCTTACGCCAAGCGGGCAATGGAGTTACGGTTCTTGCGATCCCAACGGCCTTAGGCACTCCCGTATTGTGGTCCACCCACATATTTCCCAACATAGTCAGCAGATCGTTGAGACGTGTGTAAATTTCATCGGTTTCCTCCAAATACAGACCGCAACTGTGCGTTGGGCGACCGTGGTGAAACACAGCCATCTTCAACAAAACGTTTCCATAGTTGTTGGTGTTCTTCACGGTGTACAGGCAGTTTTCGCCACTCCAACTGATTACCGGAGAGTCCGCAGGCAATTCCGTATTCACAGTCCAGCCAACGGGCGGTTCCTTTTTAGCGGTAGACGGTTGCTCCAGCTGCGTTGGTGGGGGTGGCGGCGGCGGTTGCATCATAGCGTTATCGTTCAATGCGTTGAGCTCCTCCATCAGGGCGAGGATCGCCTGGTCCACTTCTATCGCACTACTCATGATACTCACTCAATGACTGCACTGGGTAAACTGTCACGCATTAACGTACTGCGATTTTTATACCGACATGCACAATCAATTATAACCAATCAGAGTAGGTTATTTTAATCAATGAGGAAGCGTTTTATTTCAAACTGAACGAAAGATTCGCTAAACGAGATGGGGCGGCTAATGCTTACAAAACGAGATGGGGTCTACGTGTCAAGCCGCCTGTAGATTATGGCGGTTGGGGTGTTGAGCGGCTTTGTGTGAACGCAGATGCTGAGAAGGGGAGAAGCGGGACAGGTGTGAGATAAAAGACCCCGTGGGAACATGATTGAAAGCTCCTTCCCACGGTCGCCCTCGTCAACTGACAATGGAGCAGCTGCAGTCTCAAGAGCAGCTGTGCAGCTGGTGTCGATTCATCAAAATGCCCTTACTCATGTGTTGATGGCAACCACTTAAAAAAAAAAGAAAAGAGGGTGAGGGGGGATCTACGAAGGTTGAACCTCCTGTGGCAGAGGGGGACACTCCTAGGGTCCTTTTTAACAACATCCTCTATATCGTGTGCCAGATGTCCCAAAACTTCACTACTCATGCGTTTTTAAACGGCAACCACCCGCTGTGAGCAAAAACTCCCCTCCGAAACCTTTTCTGAGAATACGTTTCTGCAACTGACACATTAGGTCCAAATCTTCAGAAACCTTACGTTCTCACGCTCGTGGTCGTGGAGAACACTAAACTAATACATTAACAGAAAAAACCGCCTCAATGCGGGGGTGTTTAGGGCTCTGCTGTGTTTGAGGCTCTGAAGTCAGTCTGTCTCTAAAATGCCTGGAGAACGGCGGCTATTTCGCTGTTCGGAGTGTGGTAAGACTTATACAAGAAAAGAAGGTGCGCTCGCCACAACCTGACAGCGCATGACAAGAAGATGTACATGTGCAATGATTGTCAGGTGTGGTTGAGTACGTCTTACCACCTCCGGCGGCACGTGGCGACCGTCCATGGCAATTGTTCGGCGGAGGCTGGACCTTCGTCGTCGTCGTCAACGCTGCAGCCGCCACCGTCTCCATCGCCGCCGCCGCCGTCCCCGTCACCATCGCCGCCGCCGCCGCCGCCGCCACCACCGCCGCAGATGGTAGATGCCTGTACACAGTGGTTTGTGGCGGATGTTGACGCCGCAGAGTGGCGACCGTTTTATCGGCGATTGCCGATGACCGGGCTTGTGGGTAAGTCGAATTAAATATTATATCAGTAGGGTATATTGGTAGTTTTGAGCTCTTTTAAAAAATTTATGTTATATTCTGATTTTTAATTTTTTTTTCTGATTTCAGCTACAGTTAGACCGATGGTTCGGGGGGAGCAGCCGCCCTCGACCGCACAGCCCGGCCCATCGGGGACGCAGCGGCGATTGGTGGAGACTATTGACATTTCCTCGGATTCCTCCGATGAAAATGATTAAATAAAAATAAAATAAAAAAAACCATAACCTATATCCCAAAAAAAACAAACAAAAAAACAAAAAAAAAAACAAAAAAACAACAACAAAAAACAAAAAAACTAATGGGGAATGGGGAATGGGAGGTACCTTGAAAGGTGACCTTGAAGGGTGGGCTTAAAGGGTAATGTGGAGTAATCGACCGCGTTTTGTTGGGGGGGGGGGGTGTAATCGATCCCGTTTTGTTGGGGGGGGGGGGTCATCGATCCCGTTTTGTTGGGGGGGGGGGGGTAATCGATCCCGTTTTGTTGGGGGGGGGGCTTGAACATAACATCAAACCGAGTGGCTAAGTACTCAGTTAACTATTATTTAACTTAACCATTCTAACGCTTAGGCGGCCCGTAGGCCTTTGGCCTTGAAAAAGGCCGTTTTATATTTTTGGGATTTTAGGGGTTTTATTCTTTTTTTGTTTTTCCTTTTTAATTTAATTTTTTTATTCTTCGACTCCTTCAATCATGATGCTCTGGACGCTGTCGCTGCCGCTCTCGCTGCCACTGTCAGTCGTGTTGTCGCTCTCCGCTTCGGCTTCGGCTTCGGCTTCGACTTCGACTTCGGCTTCGGCTTCGGCTTCAACTTCGACTTCTTGTTGCGGGATGTCTAATGCGAATGCATCAGGTACCCTCGCGGCCAATTCAGCTTCCAAAGCATTTTCCATTGCTCGATTCAGCATATAATTCCTCTGATCAATGCGGCTGACAGGTGGTGCAGAAAATTGTTCCTCGATGTCGTTCTGCAGCCTGCTCAGCGCGTCGAGGATTGTCCATAATGGTTGAACTCTGATGCTGTCCGCGATGTGTGACAACGTAAGACCCTCCCAATGTTGTTGTTGTTCAGGCTGCTCGGGCTGCTGTCCGTTGGGAATATCGTGTCCGTCCATAGCGCTCTCCTGTCTGTATCTGAGGGTGGAACACTGCGTGAAAGCCCCCTAGTGGAGGGGAGTCAGCTGTCGTGGGAACACTCTTGAAATTCCGTTCCCACGGGCACCCTCCGGCAGCCGGATGCGTGATAAAAGACCCTGTGGGAACGTTATTGAACGGTCGCTCCCACGCGGTAACCCTCGTCAACAGACAATGGGGCAGCTGCATCCGGGTCACAATGGGGCAGCTGCGTCCCGGAGCTGCACAATGGGACAGCTGCGTCCTGGAGCTGCACCTGTCGGGGGGGGGGGGCATGACCCATTGTCTTTGGGGTAATTGGCATAAATTAGCATAAATTAAAATTAAAACAATGGGGGGGTGGGGGGGCATGACCCATTGTCTTTGGGGTAATTAGCATAAATTAAAATTCAAACAATCAAGATCTAGACAGCCCAGAAAATCTAAAGGTTGGTGACTTCATTTTAGTAAAATGCAAAGGTGGAAGCCGCCAAAGTACCACCTTCCGCTATGTCGCTACAGTGTTAAAAACACTGGCTGACGGGGAGATCGAAGTGATGGGATTTAAATCCTGTGATGAGGAAAAAAAATCATTCCTGAAAAAAGAAGATGATATATTTATTGTTTCTACCACTGACATTTTGGGGAAACTTCCAGCCCCTAATGTATGTGGAACCAGTGATAGACATAAGTATGTCTTCGACAAAATTGTTGAAGTTTTTGAGGCGTAAGTTCCTCAATAAACTTCTTTGAAGGCCTTATAGTGATAAAACAGTTTTAATTTTACAAAGACAACAGTTAAGGTGTTGAATAGGCCTAGCCCACATTTTTATATTTACCTAATAGGCCTAAAAGTGCAATAAACTGTCATTTGCCTAACGAACAATTTGCATTGTCTTAAATTATTGTTTTTTTTAAGTGCTTTAAACAATTTGTATGTGGAAGAAATTTTTAATAAATACTCAGGTATGTTGACAGATAATTTTTTTCTTGTTTATATCTTATTATTAGCCCTGTATAATATTTATAAATGGTTTTTAAAAAAAGGGTTACCGTAGGGCGACCCGCGGCTTTCCAAAGATACCTTCATATCTCAAAAACTATTTAAGATAAAATATTGAGACTTATTGCAACTGGTAGACTAGACCCTAGGCTTGTTCACAACAGCCCCCACATATGCCTAGTGTTGTAAATAACAGAGTTATTAAGAGTGTTCACATTAGCCCCATGGGCTGTTCACATTAGCCCCTTTTAGCGGGGCTAATGTGAACAGTGGTTTTTAATTTTTTTTAAATAATGGTTACATTTATGGTTTTTGTTAGTAAATAAATAGATTCAGCTAAAAGAGCTGTATACACTACTATTTTTTCTTTTCTTCTGTCATTTACCATTTTTGAGATAATGTCAAAAGTTTACTTTATTTGTTCATAGCCCCGGTTGACCCTACCAATGCTATTTTGCTATAGGTATGCACAGCAACTCTGTGAGTGGGCAGTAGGCTAAATTAGCCCATTTTGAGACAGGCTAAAAGAATTAAGCCTAATATTAGTCAAATTAATCACACCCTAACAAATAAATTCACTGGCAAATATTACTTGTACAATTTATACTTGTAAAGCCTAAATATTTTCTAAGTAACTTAGGTCCAAGCCAAATTAGGCCATCATATACCAAAGTATGTAAATCAATACAAGTTACTTATTACATATGTGACAACCCGCTCCCCGAAATTTCATTTTGGCCTGATTTGGCTGCCTATTTTCATAAATAAAATGAATAATATTGGAGATCAATAAAATGGAGTATCTGGCGGAAGATAATCAAGGATATAATTTTTAGCCAACCCTAAATGGCTATCAATAGGAAATTAGCTTAAGCTCGAGGCCCAGAACCCAATTCAAATAATTTTGTAAAACTTATTATAACTGAAGTGAACAAGTTATGAAGCAAGGCGACAGTTAGCTACGCACTTGTCTCTGGAATTTGCTGATAACTAGAGTCAGCAGTCTGTCGACCCCCGTGGCGCAGCCCACGGAGAGCAGAGTCCGCCTAACTTCCATCGGTAAAACACCGCGCGCGGTCCGTCCTCCCGCGTCTGATTTCAAAATTCTTTTTCTAAATTGGATAATTAATACTTTAACGCTTAGTAACGAGTCGTGCGTACTCTCGATTTCATTTCCGTGTAATTCGACTATTGGTTAATAAAATTTAGTTTATCTGTTACTTGGTTTCTTTGTTTCGCTCCCACGCCACCACCAACTCGGCCGTGACAAAATTGGTGTCAGGTGTGGGGTGTAGTGCGAAAATCCTACTTTTTCCTTACGAACCCGGCGAGAGACCTTCAAGAACTACGCAGATATCACCATGGAATTTGGTAAGTGAACTTCAAAAATTAGCCATTGCGTAATTTTTTTTTAAACATCTATTAAAACTATATTTCAAGTAGGGGACTGTTAAAATATAAACTAAAATTGTATTCTTGAAACTTCTGTGAAATTCCTGTTCGAAAATATTAAATTTTAAGGAAGTTATAGATTTTTTTCATTTAATTAGTATAATTATGGACAAAGCGTAGGGAAGCCATTTTGGCGAGCAACAAAAGAGAAGCGACGCTCATTGTCAGTGTCGTCATTGACGCGTCACCTCCTTGTCACCACAGCTACAAGCTGCCAACATGGCGGACTAAGTATGCATTAATATCCTAATTAATAATTCTAGGGAGGACGGCCTAATAAATCAAATCAATAAATTCACAATTGAGGTGTACGTGGCTGGATATTAAAGAATTTTGAACGCTTTTATGGACTTTTGATGCTCGCTGCTTTGGTAAAACTTAGAGTTGAAAGAAATAATTGAGTCTAGAAAAGAACGACTCGGTTCAGAGCTTCGAGTAGCGAACTAGTTCATTGATTTGGTCGGGAGACTCGTTCTTTGAGTTGTTCACTGAATCGTTCATTGAATGCCAGGTGTTGTTGTCGTTCATGAGGGATGTTTGATGATAATTGATTGAAATTTAAAACTGTTTGTTGTATCAGTAATTATTTTGACATAGTGAACAAGGAGTAATTAATAATATTTCTTTTAAAGAGTTATTGAATTTATTTGTAAAAGAATTCTTACTAACACTTGGAAAACAGCTTTTGCTTGTACACTAACCCTAGCCTACAAGTAGTTTAAGTTGTTATGAACTATAAACGAGTTGGCAAATGTCTGGGCGCATGAAAACGAGTGTTTAGATTCAAGAACTTTTAAATTAAATTATAAAATATAAGGAAATATCAGCTCATTGGACTTGGATAATTCAAGCTTGCTAAATATTTTTGTTTATCACTGGACTTAGACAATTAATTGTGGACATATTCCACAATTACAATTCTACAATTCAGACTCGTTGTAGTGTCAGGTCAAAGGACGCCAGCTCGTTTGAGTTCATTGTTCTCTTTCAGCTCGAATTATTATTGATCTTCGGAAATCATCTTGCCGATTTCGTTGAGTAGCGTACACTATTTAACACAATAAATGCGATAAATAAATTAAATTCATTTAAATTATACTGAATATTCATTAAAAGAAATAAATAACGTAAATTTTTCCTTTTTTTCAAATTTTGCTTTATTTTGTCGGAAGTTGGCAGTAGTAGTAGGCAATAGCTACTCCTACCTGTGGAGTTAGTAACTAAAGTTACGATTTGGATTTGTTTTGTGATCGGACCGCTTGAATGGCAGTCTAGATAATTAATAGACTTTATAGAAAGACAATTAAATATTTTTTTTTTTATAAAACAAATAAATAATTAAATAAATACATTCTTTTTTTTGCAATCGACTTAAACTATTCTTGTGAACCGACGTAAGAGCAAGGAAGCTCACCCTAGAGTTGAGGGGTAGCGGATGCGAATTTCATTTTCATTGTGGAATTTCGTCTCCTTAATCAACATGAACGTGACCTACTTGAAGAAAAGTGAAAATCAGTATGAACTGAAAATCAGGGGGTTAGATACCAACGGTACCGCTGATGAATTGCGACGACGATTGACGAAGGCCCTTAAGGCGAATACACCGGTCGACGATGATGTCGTCTCAACGCTAGTAGTCGATGATGAGCTAACGGAGTGTGAACAAAGACTCGCGGACTTAGAAAAATCGTGCAAGGAGTACGAGGGTGATTATACTGATACGGACTATCAACGGTTGAGCGCGAGGTTATGGCACAACTACCTGCGAGTAGAGCGTATACCCGTGGACGAGGATGAACCCGACGACGAGAGTAATCAGCGACGCGAGGCCCTGCTCGCGGCACTCAACGCGATGTTGGCGCGCTTTGACGCTTCAAAATCCAAAACGCGAACCGCGGTCGACACCCAGGCTGCTGCCAATAGTCTGGTAAAAGCGATCCCTGCTCCCACAGCTGCGGTTCTCACAGCCCCTGCTCAGGAGATCGGTCACGGACCACCTCCAGTGATACCTAGGACGGTGAACCAAACCAGCAGCTTCACCGCGATACCGACACCAACCCCTCAGGTGCCGCCTGCAAATGCTAACCTCTCGGTGCCAACAACTGAATATCACCCGCGTTATAGGACCGTGCCCGTCTATAAATGGGGTCTACAATTCGACGGTAAATCGCAGTGTTGGCGCGTTCCTTCAGAGGGTCGAGGAGCTCCGGAGGGCCAGAGGCATGACAGCAGCAGAGCTTTTTGACTCCGCTGTCGATCTCTTTACCGGACCAGCCCTAGTGTGGTATCGTTCTACCCTAGGCCGGATCAGGACATGGGATCAGTTATGCAAGGATCTTGAAGTGGTCTTCAAGCCCCCGGACCATGACATTCGGTTACAGCAGGAGGTTTTTAACCGGGTTCAGGGCGAAACCGAGTCCATTGACCTTTACATCGCCGCGATGGAAGGCCTCTACGGTCGACTGGCTGTAGAAGTCCCAGAGGAAGTGAGACTTAAACAGATCTACCACAATCTGAGTCCACAACTCCAGGACCGCTTGGCATTGTTCGACGTAACGACCATTGAACAATTACGACAGCTTGGTAGGAAAGCGGAAGCGGGCCGCTTTCGCTCCGACGCTGTACGTGGCGGGCGCCGAGGTCCTGAAATAATGGAACCGGACCTGGCTTACACTCCTTTGAGTCGTAGGCAGGGTCACGATACATCTCGTAATACCACCTCTGAAAGGAAGGTCTTCCAAACCGCTTCTGAAACCGACGTGACTTGCTACAAATGCCATGCAAAGGGGCATGTTTCGCGAGATTGTAAGTCAGCTAGTCCGAGCCCAGCGAACGAAAGGGTGTGCTGGCGTTGCAACAAAACCGGACACGTTCAGCGATATTGCCGCGCTCGATTGAATACTAACAGCCGAAGAACGGCGGGAAACGAGGCCGGGACCAGCGGAGTCGCCGCCCCTGGATCCCGACAGTAAGGTTTACCGTTCCTAAACGAGAACCTAAGGCGACAAAGAGACGCTGCCGAATGGTTGAGAAGTCAGTGAGAATCGTTCCGGAAGTTAGGAGTCTAACACAAGAGCTCGTCGCGATCGGAAGGATAGAAAACGCGGAGGGCAAGGTTCTAGTAGATACGGGCGCGCAAGTCTCACTGATTAAGCGAAACGCGTCATCAGCCCCGATGACCAAACCGGATGTAATGTTGCGAGGGATTTCGGGACGCGAACTGAAAGTTTACGGTAAGCAACGGGTTTCGCTAACGCTCAAGCCCGGAGTGGAGGTACCTGGCGAATACATAGTAGGGAACCTACCGAGAGGATACATTGCAGTGGTCGGCTGCGATATCCTTCAAGAAGGTAGGGGAAGAATCGACGTGAGGAAAGGTACCCTGAACTTGTTCGGAAGGGATATCTGGCTTAACCGTCTGACGAAGGGCGAAAGTGTACCCGACCCAGGACGCGGGAAGGAGGAGTCCGGTCAAGGAAAGAAACCGGCCCCCAAGACCCCTCCTACTGGTCGCGGTGCCACGCCAAACAGAGAGGAAAATAGAGATACCTTCGTGTATTGTTGCCGGAAAGTTGAGTTGCCGCCGCGGAGCGAAGTAAATATCGAGGTTGAAACAAGTAAATTCGTTAACAAAAACAATGACTTAGAAGGATGTGAGGTGGTAGTAGAACCGATCGGTTTGCCGACTAAGGGAGTTTATCTGGCGCGAACCTTGACGAGAGTGGAAAATCAGCGTTGTTGGGTCAAAGTGGCTAATGTTAGTCAGGAGACTTTGACTCTGCAGAAAAATTTTAAAGTTGGAACTTTAGATAGCGATTTGGGTGACGAGTGCGAAGACCAATCGCGGCGTCGGGTTGTTATTCTGGCTGATAGCCACGGGAGGGGCCTACGCGACCTTTTGGTTGAACGGTTACCCAGCGATATCGAAGTGACGGTGAATTTTGCTCCAAACGGGAAGTTGAAACACGTAACGTCGAACCTGACGAGAGAACTTTCAAAATTGTCAAGCAGGGATACGGTGTTTCTAATTGGCGGAACTAACGATATCAGTGACGATTATTCTCCGTACCCCCTCACCCTGCGACAGGCCTTTGGTGCCCTACCAAAATCGTGGTCGGCACAAGTATCAGTATTATCAATTTTTGACCGTCACGACGTAGACGTAAAGCAAACATTGGCCGATGCCAACGGATATTTGGAATCCGTAGTTGACAGCATAGCAAACCAGAAACGGGGGGAGATTAAGTTTCTAAAGGTACAGAACAAATTCGATAAGTCAATGTATACCAGACATGGTTTACATTTGAACGAAAAAGGGAAAATTGAATTGGCACTAATTTTGAGGAACAAAATTTTGGAAGGGTATGGCGCGGAGGGCTTAAGGGTTTCCCGAGTTGAGAAAGTAGACGAAGCCGAGTTAGAGGCGTGCCTAGACGCAAAACTAGCTCATTTGCCAACCGAGGATAGGGACCAGGTTAAATCAGTTTTAATGAAGTATAGGCGCGTGTTCGCACACAACAACGAACAACCTTTGGGCTGTACATCCGCCGTCACGCATGTGATCCGTACTGGTGACGCTGCGCCTATCTATAGGAAGGCCTATCGCGTCCCTCACCATCAAAAGGCGATTCTAGAAAGCCTAGTCCAAGACCAGCTCGACAAAGGGATAATAGTCCCTAGTCAGAGTCAATGGGCTTCGCCTGTGATCATCGTGCCAAAGAAGTCCCCGGACGGAATCCCTAGATATCGGTTCTGCGTCGACTATCGAGCCCTCAACGCCGTTACCACACCTGATGTGTACCCGCTTCCGAACATCACCGAAACTCTAGATAGTCTAGGTGGCTGCAGTGTGTTTACTACCCTGGACTTGAGGTCAGGATATCACCAGATCCGAATGGACGAGGAGAGTGCTCCTAAGACGGCGTTTAACGTGCCCGGCGGACACTTTCAGTATGCCCGTATGCCGTTTGGTTTGAGCACTGCACCCGCGACATTCCAGCGCCTGATGGACTCCGTCCTCATGGGCCTAAAAGGTGAAAAATGCCTGGTGTACTTGGACGACATTATTCTGTTCTCCAAGGACCTCCCAGCACACCTAGTCGCACTTGATGAGGTGCTAGCCAAGTTGGAAGGTGTCAATCTCAGTGTACAACTCAGCAAGTGTAATTTTGTGGTTGATGAGGTCAACTACCTTGGCCACGTCATAACCAAGAAAGGAGTCGAACCAGGGCCAGGCAAAATAAAAGCTGTCCGTGACTTTCCGGCACCGAAAACCGTCAAGGAAGTTCGGTCATTCCTAGGTCTCGCCGGATATTACCGTCGCTTTGTGGAGGGTTTTGCTAAGATCGCAAAACCATTGTTCGATCTTACCAAGCAGGGTACCGCGTTTGAATGGACGGTAGATTGCCAGGAAGCCTTTGACGAACTTAAGCAAAGGCTAATCTCGGCACCTGTTCTGGTGTTTCCAGACTTCAACAAGCCGTTCATCCTCTCGACGGATGCCAGCAACTACGCTTTAGGCGCTGTTCTATCCCAAGAAATCGATGGCGAAGAACACCCCGTAGCGTATTGTTCGAGGACACTGTTCCCAGCCGAAAAGAACTACTCGACCACGGAATTGGAGTTGCTCAGTTTGGTCTGGAGCACGAAGTATTTCCGTTGCTATCTGTTGGGACGACCCTTCAAGGTCATCACAGATCATAGCGCCTTGCGCTGGATGTTGTCCCTAAAGGACCCGAGTAGTCGGCTGATGAGGTGGTCGCTTAGGTTAGCTGAGTTTACGTACACTGTGGAACACAAACCCGCAAAGAAGCATTCGAATGCGGATGGGCTCAGTAGAGCCATGTGCGCAGCTCTTCGCAAGGACGAGCTCCCTGTGATAGATCTAGCCACGCTCCGCGAACACCAAAAGAAAGATCCACATTGTAAGGACTTAGGAAGGGCAAAGAATTTCAAAATGAGTCAGGAAAAGGTACTATATAAGGTAAACGGGGGTGTCAAATTGATCGTAGTCCCTCGAAGCCTAGTGCATGAGGCAATACGTCTCCACCACGACTTGCCCACCGCCGGTCATGCTGGCGTGGCAAAAACCCTTGAACGCATCAAGGCTAAATTCTGGTGGAAGGGCATGGAGGCGGATGTGATTGAATATATTCGAACTTGTAAGAGTTGTAGCCAGCGATCCAATTATGGAAGGGCCGTCGCCCCGCTAGGAGCTATTTTCAACGAACCTAAGGTTCCTTTTGAGGTGATTGCGGCAGACATAGTCGGCCCCTTACCCACTAGTTCCTCTGCAAACGTGTATATCCTCAGTGTGATGGACCATTTCACTCGGTATTGCGAATTCATTCCGATACCTGACATGACCGCAGAGTGTATCGCGAGGGCCTTAGTACAGCGTGTAATTACGAAATTCGGTGTTCCAAAGGCGTTGATAACAGACCAGGGGGCGAATTTTACCTCCAAACTAATCAGTCAGCTCTGCAGATTTTTGCATGTGCGTAAAATCCAGACTACTGGTTTCCACCCCCAATCTAATGGGCGGTTAGAGAGGGTTCACGCTACGATAGCGAAGATGTTGAGCCATTTTGTGAATCGACACCAAACCGATTGGGATGAGTACCTTCCGTACATCACCATGGCCTACAATTCGCAGAGTCATGAGGCTACGGGATACTCCCCCTATGAGATGGTTTTTGGCCGGAAAATGGAGGCGCCCCTTGAAGCAGATCTGGCTATCACGGAGGATAGTGACTTGTACAACCACGTGGAAACCCTCAGAAGTAAACTCAGGGAAACTTTCGAAGTGGCAGCTAGCCGAAAGGCTGCAGCCCGGGGACGCTATGAACGACGATATAACAAAAGGGCCAAGACAGTAGAATATAAGGAAGGACAATTTGTCCTACTGCACGTTCCTAGCCTAGGACGTCACCGAGTAAAGAAACTCGCGAAATTGTGGAAAGGGCCATACAAAATTGTTAAGGTGAACTCCCCGGTGAATGTGACATTGAAGATCCGCAAGCGAGAGGTAGTGGTTCACGTTAATCGTATAAAACCGTTCTTGAGGCGCGCCGCTGTGGCCCCTCAACCGGAAACTAGCGCGGAAGAGGAAGATGATGAAGAGAGGGTAGATTCAGTCGTCAGCAACGAACCAGTGCCTTTGGGGTTGTTATCGACTAACCCGGGCCAAGCCAAGAGGGCGCGTAGAAAACCAGCGTACCTCGCGGATTATACGGCCTAAGATGGGAAGCGACGGGAACGCTTGGGAGAATCAGGGAAGTCATTGGGCTGAAACACGAGCAAAATTAAACTAATGTAATTAATCTGTTGTAGGGATCTTCATTTTAGCATTGCTGGGAGCAGTTACCTGCTTCCACCAGGGCATCATCTTTGAAGGAGGGCAGGAGGTCCTGCTAACCGACAGTCATTGGAAGGTGACACTAAAGTACAATCTGACGGATATGCAGGTTCAAAGTCAAAATCTCAGTCGCCTGGTAACAGAGGTAAAACAGTATCTTGATGATTTCTATATGGAGCTACTGAGGGATAATATAAGTAGTTACTCACAGCTACTCCAATTAGAGACGGGATTCCGCTATGAGTATGTCATACTACACCAAAATGTGCGAGAGTATGTTGAACGAATAGATGAATTGCTGACTCTGCTGCCTAGATGGCGCGTCAAGCGTGGCCTGATAGACGCAGGTGGACACGTCCTCAAATACCTGTTTGGTACCATGGACAGTTCCGACTTAGATTCGATAGACGACGAAATGAGGTACTTGTATGCTACCACAGCAAATATTATTCACAATAGTAAAAATCAGATAACTGTTCTAAATAATTTGCAAAGTGAATTGGTAAATCACTCGAAAACTTTAAACACCGTAATTTCCTCAATAAAGACATATCATTCTATTATGCATCAAACCATAAATAGACTTTTCAGAAGGGACCAAGCCGTACAGCAGCAATTAAAAGACCTTTTTACATATTTGAAACTAAATTCTGCTCTGTCTGAGACAAAACTAACTGTAGCAGATGCAATCCGCAGAGTCACACAATTTCATAAGGCAGTTGAACAGTTAGGTGGAGGAAGAGTCAGTAGTGATCTGCTCACCCCTTCTAATTTCTTGGAAATATTGCAGGGTATAGAGAAAGTCGTGCCCCCTCCATTGAAATTACATTTGCCAGTAGACTTAGAAAACATTCATGAATTTTATTCGGTTGTGACCGCTCATAGCTACGTGTCGGACCAAACTCTAAGAGTTGTGCTCCGCCTCCCTCTAAAGAGAGACGATAGACTGTTCCAGGTGTATGATTGTTATACTTACCCGGTGTACGAAAAGACCCTCCAAAAATGGACCCAGTGGACAGTAGAAAACCAAAAACTATTAGTAAGCAAGGACAGGCTCCAATATACCCTTTACTCCAGTGACAAATTCGATCGTAAATGCCTTACCGGTCAACTTACAGTTTGTCCGTTGGAAGAAATTGTCAAGAACATGGCCAAACGGCCAAGTTGTGTTTCAGATCTTTTTATCGGGAAATTATCCCCTCGGTGCGACAGGAAACTAATAACTGGTCTAGACTCCCCTATGTTCCTAAGAACTCCAAATCACTGGGTGTACAGCGTCTCAGAGCCCTACAAGGTAACTCTGAACTGCTTTGAGAGTGATGGTACGGTTAACGTAACCGTTTTAGATTTGACCGATGTCGGAATCATTGCGGAAGTACAAAAATGCGACGTGATAAGCGACGAGTTCAAACTGCCTGCCCGTGTTCACGGCAGCAGTTCGTTTAATATGCGGACCGATAAAGTAGTAACCCCGGATCTAAAATCCATGCTCTCTAGTGAGGAGACAGGTCTCATAAATCTCGATGTGAATGTTACCCTAAGAGCCTTAAGCGAACTCGACAATGAGCTGGGCCCCGTTAGCGTTAGGGAATACCCTCTGGAAGGGGCACTCTTTCGCATTCGGTCCCACCATGATCTTAAAGATATGGTAGAAAGGGGTGTGATAGCCACTGTAGCGACAGTGAGTGTTGTGATGAGCCTGATGCTGCTGTGTGTTTGTCGTAGGTACTGGAACGCGCTGGCCGCCTGGTTGCAGAGCTCCGGACTACGCAGACGTGAGCGGAGAGCCGCGACCCTGACCAGAGCGCCACAGACGTTTGCCGACCTGGGAGAATCTGTGACTGACGTAGAGATGGGGATCGCTACCCCGGATCCTGGACTGGACACTGTAAACGAGGGGACTGCAGCCCCGGAAGCAACTGTTTCGACGATGACTGCCGGTAAACCGAAAGCCGCAGACAGACTTGCTAAACCGCGTTCGACCGGAACCGCAAGTAAGTGAGGGTACCCTAATAGACTTCGAATACGCGTGTTCGTGCTGAAAACAGTGCCGCGTTGGAGAAGATTGGTTGCGCACCTCGAAATAATATTGGGACACGGTGATGTCAAGTGGGACATGACGGGGAAGGTTAGCTTTTTAAGTTTTTGTTGTCAAAATTGGAGCTTAGCCATGGAATCTAACTTGGAATTGTGTTGAACTGAGGACTAGTCAGCCTATGCACAAGAATTTTGTTGTTGTTGCTATCATTTCTTAAGGCCATTGGCCGTGGTAGAAGACCCTGAGAGGGCGTAAGTCTGTGGTGGTCTCGAGTATCCACGGGAAGGTAAAGTGCACGTTCCCCCATCCATAAACCCGTTCCCTTCAAATCCAATAGACTGGACCGTGAATATTGGAGACCAGCCCTTTTCCTTGGAAATTTAAATACTTATTCTCAGCTGATTGAAAATAAATGGAAGCCTTGCTGAAGGGTTTCCCGGGCCCCATCAGCAAGACTGTAAGGTTGGCACTAGTCCTGTAGGTTGACGTAAACGAATAAAATGTTAGCGTAGTTTGGCTGAGGTACCATGAAAGGAGTAAGGAGGATGGATACGGAGGGCCTGCCTCGCAACCAGAGGTCTGGCGGTCGAATAATCGCAAGGACTCCACTAGAATACCGAGCGGATGGGGATGCGCGAACCCAGAAAGTGGTTGCGGTAGCCTGAAGGGGGGGCTACGAAGGCCCTTTCAACTAAGCTACTTAACTCTTGTTAAGGTATGGGCACTTGCAGTGTCCTAATTTGATGATGTTAAAGTTAATAGGTATGTACAAAACGCACTAAGAGCCCCCCGCATTTTGCAGCATAATGGCCCCAAACGACCTTTAGAAGGGCGGGGACCTTGCCTAGTTGGTAAGGCCCCATCCCCGTCCCTAGAGGAAGGGCGGGTTAACCACCACTTTAATTAATACTCTGTCGTCAAAATTTTTAGGAGTCGTAAGGAACTGTAAGAAACGAATTAGAATAGAGTAGGCGGTACCTCAGCCCGGTAGATATATAACGTTATACAGTATATGGTGTATCATGGTGTCTATATGTAGATGTGATATAACATCTATTAGTGATAGTTGCCCATTAATGATAACCTTGTTGTGGTAGGGTAACTTAATGTAAGGGGTAAAGGACGAGGACCTGAGTAAAGATTAAAATTGTAATGACTTGCACTCGATATTTTAGCATCTTCTAGGTACGCATTTTTAAGATAGAAAAATTTTGGAAGGAAAGTGAACCTAAATGTTAGGAAAATCCATGTTAGTAATCCATGGGGACATATGAATATTCATTTAAATTTATTCCTGATCAAAAAAAAAAACACAATTTTCTAAATTTAAAAAAAGGGGAGAGGAAAGAGAACTATTTTCTTGTGAGAAAAATTGGCCACATTTAACAAATTACTAAATGCTGGCGGAGTCGGCGACTCAATTCTGTGGAAAGGCCGTCACGTCTCCCTGCGGTGGAGGGGCAGAGGAGATTGTCCATGCTCCGTTGGGTTTTGGAGTCATG
The DNA here is from genome assembly GCA_035578135.1 of Flexamia atlantica. Taxonomy (NCBI): domain Eukaryota; kingdom Metazoa; phylum Arthropoda; class Insecta; order Hemiptera; family Cicadellidae; genus Flexamia; species Flexamia atlantica. The sequence continues at coordinate 243,194 of JAQJVK010000095.1, read as the reverse complement.
GGCAACCATGGTAGGAGCAAGTGGTGACCGGGCTCGTCCCCCGGGCCACTTGCGACTGCCACCGTCAGCAGGAGTAGGTGGTGACCGGAATGGGCACTGGGCCACCTACGACTGCCTCAGTTCCTTTCCTTTTTTTTTGTTTGTTGTTTTGTTCGTCTTTCATTGAGAAGTCCTTTGGGCTTATTCTTCTATATTAGCATTACGTTTTGTTTCCACGAATACCAGGACTTTGTCATCATCATTCATTAAAAGCTCTTTTCATTACGGACCCCTTGAAATGTTTCCATAACCTTCGGGATTATTGAAACATTTCAAAATTTCATTAGTTTAGTTAATGTTTTATTAATTTCATTGTCGAGTAAGGTGCACCCCTTACCAAATATATATTCATACCTGTCAATGGTTGTTATTTGAGTTGTAATTTGTGATGAAAGAGTAATCCGATACTATGTTAGTCATAAAGATTTTAGAATATGTGTTAAGGTTTTGTTGATGTAAATTAACACTTCATTTCTACTTAATTTTCTTTTTTGTTAAATTTTAAGGGTAGGCCGACCAGGATTTCTCTGGCATCTAATAAAAGTTGGTTCTTGCAACCTTGTTGCTGTAAAACTGTTAAGGTATTTTCTTTTGTGAATGCACGACTCGTTGCAGTTTGATGAAATATTTACTTGCGAGAATAGTAATTGCGCTTATGATTGTTATTCGATTCTCAAGGAAGTGTTCCTTCAAAAAAAAAAAAAAAAAAAGAAAAAAAATTTGAAAGAATACCTCTGACTCTGTTAAGTAAATGGAGGACGTAACCGTGTTGGAATCTTTGATACGCGAGATCCATATAATTAGAAATAATTATAATTAAAGTTAGAACTGCTAATGCATATATGTTTGAATTCGGTCTCTGTGGCTCTCTGACAACGGTGACTCACAACCACTTACTTAAGTGGACTTCAGCGATTGATGGTTCGTTCAACGACTTCAACACCTTATGCTAGGGGCAGCATGAACCAGAGGAGGGGGGAGTGTGACAACCCGCTCCCCGAAATTTCATTTTGGCCTGATTTGGCTGCCTATTTTCATAAATAAAATGAATAATATTGGAGATCAATAAAATGGAGTATCTGGCGGAAGATAATCAAGGATATAATTTTTAGCCAACCCTAAATGGCTATCAATAGGAAATTAGCTTAAGCTCGAGGCCCAGAACCCAATTCAAATAATTTTGTAAAACTTATTATAACTGAAGTGAACAAGTTATGAAGCAAGGCGACAGTTAGCTACGCACTTGTCTCTGGAATTTGCTGATAACTAGAGTCAGCAGTCTGTCGACCCCCGTGGCGCAGCCCACGGAGAGCAGAGTCCGCCTAACTTCCATCGGTAAAACACCGCGCGCGGTCCGTCCTCCCGCGTCTGATTTCAAAATTCTTTTTCTAAATTGGATAATTAATACTTTAACGCTTAGTAACGAGTCGTGCGTACTCTCGATTTCATTTCCGTGTAATTCGACTATTGGTTAATAAAATTTAGTTTATCTGTTACTTGGTTTCTTTGTTTCGCTCCCACGCCACCACCAACTCGGCCGTGACACATATTATACCGATCACACCCCTAATGGAACTCCCAAAAAAAACTCCTAATGGAGCAATATGTTAGGTTAGGTTTATGATGAGGTGACGTTGACAAAGAATCTTCCCCAATCTAGTAATTAACAGTTCCATTAGGGGTGTGTTCAGGATAATATAAACATGTATTTAGCCTAAACTAATTAGTGTTTACTTTCACAGGAAATGCCACCCACTAACCGAAGTCGCATGATGCAGTGGCGTGAAAGAAAGAAAAAAGCTGATTTATTGGATTGGGAAGAACATCTTAGGAAAGATAGAGAAAGGAAGAAAGTGAAAAGAGGACTTGAAAAAACTAAAAGACTTGCTGACCGAAAATTGCAAAATGAATACCGAGAGAAGGGGCGAATTCGCAAGAGAAAACAACGAGAAAAAAATCAATTTACTCAGGCTGCAAGTTCTACTAGACTGGGCTCCTATAAAAGCCCCAATACTCTGAGGAAAGCTGTAAAGAAAGTGAAGCAGTCGCTCCCCTTCAGTCCTTCCAAGAAAGTCGCTGTCATTAAAGAGATCCTCAGGGATAGTGTTAAAGAGGGGCTAGCTAAGGTAGCTGAAGATCTCTTTCCTGGTGAAAAATCAAGCTCTGGTAACCGATCAATAAGTAGTGATACAATTGAGAAGGTTCTTGCTTTTTATGAAAGTGATGCAGTGTCAAGACAAGCACCAGGAAAGCGAGATAAGAAATCAGTCAAGGATCCTGTCTCTGGGAAACGTAGTTTGGTCCAGATACGCCACATGCTGGTTACCATTGGTGAGGCATTCGAAATGTTCAAATTAGAAAATGAAAACTCCATCATTTCGAAGAGCAAATTTCACAAACTGCGCCCAGACAACATTTTGCCTGTATCGCAGATGCCGCATAACGTATGTGTATGCAAGTACCACTATAATTTTTCTTCTATTTTTCGTGCGATTGCAAAGCAAATTCAAGAACCAGGTTTTCCATCAAACTACCACGAATTACTTGACGAAATGTGTTGCGACACATCCAAAGAAACCTGCATGGTGAATAAGTGCAAAAGATGCAAAACTAACATTTTGGATTTGATTTCCGATGAATTCAATATTAATCTAAACGCAATCATCCAATGGAAGGAATGGAATGAAGTCAATGAAAGGCTCACTTTAGTTGAAAAAACATCTTCACTAGAAAATGCTATCATGAAAACAAACAGCCTGCTTTTTAAGTTCAAAACTCATTGTTTTGTGAAGAAACAACAGTCGTTGCATTTTGAAACGTTAAAGAAAGACCTCACTGAAAATGAACTAGTCGTACAATTTGATTTCGCGGAGAATTACTCCATTATACACCAGGACGAAATCCAAAGCGCGCATTGGCAGCACAGCCAAGTTTCCATCTTTACATGTGTGGTTTGGGGAAAAAATACAACTGACTCGTATGCGGTTTTAAGTGACGACTCATCACATTCAAAATACTCGGTCTGGACTTTTATGAAATGTATTTTTGACCACCATGATTTAACTGGAATTGAAAGGATCCATATATTTACTGACAATTGTGCAGCTCAGTTTAAAAGCCGTTATGTGTCATATCAAATCTATGCTTTCTGGAGGATGATCTTGGCTTGAAATTGACTTGGAACCATTTTGCTGCGAGTCATGGAAAAGGAGCTGTAGACAGACGGTGTAGGAGGAGTGGTTAAAGGAAATTTCTGGATCGCTACAAAGAGCAGAAAAGTGCTGGTGAATTCCGCCGAGGATTTCTATAAGTGTGCCACCACTGAATGTGACAAGATAACTATCCTCTACACGCCTAAAGAGGATGTCAAGGCCAACAGACCCCTCTTGGATTCAAGGTTTAGTAGGGCTTTGGAAATAACTGGCATCCAATCGTACCACACTTTTTGGAGAGCAGACTAATCACATATATATGCTCGCCAGACAGCAGTTTCCAAGGAAACCATTAAAGTTTTACAATCTTCAGTGAGAAAGAGACTGAGATACAGTGATGTGTACAGCAGTGATACATCAGACGAGGAATGGCCAACAGTGCACGAGGAGGAAACTGTTCCAGAATCCTACAACACAGATGATATAGAAGAAGGAGATTGGGTTGTAGTAATCTACGATGGTTGGTTTCCAGGTAAATAAATTTATTTCAATAAAATAGAAAAATATAATCAGTCATTTATCCTTTTTAATGTTAATGATACTTTAAACAGAACCTAGCAAGGAACATTTTTTATTCTAGCTGCCTTGTAGTGAAATGTGACAAAGTGTGAGGTTACGGTATAGTAAAATGTCCAACAATTTTATTGAAGTTAAAAAAAGCTGAAAGTAGTTTATGCCACAAGTGATACAAAACATGAATTGTTGCAGGTGTGGTTGAAAGAAAGGACGACAACTTCCTTTCTGTGAACTTTATGGCAAAAAGTGGCGCAAACTTTGTTTGGCCAACAAGACCTGACATTCAAACGATTGAACATAAAGATGTCTTGATGAAAATTGAAACCCCTCCATTCCCTGTATCTAGTTGTCATTTTGGAATAGACAAGAAAACAATTCGTCAAATTGAAGTGCTTTACGATAAGTTTAAGTAGTTTAGTTGAAAGTACCATGAGCTACATATACATTTTTGTTAAGTGACATTAAACAAGTTTTTTTTGTATAAAAACCTGTTTTATTTACCTGCTATACTTTAAAAAGGTTTTACTGTATTAATTATAAAAAGGTGTTTATATTTATTAATGCAGTACAGCTAAATACCTTCATTCTCTGATTGTGCCTTTTTGTCCCGTCCGTTACGTCCCGTCCGTTACAAATGAAAAATAATTATTTCTTCAATTTGATAATGTTGACTGCCAAAATTAATACACTATAATAAGCTATACAACCTCATAATTATTCTAAATATTTATTATTGTGATGACTTCTTTAATAGAACTGAAATAACAACAAAAAGAACTACAGCTCCCACACTGTTCCATTTTATGTCCCGTCCGATACAAATTTTCTAACTCAAACTGCTTTTACCCTAGAAATATTTTTTAATTATCTCTTAGATAACGACGTAAATCAACTCTTTTTGAAACTACACACATGGTCAAAGTTAAATTAAAGGTTGTCATTTAAATGAAATTTTATTATGAAAGTAAAAAGCATGGTAAGTTTGTCCCGTCCGGTACAAAAGAATGGCTGTTATCTAGAAGAAGCCATATACCAAGTTTTATCAAGATATGTTCAGAAATAATGAAGATATGGATTTTTTTATTGCCCATAAGGATAACATGGGGAATGAGTATGCAGGTTTGCCACACCACAAAAATGGAAATTGTGGTGATTTTAGACTAAAATACATTAAATCTCATCTAGATGAAGCCACACACCAAGTTTTATTAAGATATGTTGAGAAATAAGCGAGATATAGAATTTTATTTCTAAAATAAGGTTAACATTGGGACAACATACTGTGTTTACCACTATTAGTATCTCGGTAACCAATGGGCATAGAGCAATGGTTAAAAATATCAAATTGTTTGTTTTTTTTGAGCTGAATCAAATGGTGCTAACCAAAATTGGATTATTTTAATTTTTCTATGTGAAAACCCCAAAAAACCCATTTATAGGGGGGTTTATCCCCCTTTACCCCCCCTTCCAGTGGTCCGATAGGGCTGGTTTTCGAACTCATCCGAATAATTACTACTTTGAACCCCTGCACCAAATTTCATTCCGATCGGACCATTTTTGCGAGCGCTATCGTGCTTACAGACACACACACACACACACATATATATATATATATATATATTTAAAATTAACATGAGTACCCTTTTGTTTTAAAAATAATTTTATTTCACTGACGTGTTTCGACTATAATAGTCATTTTAAAAGTGCGACATGTTTTACATAACCTCTTATCAACTGTAAATAAATACAATATTTTATACTTAAACAGTAGTCAGCTGTCCGTTATTCTTTTGTGGTGCAATTGGATTCTGTTTTAAATTCATGATTATATCAAATATAGAGTTCTTGTTTTCTATTATATAGCATGGTATTTAAAATATTATTTTTATCTTTTTTGTGGTTTTCATAAATATGATATTCTTCTTGGATGTTCATTTTGTTGCCTTTCTGTACTATGTCAAGAATAAACATGTTATTTTCGTAATTTTTGTATTTGTGGTCTGTTTTTAATATGTGGTTGGCAAAAGTAGATTTTTGTGTAGTTTTATTGTTTGATTTTATTGCCTGTATGTGTTCATTATATCGTTGTTTGAAACTTCTGCCAGTCTGGCCTATATAATATTTTGGACCATCACTACACTTTATTTTATAAATGCCACATTTTTCGTATTTGTTTGAACTGTTGTTTGTTTTTGACAATTTATTGATTAACTCAAAGGCGTTGTTTCTTGTTTATTTATTTATTTATTTTTTTTATATTTTATTTTCATGCATCAATACAGGTGAAACCCCAATTACACTTGATGCAGGTCCAAAAAATGCAGTCCAAAATCTTCTTGCACTTTATAAAACCACACTGACAAAATTAACTTAACATATAAAATTTATAATTTATAATGCACATATTATATTTATGGTAGGATTTATGGTAGTTAATAATAAACAAGTTAAACAAGTCAATAAATAAATAAATTAATTAATTAAGAGTTGTCTAAATAAACGAAAATCTGCAAAAAACATAATCTTTATCCATTATCATGATCAACTCCTCATGATCAACTCCATCTCTTTTGTTCTGAACGCTATCTTAAAATTTGACTTCTCGAAAGTTTTTCTGATGGGTTTATTAATTGTTGTGCTGTAAGGTAGACATAAGTAATCATTTTTTGATTCGTTTGAATTTACGTTGTTATGGTTGATTTTCTTTATTTTCTTTCTTAGCATGTTGTCTATTAAGTTTATTTTATAACCATTAACTCTTGCTAGCATTTTTATTGTTTCTTTTTCATCATTATAGTCTTTTTCTTTCATAGGAATCCTAATCATTCTGTTAAGTAGACTGTGAAAAGTTGCCATTTTGTGTTGCCATGGATGGTTAGAACTCGCTGGAATTATTAGGTTCGTTTGTGTTGGTTTTCTAAAAATTTTAAATATATGTCTATTATTTTCATTTTTGATAGTTATATCCAAAAAGTTGATTTCAGACTTTTGTTCCTCCATTGTAAATTTTATGGAGTTAGAAATGGTATTTAGGTATGTAAGTAGGTCATTCGGAGTTTGTTCATCATTTTTATATAGACAAATAATGTCATCCACGTATCTATACCAGTATATTATTTTATTTTTTAGAGGATTTGTTGAGTTCATTATTTTAGTTGATTCTAAGTATGTTAAATAAATATTAGCTAAAAGACCTGACAAAGGTGAGCTCATAGCTAATCCTTCTTTTTGTTGGTAGAATTCTGATTTATATTTGAAATAGTTTTGTTTTACCGTTATTTTTGTAAGAGACATGATATCTTGAACATCTCTTTTGGACAGATTGATATTTTTTGATAAATTGTCTTCGAGAATTTTCATTGTTTCATTAACTGGTATGTTTGAGTACATGTTGGTAATGTCAAATGATATAAAAACAGAATTTTCTGGAATATCGATATCTTTGATATTGTCTATTAATTCATAAGTATTGGTTAAACAATAGTTTTCTTGTGTATGGATATTACTTTTTATTTTGTTATTTAAGAACTTTGATAAATTATAACATGGTGCATTACAATAATTCACAACAGGTCGTAAAGGAATATTTGTTTTATATATATATACTAATTTGAACGAGTAGTGTTTTTTGCTTCTGGGGGCCCCAAAACGAAAAGTTATCATGGACTCGGGCTTAGGTCTTACCATGAGACCTACGGTAATAACTTCTTCCCTATAGGGGAAATTCGCTGAAACAGGTATAGGCTCAACCGGGAGAAACACACAGAAATAAAAAATAAATCTTGATGGGCATCAGCCAAAGGCGAACCCACTAAGCGTTGACACCTATATTTAAGGTACCTTAAAATTTGAAAAACATAAATGTATTTTCCAGTAGCCAATCCAAAAAGTTAGTCAGACCTCTGAGACAGACAATTTACAGTCGAATTGGCCTAGCTTAGTTATTTCAATTTAAAATTAATTACAGTGATTACAGTTTTATCACTAGTTATCAGGGCCTAGGCCTACAAACAATTGAATCATAGAAAAATGCATAGACCTACAAATAAACAACAGAACCATACCTTTGCCTATTGCCTACTAAAAAGACTGATACAAACCACATTAGGGACATAATGACAAGGCTAACAACAACACAAAATGTTCCAGTAAAGGAGCACATCCCAGCCCAGTAAAATTATTTGGCTGCAGTCAGTGGCGTAACTAGTCTGACTGCGCCCCAATGCAAGTGTTCCCTGTGCGCCCCTATTCGAAGACTCATTCTCCCTCCCCCCCCCATAACCTCCAACGAAACTAAGAACGACATTGCTCCTTACTTCCACACTTCCTGGATACTATTTCACTGCACATGACATTGTACAAGCTCTATCCAGTTAGAGGAAGATTATTCAAAGAAAGATAATTTATCATGTAAAGAAATTTTACAGTTAATTATTTAAAAAAATTATTCAAAAAATTAATTTAAAGTAAATTTCAGTTACTAAACATTCCCAAACACCGTATACCTTAATTCGTCAGAAAACCGCATAAAATTATTTGGGTTTAAAAAACTGAACATGTCAGTTATGCATAGCATAGATTTAAACCTTTTGTTTAGCTGTGAAATAAAAATATCAACAGCTCTCAAAAATACCTTAACTTTAAACCAATGCTCTGGATCACTTAATTCATCATAGTCACTAGAAAGTTCGTCAAAAAAAGTCTTAACTTCTCTTTTACGTTTGGAGGTCATTGACGAATCAATATTCCACTTGGCAGCTAACTTTCTGGCTTGATCCAGGATATCATTGAATTCTCCTTGCAGTTTGCTCAGTCTTTGGCCTATTTTTGTTAGGTTTTTTCAGTTTTTTGCGCCCACCTAAAGCCTGCGCCCCAATGCACCGCATTGGTTGCATTGGCGTTAGTTACGCCACTGGCTGCAGTTGCCCTTTCTAGAAGGCAATCTCTCCCTTGACACGATAGGGAGGAAACCCATGATGACAACACATGTACATACAAATAAATGATAGTCAAAACTGTCCTTTTTTGAAGATCAGTTCTAAGAAGCTAAGTGAATGGGGTGGTGAATATTAAACTATTCATGCTCTAAGTTCAAATAGGCCCATTGACTGGATAAACGAGTGCATAAGGCGCTCATCTCATAACCTGAGGGTCGCTGGTTTGATTCCTGATAGGATCGAAACTGGGTCCAGTTGCCATTTGGGTACTTTGATATAGTACGGAGGCCACTATTTTTTGGGACATTTTGTTTACTGGATGCTGAAAATAACCATATAATTGAAAAGAACATAATTTGATTGACTTACTGTCCAATTTTGACATAATTATGATAAACGGTCTGTATGTTCTGCCTCCCTGAAGACAGCAATGTTGGCGAGGATTGAGTTGAACGCGTCGCCTTCGCTAGCGGCCACACCCGGTCGCCACATGTACAGCAAGCCTTATACAGCGCGCTGCGGCAGTTATGTTGGGTTGGGTTATCATAAATATGTTAGTAATAGGACTTTCATCGTTTCGTTACAAATCAAACTAGGCCTATACCAGATGAGTCCCACTTTCGCGGTGACAGGTGATGCGCGCGCTCCGGTCAAAGACCTGACCTTGGCATACAGTAGAGTCTCTATAATCCGGCCGTTCAATACACCGGCACGTCCAGTAATCCGGCGCTGTGTTTCCGCCGATGAGACAGTAATATTTCATGTCTAGACTTGAAAGCGCGAGTGTCCACAACAGTAGTACACTGACGTCTGCTACAGGTAGTTGTTGCGTACAGTGCGTGGCGAGTGAGTTGAGTGAAGGCAGTGTTGTGAGTACAGTACAGTACTATACAGTACAATCTACAAGTGTAGTGCGATGTCGGGAAAACGTAAGCATGTTACGCTGACTTTAGATAAAAAGTATACAATTTTAAAACGTTTGGAAAAGGGTGAAAAGTTGGCTCATCTGTCTAAGGAATATAATATCGGGCGTGCAACTATAAACGACATAAAGAAGAAGAAGGAGCAAATTGAATCATTCTTTAAGAGGAGTAGTGAATCATCTTCCAAGGTAAGAAAGACACTAAAAGCAGGTGAATTTCCGCAAGAAGAAGACGCACTTTACGCTTGGTTCATGCAAGAAAGGAGCCGACACACGCCTATTTCAGGCGATATTATCATGGAAAAGGCAAAAATATTTTATAACAAAATTATGAAAAAGGACGACTTCCGTGCAAGTGTCGGGTGGTTAGATAAATTCAAACGGCGCTTTGGAATCCGATTGCTAACTTTAACTGGAGAAAGGCTTTCGTGTGATGTAGAGGCTGCAGAGCCTTTTGTTGAAAAATTTAAAGGAATCGTGAATGAAATGAATTTAGGGCCAGATCAGATCTACAATGCAGACGAGAGTGGTCTGTTCTGGCGTCTTTTGCCGAAACAAACATTTGTTCATAGAGAGGAAGCTAGCGCCCCAGGTCGTAAGTTGGCCAAAGATAGAGTAACTTTTATGCCGTGTTGTAACGCTAGTGGCACGCATAAATTAGAATTGCTGGTCATTGGGAAAGCCAAAAAGCCAAGGGCTTTCAAAAACACACAGTTGCCGGTTTCATACACAAATTCAACAAGAGGATGGATGACACAAACTCTTTTCTCGGAATGGTTTCACAAAACTTTTGTTCCATCGGTAAAAAAGTTTTTGAAAAAACAGAAATTGCCTCAAAAAGCCCTTTTGTTGCTTGATAATTGTCCTGGACATCCAGATGAGGCCGAGTTAAAAACTAAGGATGGAAAAATCACTGCTTTATTTTTGCCCTCTAATGTAACTCCGTTACTCCAACCCATGGACCAAAATGTGATCCAAACTATAAAAACAAATTACAAAAAAACCCTGTTGTACAGTGTTTTATCAAAAGAGGGGAGTGTTGTTAAAGCTTTAAAAGAAACCAACCTGAAAGATGTTGTTTTTAATCTTGCAAGCGCATGGGAAAAACTTTCAACCAAAACAATTGTTTGTTCATGGGCGAAGTTGTGGCCTTCTCTGGATTTATTAGAGGATTACAAAAAAAAATCAAAACCTCAAACGACAGTGACAACAGATGACAGTGTGATAACAGACGCTGAGCTAAATGACTTGAGAGAAGCAATAATCGAACAATTAGTAGACGAGCCTGATGATCTGACATCAGCCGATGTTACCGCCTGGTTAGAAGGAGCAGACGACGAGCGGTGTCAAATCATGACAGACGATGAGATCATCGAAGATGTTCTAGACGGCAGTGACGTGGAGGAGGGGGAGGAGGAGGGCGGAGCCAGTACGTACGCGACAGCTGCAAACACAGTCAACACGGATACGGCGCTCTGTGCCTACGCAACTGCAATAACTTGGGCGGAAGAAAACGGTGCTTCAGCTTCCGACATATTGACACTAAAGAGACTCCAGGAAAATGTTTTAAAACTTTCCTTTAATGCAAAGAAGCAGAAAAGCATTACAAACTATTTTGCTGTTGTTTAAGTAGGCCCTAAATGTAAAGTGTACTGTACAGTAATTTTCATTTTGTACACGTACAGTATTTAGTGATTATCCTTGTTCATTGATTGAAATAGTACTGTACTGTAGTTTGCTGTTTCATATCACTGTTTATTTTTCATAATAATACAGTAAATACAATTTCATTAGGCCTATACTGTACAGAAATTCAAACGATTGTTTTCGTAGTTTTTGTAATCAATAAAAATGTTGTTTATTGTAAAACTACTTCATTTTCTAATGCATTTCCACTAATCCGGCATTTTCGATAATCCGGCCCTACTAATCCCCATATAGGGCCGGATTAACGAGCGACTCTACTGTACTTGGAAAGGATTTGACGGGCAAAAGTATGACTCATCTGATATCGTTGGATTCGTAATGAAACGTGAAAAGTCCTACTAACATATTTATTATAACCCAACCTAACATAACCGCCGCAGCGCAAAGTAGAGGGGTGGCCTCTGTATAATACCGCTATTTATCATTGGACTATGAATTAATGATGCTATCTAACAAAAGGTCACCTATAGATTGTAACAAGACCAGGGTTTGGGCCGTTCCCGATCAAAACGTTAAAAAATGCCACTGGCATTGAAACACGCAAAAATACACATAAATAAAAAATAAATCTTGATGGGCATCAGCCAGAGGCGAACCCACTTGGGTGTGAAACCTATATTTAGGTACCATAAAATTTGAAAAAAAAAATAAAATTATATTTTCCAGTAGCCTATCCAAAAAGTTAGTCAGACCTCTGAGACAGTCGGGTCATTCCATGTAAAACCAACAAGGCACTCAACCCGACCATCCTAGATTTTGATGAAACTTTACTTGTTTGTGTTCTTTTGGGTGCAAAATCCAAAAATAATTTTAAAAAAATTCTACCTCTTATACTTTTATTGCTATGTTTTTTTAAAAATCGGAAATTTCCACTGTTTTTGACATGCGCTCAAACCTATAATGTGCTATAACTCAAGTTCTATTAGGCCTATCAAGCTGATCAAAGGCTCATTTTAAAGAGGATTTCAAGGGCTTTCATATGATACCACACTTGACCAATTTTGATTTTAAAAATCTTTTTTCAAAAATTTCAAAAAATGATTTCAAAATTTTTTTTGAGATAGTGATTTTTGAAAAATTTGAAATTTACATGTATTTTTCATTGCAATGTGGACAACATATGTTGAAAATTTCAGAGTGGGATGACAATGGGATCAGCAGTTATGGTAAAAATACTTAACAGCGGTTTGCTATTTAAGTGAGATTGCATGTCACTTACTACCATCTACATTTAACATGAAGTATGATAAGTATGTGTTATAAAACAAAATTATAAACTATTTCCTAATAAACACACGCCTATTTGCCATACCTTTGCCATATTGACCATACCTTTGCCTATTGCCTACTTAAAGGGCTGCACTTGTGGCTGCTCTCTGCGGAAGTGCAGCCCTAAAAAGACTGATACAAACCACATTAGGGACATAATGGTAAGCTAGCAACAACACAAAATGTTCCAGTAAAGCAGCACATCCCAGCCAAGAAAAATTATTTGGCTACAGTTGCCATTTATTTCTAGAAGGCAATCTCTCCCATCACACGATGGGGAGGAAACCCATGATGACAACACATGTACATAAAAATAAATGACTGTGATTAGTTTTAACAAAATCAACGATTACAACCGATCACAACCAACAATGATTTAGAACAATTAATTAATGGTCAAATGACCAAAACTCTATGAAGACACAAGTCATCAACAAAATCCACGCCGCCATATTTAAAAAGGTCGTGTAACATCTTTTTTTGTTTTTTTTCTTGTTTGCCAAAATTGGCCGGCTAAGGTCAAGCCATGCAGCCGCGAGGTTCACTAAATTCCGTTTAAACCTTGGTTGCTTCCTTTCTTTCTTTTGAAATCTAAAAAGGAAAACATGTTGGTTGGTCACATAATATATTAGGTTAGCTCATGTTTTTGTTTTTGGTCAAAGATTGGGATAAATTCTAAAGGTATGAGAGGATACTCAAGGAGGGTCAGGTTTTGGGAACATTCTTCTCTCTCGAGGAATGATCCTCTGCAGTGCGCATGCGCGAGTAACATTCCGTGGCACTGTGACTAGCCTTCCGTGGAACGGTGGAACTGTGACATGTAACGGCTAGTTCAAAATGAAGCAGATAAAAGAACAAACTGTTTTGCACTTTGGCCTAGAGCAGGGCCGACGCCTAGAGCCATAGTAGAACCATTGATTATGAATCTCTCCAAGGTCGATATTCAATGACAGAACCTACACCCACGCATGAGAGAACAGTGGGGTGTTTCTAAACGCGTTTCACAAGAAGAAGAAGAATCGCGTGTTAAGAATCATCTCCATTGTATCCTTACGGTTTTGAAACGGAATCTTAGTATTACAAAATACAAAGTCAATTTTATTAATTCACCAACATCGTTTGGGGTAGCGGATTTGTACCCCCCACAAAAAACGCTACGTCATTTTGACGTTACAGGAGGCGGGGCCTAAATCGCTCGAGAAACAGCCCGCGACTGGAAATGTACCCCCCCCCCCCAATGCATTATCAAATCATCAACACCTAAATGGTTTGCAATTAAATTATTTCCCTTAAGTCTGACCCCGGAATTGTACCCCCCGGATTTGTACCCCCTGTCGTCATATTCTTAAGTCCGACCCCGGATTTGTACCCCCATCGCCAAATCCTCAAGTCCTACCCCGGATTTGTACCCCCCATGGTCAGAATCTTAAGTCACACCGCGGAATTGTACCCCCCGTCGCCAAATCTTCAAGTACTACCCCGGATTTGTACCCCCGATTGAGTTAGGACGCAATGAATGGCTTAAAAACCTCCTCCGTGACATTTTACTTATTTATACCAAGTTCCATGGCAAACAGTCCAACGGAATAAGAGACCTTAAACGTGAAACATTTATAATCAAACTAACACATTTTTATGAATTTAAATATTCAAAACAATATTTTATCCAATACTTTCATCACGTATTATTGACAGATTTTCTAGCCTACTTAATGATGAATAAGACTACACAATATAATAATAATAAGACATATTCGTAGGATAATATTAGGCAATAATTTAACGAACAGCCGTTGATTTACGAGAACTACTTAAAAAGTCAACAACAACAACGAATATTGACCCGGTATATTTCCATGGTCGGTCAAACTGGATTTGAGCACAGGGGGTACAAATCCGGGGGGTACAAATCCGGGGTAAGACTTTAGGATATGACCACGGGGGGTACAAATCTGGGGTAGGACTTGAAGATTTGACGACGGGGGGTACAAATCCGGGGTAGGACTTAAGAATTTGACCACGGGGGGTACAAATCCGGGGGGTACAATTCCGGGGTCGGACTTAAGAAGTTTACTTGGATTTATATCAAGTATGCAGCTGTTCAGCTGACCGTGAAATGTCAGTTGATTAAAATACATAATAATTTATCCGTCCTAAAAGTTCGCGGCCGGAATTGTACCTCCCGTCCTGTGACGTCAAAATGACGTAGCGTTTTTTCTGGAGAGTACAAATCAACACCTCCTAGAATACAAGGCCGTGACACTGCCACGTCATTACCGGGTCCGGTTCAGAGGAGGTTGCGGGGCACATTGGATGACGTCATGATGTTAGCCCATTTCACATATTCCGCAGGTCAGGTCTATAACGTTGACGATGGCAGACGACAGTGTCATCTGTCATCATTCTGTCCGCCCATGTTCAACTTGCATTTAAATTGAAAGATTTAAGATTCAAGATCCTTTGTCATAAAACACAAATACAGTGCATGGACAAACGTCAAAATTTGTGTACAAATATTATAGCCTAATATTTACAAACATATTAAAAATACTAAAACTAATGATTCAAACTAATATTGAATTAGCAAAATTGAGTGTTAATTAATAATGGTGAGTGATTTATAATTAAATCTTGATGGAAGTTGTCAGTCATAAACAGAGGATTGATTAAATTCAATTCCGATTTATTATCTCAAAGAACCATAGAGCAAATAGATAAATCTATCTCCTTGCCCCCTTCTTATAGCCTCGTGTCGGCTGGAACCACCTCAAAAGGCTTATTTATTTATTTATTTTTGTTTTTTAATTTAGGCCCAGAGAGGGGACCGACCCCCCAATATAATAAATTTAAGACATAGGCCTAGGCAGATTTCTGGGGGTGCCAGGGGTTCTCCAGCACCCCCTGATTATTTGGCGGCCAAAGGGGGAATCAATTTTCAATATAACTTTGGCTTTTATATAAATTACATATAGGGCAAAATAAAATAGATATTTTATTGGAGTATGCATGCCTGCAATTAAGACCTAAATCCGCCCATGAACATTGACAAGTAAGTCATTCTACACTAGTCAGTTATACTTTATATAGGGTGTTTTTTTAAACGCAACCCAAAATTATATTTCTTCACTGAAGGATTAACCCTTAAGGTCCCCCGGATTTGACACCACCCACTATATTATTTTCTTTAGGGATACATAAAAAGTGGTAAGGCCTACAATTCATAAGATTCAGCGCAAAAAAAACAACATAACAAAACTAATGCAAGAAATTCGGAATTATTTAAACAAAAAACACCCTGTACTTTATACTTTTCTTGAAATGGCGACCTACCCAGGTAGGTATTTTTAAGCCAAGCTAAACAACAGATGAGTGAAGAATGGTTGTGACGCGATCTTGTAGTCTTGTCACTAAGGCCGACATGTATGTTCCTTAGACAATACACCGCATCAAACATAGGCTTGCTCGTACATGGTAAATATTATATATATACTGGTAAAAAACAGGACCATAGTCTTTTTGTACGAGTGTGCGCCCAAGTGTTTTTGTGAGCATTTTTCTAGGGCCTAATGGCTCCTAGGTTTTTCTGAAAATTGATTGTGGTCTAAAAATTTATTTAGGCTACTAAATCTTTCCTTTCATAACAGTGCATAATATAAGTTGCTCATGTTTGTTGAATATAAACTCTGCATTTATTTCTTAAATTGTTTTGTAGCAGTCTCCTCTTAGGGGTTTTATGAGTTTGATTTCTCATAGGGTTAGACCTTTTTAGGAAATAAAAGGTTTGCAGTGATTGTGATCTGTGGCTGCAGCTGAAAAATTTAATCCGTAATAGCTTTCTTCTGAAGAATCGGAATTGTCTCGATTGCACATGAAAAAGATTTCCTTTCTTGACTAAAAACCCAATTTCAAAAATCTGTTACATTTGCCAAAACATTAAGATATCACCAACTACAGTAAAAATCAGTTATTTTACTTGATGACCAAGGTAGTAGAAAAAGAACACGAAGTCTTTACACCCAAAACAAAATATCTGGATGGTAAGCTGCCTGTAACTAACTCTTAACTAGGCCTAGGTTGTTTGTAGCTAAATGACTTATTTGCATAGCCTACTTGAGTGAGCTTTCAATGAGGTTTTGGTTTAGTTTTTGACTTAACAGAAAGACAATAAATATCTAAAATAGGCTAGGCCTATCTCGATTCGAAAGCAGCCCTAAGTTTTAACTACCAAACAATCAATCATTCCTAAAACCACCATTTCATTTCCAGCATGTTGTAAAGTATCTTCCAAGGTAAATTACTCTGAATTAAGACAAGTATTTAGGTGAAAGAGAGCATTGTAGGTTAAAATTAGGGATGGCATCAAAATATCTATACATCGTAAATACTGATGATTTTGGTTCCGATCTATTGGAAAAAGGATATTGAATTTGGTTCTGTCGAAATCGTATCGGTGTGTCGATATTACTTTTCCGATACTCAAAAAGGCTTTTGAAGACAAATTTTAAGGAGTTTAGTATTATTAAGGCTGTTTCCAGGCAGTAAAAATGTGTACTCCATTGTTTTGCCCTTTAAAAGCCAATAAATCTCCCCTAGTAAGATTTTGGAAATCTTTAGTTCCGTGGTGGCAATACCTGTTTCTGATTCATCTTTGAACTTACAAAATTGTGTGTTCTTTTTCTCCAGAGATATCCTTTTTTCGATATATTGGAAATATCAATATTTTGCTCCCGATACATCCTATGTCTCGGATATTAATGGTTCTGATACATCGAAAAAGCGATATATCGATCTTTTGAAAAACAATTGCCATCCCTATTTAAAACTGAGGACCACTGATTTCTAGCCTACCTAACTGCAGCCTGGAATCTTTCATCATGCACTAATATGTCATTGATAATATTTATGGTAAAATTATAAATAGACCCATGACATGGTTTTTTAAGCGCCAGCTTGAGTTTTTATCTACTAGCTGATGGTATCCTACTTTGCTGGGAAAAGTAAACAAATAATACAAAAGTGAACAAATATTACAAACAAATAATAGTGAATAAAAACAAATACATCAGCTTTTCAGCCCTTCTCTTTATATTGTGCCTCAAGGGAAAATGTTATCAAAAAACTACATTATTTTCTCTGGGATATCTGGGATGGGATTTTCTCACCAAGATATTTCATTCATGTACGGTATAGGGTTGATAGGGGTCAGACTTATGGTTTTCTCAAAAGTTACAGGTAGTTGGGGCTATCATATATAGATTTTATGGATATGGACCTTATGGATATTATCTACATATTGATAGACATATATTAATAGGCAAGCATGATTTTTTGTAATCCTTTTTTCTCAGCCTGTGGGTTGTCGTAGAATAATGTTAACACACGGTTAGAAGTCTTTCCTGAATATGTACACAACAATCCCATTGTAATTTATATAATCGTAGAACAAAGAATTTGAAACTATACAAAAATTAACAAGAGCTTTATGAGTTGCCACGTTGGTTGTAGAATAACAACAAAATTTGAAGAAAAGCATGTTTTATTGGAGTAGTAAGTTAAAAACAAAACTGGTTGAATTTCGACCAGTAGGCTATATATACTCCCCAAGATCACCGGATTTGTCCCCACTATATTATTTACTTTGGGGATGCATAAAAAGGAAGGGTTACCGTACAAAAACAATTCACAGGTTATTCAGCAGCTCAAAACAAACGTAACAAATTTAATAACAAGAAAACTAAAAGAGGTACGTTGCAAAACATGTTCAGGATTTTTTTGGAGAGAGCACAACTTCGTTCAAGTGCCAATTGCGGATTGTTTGAAGACATAATGTAAACTAAATGTGATCAAACTTGGATCAACAAAACAATACTCATTTCATCTATATTATAATGTGCATTATTCAATCATAAACTTGGGTTGCATTTTGAAAAAAAAAACACCCTGTATTAATATATAGTTGCTCAATGTCTATGAAATATCAATTATGGGCAATTAATTAATTAAACAATACATAAAGACTAATCCTCATTTCATTAATGGTAGCTTCAAGAGAAATGTCACAGTAGAAAATTACTTAACAAGTAAGCAATCCTAATACAGTTCTGGGTATTTTTTGCTGAAGGGAGAAAGTGTGGAATTGTATGTTCAGCTAAGAAATAAAGCTGTGTATGTTGATTAAAAACCGTTTTTGAAACGAATAAGCTAATTCCTCATTTGAAGCTAATCAATAAATCTGGTCACGTTTGTCTAGAGCTGTGATGAAGTATTAATACCATGAAGTGTTATTGCTGTAAGAATTAAGTAGCAAAATTAAGTGGCATACTAACTATAATGCTCATTTTGGGGTGGATAAAATATAAACCAGTAACTTATAAGCTACTTTAATAACAAATGAAATAATGTTTAAATTAAACATCAAATACACAGTATAAATCCAACATATATTTATTAATAAGATTATTTTAAACAAAAAATCAAATACTGTAAAATTAAATATTTAATACAATTAAGAGTATGAAAAAATATAAAAATATGGTATCCAAGTTTCAGTAGATGTAGTTGAGAGAGAGACGAGGCTAATCAGAGTTTGTAAACCCCAATTTTGGTGTTATTCAAGGGATTTTGCAGTCGTTGTGTTTTCTTTAGTTGTTCTTATTTCCAAGCTCCAACCGCAATCCTGAGAACAGATTTTAGAAAAAATAAATACATGGCGCTAACGCACGTAGCGCTGGAGACACAACCCTTACGATTACTATGGCACTAGCACACTCTAGACGTGGCAGGGGCAAAACTGATATTGAACACGGCCTAATGAACACGGCCTAAACATTACACAGAGGTCATATGTTAAAAGGCTCCAAATTTTGCAATTTATAAAAATTTTCCGTGGGAGGGCCCCTGGACCCCCCCGTCCTGCAGGGGGGTTTTCAATACATCCCGGGCCACCGATGTGCCATAGCTCCAGTAATTTTTTCTTAAAAAAACTATTATTATTTTTGGAAATTAAGCCATGGTGATATCTAGCAAATGTCCGCGAAAATCAAAATCAAAATAAACCATCACCAAAATTAAAAAGACGAAGAAATTAATAATAGACAATAACCTTTTGCTCCTATTATTGGGTTTCACTCACCTTAGTAACATTTCCTTTTGGGAAATGTTGGGACTTGTCAAATTAATGAAAAACACACACAACTCACATGCAACACCCACGACAAACACACAAACATTAAATATACGAACATATTTAATGTTTGAGCATCTGTCGTGAGTGTTGCATGTGATTTGTGTGTTTTTCATCAACTTGACAAGACCAAAAGGAAATTTTACTAAGGTGAGTGAAGCCCAAATAGGAACGAAATAATAAGAAACATTACATTTTAAAATAGACCTTGAAAAAGAATAAAATTTTAGTGAGACCTTACCTATTTTTCCTGTTTAGGACAATGTCACAATGATCATCCTTGTCAATTCCCTGGAGTGTTAGCAAAATTTTTGTCAGTGGTTGTTGGATTTCATTGTCCATTGCTTATGTTTCAATCATGAATTCTGTTTGAAAACCTAAAAAATAATTTGCTTGTGTCGTTCATTAAGCATTACCCAGAGGACACATGCCAAGCAGTATACGGTGCAACTAAATGCTTTAAAAAACTTGAATGAGCGAACGCAAAAACCAACATAAGTCTGGAGAAACAATCTTTTGACAAAATATAAGTAATTACATTACATAATGATTAAAATGATTTTGATAGGGTGCCAATAACAGGTATTGACAGGTCACACAAACCAAATTCCAAAATGTATGTGATTTTACTGTCTAGCGGACGAGAAAACCTCTAATCCTCTATAAATAAAACTACAGCCATTGTACTCAAAACCATATTGATATAAAATTTGCAGGTAACTATATAGGCCTATGCCTGTGTTTTAACTATAGGCTTAACATATATTGATGTAAAATTTGTAATTCTGATTGCAGCCGTTACAGGCGCAGCACAAATTTATGTACAACTAGCAGTTGCCCGTGGCTTCGCTCACGATAAAAAATACAGCTGATCTTACTTCTGCTCTTTGAAACTGTCAAATTTTAGTGCGCACAGCTGTTTACATTTCTGTGTTTGAATGTTTACATCCTTATCAAATGTAAACATTGAAGCTAAGGACGTTCACGGGGCGTAGCCCGAGGGGATTTTAAGGAAGTAAATAGGCCTATATGTTTCCCAGGTTCAAGATCTACCTCTGTGTAAAACTTCAACCCAGTCGGATCAGTATTTTCCGAGTTCACTTGTCCCATACATACATACATACAGAAACCACCTCTTCTTTATAATAGTATAGATTTGTAATTCTGATTGCAGCCATTATAGGCGCAGCACAAATTGATGTACAATTTGTAATTCTGATTGCAGCCATTTTAGGCGCAGCACTAAATTTTTTTTAATTTTTAAATTTAAATTTTGTTTTTTAAATTTGTTTTCTTGAATTCCCTTGATAAAAGGGGGTAAATTTTGAAAAAAACTTTAAACCGGCAAACAGATGTTTTTTCTCAAAGAGAGACAGCCTGTGACTTTCAGCATACCTATCTCTATATGCCTAGTGTTGTAATGGTGAGATCTTAAACCATAACATATTACGTTTTGATTCTTAACATAAATGACAAGCTCTAAAAAGTATAGGCAAGGGACAGAGAGTATATTGAGTTCCCTAAAAAGTCACTACAGTGCCCATGGTGGAAGCTTAAAAATAGCTCGAATGGCTTTTTTTGCCAAACAGAGATCTTATTTAAATGGGTTTTGGAGCAACCCCATAACGCTAAGGAATACAAAATATGAGACTCAATTAATTAGGCTATGGTAAACTAGTTTTGACAAGTCAATGTTGTTAAAGCTACTGGTTCTTCGCAACACGCAGTCTCTTTTTGAGTTTATCGATCTGGTCAGACCAGGTAAGGAAGGCACTGGTCCAACCTCACTCCTAGGAAGTCGATTGATTCCAAAGAACCGAGTCTTTCCTCGCCAATAAAGACATCGATTTCCAAGTCAGGATTTCGGATGTTCCTTTGCAAGGTTTGAATGCGGAGATACCCTATCTTACCAGCGTTTAGGCTTAATTTACTGTTAGAAAAAACTGGGCAAGTTGATTGATTTTTGGAGAAGTTTGGATTTTGAGATCATGAAGATCTGAAGCCTTGGTAAAGAGAGTTGTATAATCCGCAAACAGGAAAAAATCCTCGACCGGCACTGCCCCTGACATATCATTTATATATATATATATATATATATTTATACATATATCAGGAACAGTACCGGACCGAGAATCGAGCCCTGTGGAGCTCTGCTGGTGATGATTTTTCAGAGGATCTGTGGGTTTTAATTTTAGATTTTCTTTGGCGTTGAATTTCAACACATTGTTTTCAATTTTCCATGAAAGAATTCAGCCACTTGAAAGCTGGGCCTTGAATTCTAAGAGCCTTTGATTTGGAAGAAAGAATTTGAGCATCGACACAATCAAACGCTTTTGAGAGGTTGGCGAAGCAGCCAATCACCGACTCTCCCTCATCCAACGCATCTATCTATGCACTGATTTACACAGTCAATAAGAGCCAATTTTGTGGATTTATTTTTGCGAAATCCATATTGCTTTTTCGAGATTGAAATGATAACTACTCACATTAACTATGATGATGAAACTTACTTACAATTATAAAATACTCATAAAAAATATACTTACATCATAGACAAGGGAATTCCAACTTGCCTAGGCCCCGTCCAATTCACCCCAATTTCGCTTGAAAGCTAAATGCCACGCTTTATATGCTGATGATTTAGGTATTAATATATTTGGAACAAATTCTCAGGAAATAATACAAAAGATGAAAATAGCTGAAAATCATATAATGGAATGGTGCAATAGCAATAAATTAAGTTTGAATACAAATAAAACCCAAAAATTAGAAATTAATTTCTCAAATAAGCATCATCTACATAAGAATATATCTTCAATGAAATTCTTAGGTATAGTAATAGACTGTAAATTAAACTGGCAAAGTCATATAATTCATATTTCCAAAAAAATTAGTAAAGGAATTTATATTTTAAGAAGATTAAAAGGCAATGTGGAATTAGAAGTCCTAAAAAATGCATATTATGCTTACATCCATAGTCAATTAAGTTATGGAACTATATTATGGGGAAATTCGAATGAAGCGAAAACAGTATTTAAAATTCAAAAAAAAGCTGTGAGAATTTTAGCAGGAGTTAAGAACCAAACACATTGCAAACCCATATTTAAAAATTTCAGAATTATGACATTAACATCAATTTATGTTTTTCAAAATATTTTATTTGTAAGAAAACACATAAATGATTTTTACCATAATATTAATATACATCAACATTCAACAAGAAATAATTCAAAATTAACAATACCTTTTTGCAAATATTCAAGAAGTCAAATAAATTTACATACATGCATTAAATTATATAATAGCATACCTGAAAAATGGACTTTATTATCAAACAGAACATTTCAAGAAAAAATTAAAAGTATTCTTACTGAAAAATGCCCATATAAAATTCAGGAAGTTCAAGAAGAAAATTATTGGACTAATTAAAATTATAATATAAGTCATAATTATAAATAAGATTAATTTAATATTGTCATGTATTTATATAATACCAACGACAATAAATGATGATTATTATTATTATTATTATATATTTAGATGTGCTATTATATAAATTCCTAAATATATTGGCACTGTGGCTGTAGCTAGAAGTATAATTACATAGTTAATGAATTTACAGGAATTATCCTAATCCTAATTTATCACTAATTCAGTATTTTCTATCACAATAAAGTGCTAGTGAGCTCAGATAGCCTAAAAACACTGAGCCTACAAAATGGATGATATTGGTTGGTTGGAAGACGTGAATCTGAAACTAAGAAACCGAACCGAAATCATTATCTCAGACATGGAATGGGCGAAATCGAATATGCCCCGCATCCGCCTCTGAACCGGACCCCGTCATTACCTACTAATATGACGAAAGCAAGATCAGCCAAATGATGACGTATTAGGTTGCTGTCAACAACTGACAAAATGCAGAAGACAAAAGTAAACAAACATGGCTTCCTCTAACAACTAATATTAACCAACATTAAACTTTTCCGTCCGTATTTATGTTATCTGAGTTAAAAATGCTATCACTAAACAGTTTTTAGTTACTTTTCTCTTCCGTATTATCCATCAATTGGGAAAAATTCATTGTTCTAAGATGAAGACACTTATTTGATGGAAATTGTTGTACAAGTAGCCCAATCTTAGCTTCCAAGCCAAGGGTAAGTTAATTTTCAGGTTTTTCATACCTGAATATTAGTGAGGTTTGAATATTACGAAATTTAAAACAAAAATCCACTATCTAATTTATTTTAAGAATTATATTGGCCCTCCGAATTAGGTAGCTGAACGATAAACTTTCATAGGCTAATAAGGATTTTCATTACTAAATAACATCTTTCGATAATTGATTGATTCTTTATTAAGTCACAAAGGCCTGTGAAGTGCCATTTTTGTCTTTGGAAACACAAAAAGACATAGGCCATAGGCCTAGCCTAACTGAAATTCGGAAAATTCCCTTAGGCCTGGTCATCAGATTTGTTCAATTTTGAGATATTGATGTCGAAGAACCCTGATGTAATTTGCCAACTAAATTTTTATCACAATATTGTTTAGGTGGCCTTATTACTGTGTAGGCCAATATAGGAACCTGTCAAAGACAAGGTCAAATGAATAAGAATGAGAATATTGCCTTTAGATATGTTTACATATAATTGCCCAAGTCATTATTTCTTAGTGTCAACACTGAGTCACATAAAGTGATGAATTTCTGTGCCTTTTGAATTAGAACCTTGTCATTTCTAAATTTAAAAGTCATGCAATCGAATCATAGTGGGCCAAGTTGTTAACTTATTATTGGTTGGCTGTGCTTTGAATACTGAAGTTGGCTGTAAGGCCTAAGTAGGCAATGTTTGATCAAATGTTTTACGATATTTAATGATTTGATCAGGTTTTTAAGGTTAAGGTATTATTCTCTGATGAGTTTTATAGATTTAAAATCATGATCATTTAACTATGAAAGACTCAAAGTCAACCCATTACTTACCTACTGTAATTCATTCCAGTTTTGAGCTGTCCAGAATTTTAAGTTATTATTTTAAGTTATTCGAATATTTCAAAGATTGTTCAACAATTATCACGATACAGTTCTAGGCCTATCTTGTGTCTCAATTTTAACTTTTTAAATCTTAGTAAAGGGTCATTCCATATCAACTCAACACAGTTTAAATTAAAAATTTACCTGACCATCTCAGATTTCAATGAAATTTGGTATACTGGTACACACCACTCAGACTAAGAAAAATACAAAATTTTAGCTTGATACTTCTACTATTCAAAATTATGCCACGTTAAAGTTTTTAAAAAATGCTCAAAATCGACCCTTTTGTAAAATTTTAAATTGCTATAACTCCTCTCAAAATTAAGCTAGAGAGGTGAGAGAGGTGTCATTTTACAGCATTTTTAAAGCCCTTTGTAAAAATGCATAGTACTACAAAGGTCATAATAAAAACTTTTTTAACAATTTCAAAATCAAAAATTAAATTTTAAATTTCTCAAAATGCTCCGCTTTGAAAATTTTGAAAAAATTCTCAAATAGTCCATGTATAGTGGTTAACTGATGGTATAAATTTCATTAGGGGGTGCAAATGGGTTATTACAGAAAAATTCATTTGAAAACAGACTTGCACTAGAATTTCCACTATAATAACGTCTCATTGGGAAGGGATAGGAGTATTTATTTAATTATAGACAAATACTACATTTTAAAGCGAAATTTAATTATTAGAAAGATTCTGACATATATCATAAGTAAAAAAGCCATTAAAAATAGTTAGGTGAAACTGGGCTACTATTTAACACATATTAAAAATAAATTGATAATGGCATAATGCTTTTAAGAATTGTAAGTACTATTGGGTAATTTAAAGTATTATTGTTAGAACTTTTTGGAGAACAATCAACTTATATTTGTAAGTGACATATCAAGATAAATTATTAATTTTTTTTGTGTAAAAAAATTACCTAACTAATAAGTACGGTAGTTGGATAGCACAATATTTCTATTCATTTCATAAATTAATTCATAAAATAAATAATTTGGGAGGTAATATAGCTTGTTTCATTGGAAAGATGTTACACTCCTCTTGTAAGGAGGTAGTGGTTGATAAGGATAAGGAGTGGTTAAATAAGTGATAGATTATTCATCACAACAAGTTGGCTCATGAGTTCTGCAGTGACGTGTCTCAACCTGTAGCAGTCTGCAAGTTGGAGACTGCAGCCTCTGCTGTTCACATGTTAGAGTCAGTTCAGAGTTTAGTCTCCAGTCAGTAACAGGTGGTGTAACAGTAACAAGTATCTATTAGAGAAAAAATATATTTGTTGAGAGTTAAAGTGTAAGTGTTCGTGAGCAAAGTGAATGAGTGCTTGTGTAGTGATAGAGTAACTTAGTGCCTATTTCAGTTGTACTTATTTCTGTAGATCCGTTTGGTTTTACAATAAGACAGACAATATTTCTTAATAGATCAAATATTTTTGTCCAATAATTTAGATTAGTGAGTGAGTAATTTAATAATTTGTTTACAATTACTTCATTTGTTTAATAATTAACTGACAATATTCGTTTTTATTAATAAAACATTCCTCAAAATAAAACATTTTCATGGTTTTTAAAAATTAGTTGTTAAGTCTACATATTTGAAGATTTTTAACAATATTTTCAATGACTTATTAATTAAGAATTGAAATGGAAAACAGGCATAGAACAATTAGATGTTTCAATCCTTTTTCAAAGAAAGATCATAGAGTAACAAAATCGCTTAGAACAGTAACCCAATGGATGCTTGAACATTTTCAAGATTTAAGCTTGCCTAAAGATGCTAAAGTATGTGACGTATGCAGAAAAGAGTTATCAACTCTAAAGAAAAATGAAGAAAGCAATCAAGACAGTGCTAATTTTAGCCGAGAGCCAGAAATTATAAATAATTCTGATTCTGAAAATGACCCAGATTTCCAGCCTAAATCAGATGTTGTTCAAACACTTAATGCTTCTCTTCATGAACTTGGTGAATCACCGCTTGATTCAAAAAAAGTAAAATCAAAATGTTATGCTTCACAAAAAATTGCTAAGATTAATTCAGCCATGAAACGTAAACTTTTTACTTCTATTCAAGACTCCTCTTCTGATGAAGCTCATGAAACGCTTGACGATTCAGTTTTGAAAAACCTAAAAGACCATTTCTCACACTGCACTTCAAGAGACAAAAAGTTAATGATATTAACATGCTTGCCTGTTTCATGGAGCGTAAGGAAAATAATGCGAGAATTCAATGCACCAAATTACATGGTGAGGCAATCGAAGAAAATACTTAAAGATAAAGGTATTTTAGAAGGCCCTAATCAAAAACCTGGTAAGAGCCTGCCACCAGAAGTAGTAACAGCAGTACGGTCATTCTACGAGTCTGATGAAATCAGCCGAGTTTTACCTGGTAAAAAAGACTGTGTATCTGTTAAGACCGAGACAGGTGATAAAGCCGTACTACCCAAACGGTTAGTGTTGTGCAATTTAATGGAGGCCTATCGAACCTTCAAAGATAAAAATCCTACAATAAAAATAGGATTTTCAAAGTTCGCAGAACTAAGGCCAAAAAACTGTGTGCTGGCAGGTGCTAGCGGTACCCATTCCGTGTGCGTTTGCACTATACATCAGAATTTAAAATTGATGTTAGAGAACGCAAAAATTAGCTCAATAACTAATGGTGAGCTGCTTACATATAAACAATGTATTGCCAAAGCACTTTGCAACCCTGCCTCCATTAGTTGTTTCTTTGGTGAATGTTCAACCTGTCCAGGTACAGATTACATAAAAAAGTTATTGGAAGAAAGTTTTGAAGAAAAAGGTATCGAAAAAGTAACTTTTCGTCAGTGGCTATCAGTTGATAGATGTAATTTGGAGACAATAGAAAAATCAACTTCAGAGTTCATTGAGTTATTTGTTCAAAATTTGTCAGCATTAATCAGACATGACTTTATTGCTAAAAGTCAAAGCTCCTTTCTGTCTCACTTAAAAGAGAATCTTGAGAGCTCAGAGTACCTTGTCATGTGTGACTTTTCCGAGAACTATAGCTTTGTGCTTCAAGATGAAGCGCAAAGCTACCACTGGATTAGTGGTCAATCAATTGTCCATCCATTTGTGATCTATTATACAAGGGAAGGAAAAACCAAACATGTAAGCTTTGTTATCATTTCCGAAGTTTTAGAACACAATACCATAGCAGTGTATTGTTTCCAAAAGAAACTGATAGAATTCATGAAAGATAAATTTGGAGACAACATATCTCGAATATATTACTTTTCTGATGGGTCCGCCGCACAATAAAAAAACAGGAAAAACTTTACCAACCTGAGCTTTCACTCAGAAGACTTCAAAATTGACGCAGAGTGGCACTTCTCAGCAACTGCTCATGGGAAAAGTGCCTGTGATGGTGTTGGAGGAGTTGTAAAGAGATTAGCCGCCAGAGCCAGTTTGCAAAGGCCCTATGATGACCAAATTCAAACTCCATTCCAACTGTACGAGTGGTCAATGCAAAATATATTTGTGGCAAATTTTGTTTACGTTACACAACAAGAGTATATTGAAACTGAGAGGCACCTAGAAAATCGGCTAAAAAAATCTATAACGATAGACGGAACACAGAAACTCCATGCATTCATTCCTATGCCTTCTTGCAATAGCAAAATTAAAGTAAAAGTTTTTTCAGAATCCACTGAATTTAAGATTGAAACTGTTACAACGATTCAAGATCGTTTAAGTTTAGCAGAAGTCAGTGGGTATGTTACAATCGTCTATGACAACAACTGGTGGCTGGCTTATGTACTAGAAAAAGAAGAACTCAATGATGAAGTAAAAGTTTCATTTTTAAACCCAACTGGTCCATCGCCTAGCTTCTCTTTCCCAAGAAGACCGGATATTCTTTGGCTTCCTGTGACACATGTGCTAACTAAAGTAAATCCTATAACCCCAACCGGCCGAACTTATAAGTTGTCACATGAAGAACAGAAAAAAACCATCGAAGCCTTCACCGACTTTGACAAAACTTTTTAGAAATGTTAAAAAAGGCTGCCAGTAATAATGTAAGTAATTATGTTCATTTAATGCAAGTTTTCCCTGAAATGTGTACATAGCCAAAGTGAATTTAATATAAATATATGGTTTTAAAACTTAACAAAAATACTATGTGTCAAATAGTAGCCCAGTTTCAACTGACTATTTTTAATGGCTTTTTTACTTATGATATATGTCTAAAGCTTTCTAATAATTAAATTTAGCTTTAAAATGTAGTATTTGTCTATAATTAAATAAATACTCCTATCCCTTCCCAATGAGACGTTATTATAGTGGAAATTCTAGTGCAAGTCTGTTTTCAAATGAATTTTTCTGTAATAACCCATTTGCACCCCCTAATGAAATTTATACCATCAGTTAACCACTATACATGGACTATTTGAGAATTTTTTCAAAATTTTCAAAGCGGAGCATTTTGAGAAATTTAAAATTCAATTTTTGATTTTGAAATTGTTAAAAAAGTTTTTATTTTGACCTTTGTAGTACTATGCATTTTTAGAAAGGGCTTTAAAAATGCTGTAAAATGACACCTCTCTCACCTCTCTAGCTTAATTTTGAGAGGAGTTATAGCAATTTAAAATTTTTCAAACGGGTCGATTTTGAGCATTTTTTGAAAACTTTAACGAGGTGTAATTTTGAAACTAGTTGAGGTATTAAGCTCAAATTTGGTATTTTTCTTAGTCCATACAGGGTGTGCCAGTATACCAAATTTCAATGAAATCTGAGATGGTCAGGAAAATGACTGTGTTGAATTGATATGGAATGCTTATAAACTTAAATTTGACTAAATCTTACCCTGTTTTTTTAATTTCATATTTTTTAATTCATACGGTTAAATTTTTTGTTCTCTTTTCAGAAGGGAGGAACAACGCTGCTAGGTGTCGAAAGGGAATAAATTCCCTTCCCATAACCAGATCTTGGACAGAGAGAGATGCGAACTTGAGTGCCACTCAATTATCAAATCTTCAGCAGGGATTTTAGTATCGTCATGGCTCAGCTCAGCGTTTTAATTAAGTAGGTATTTTAACCTTTTTTAGTGCCGTAACAAATAATGAAAATATGTATGAAAAGTGCTGGACGATTTTTCATTGTTCCATGCAAAATGTGGCAGGACCTTTTTAGCAAAAATTCATGGGTTCAGAAAAAATATCACCAAAACTTTATCTATTAACATTTTTTAACGAATATATTTATCTTTGTTTCTAAATAAATATACTTGTATTATTTAAAAATGGCAACAAGAAAGGCAAATTTCATGATCCTGGTACAATTAAATGTTAATAAATTAAAGAAATTTGCATCATATTAATTTTTTATGTTTACACTAAAAAAACATACAGTACACTCCCGATCATCCGATGTCTTCGGGACCGAGGTTACCTCGGATAACACAAACTTCGGATAATACGGAGTTTACATGTGTTTTGAGGTTGGGCTTTAGTAAGACCA
Source organism: Flexamia atlantica (assembly GCA_035578135.1). NCBI lineage: Eukaryota > Metazoa > Arthropoda > Insecta > Hemiptera > Cicadellidae > Flexamia > Flexamia atlantica. Next base: position 212,902 of record JAQJVK010000095.1, on the reverse strand, counting down.
CTTCAAAATGTTTTATTAGATATAGTATTAGCCAATACATACTACATTGAAATTCCTTTCGAGTTGCAAATAAAAGAACTTTGCATAAAGACACTTGTTTTATGTATTATTATAATGCTGAGAAAGAAAATAAAAACATATATTTAAGTTTAGAGCTGCTTCGGATAACCGGGGCTCGGATAATTGAGAGAGTACTGTATTTAGGTTTTACTCTTATGCAATTTTTATTAGTATTGTGTGTAACTATTTAAAAAAACAAGTAAAAACCATGTATAAAACATCAATTTACCTTGATTGAAACAAATAACCTTGTAGAGCTGAACGTCACGAGCAACCTACTTCAAACAGTACTTGTGTTCAATCTTTACACTAGAAACATCATTTAACATTTAAAAAGCTCCACAAAATTAAAATACAAACTATTTTTCAATAATAACCCCATAGGTAACACAAAAACATAGCCTAAAAATTACACAAATGTATTTGCATCGCCGCCATAAGAAATGCATGGTTTATGTATGTAACAACAGCTGTTTGCATTACAGTATACCGTTTCAACTAATCTTTAAGACAGTTCAGGAGGAAAGACACATGAAACGAAAGATTGGTTTGTAAAAAGGCGTTCATGGCACAAATTCCAGCCTGTAAAAGTGAAAATATGTATTTATATGTATAAAAATGTAAACGTCTCGCTCAGAAAGACAAATTTCATCAGTAGGACCCAGGATCTCGCTATGAGATCCTCCGTACTAGCGGTACATAGACGGCACATCTCGCTACAAAATTCTCGGCATTAAAAGGGATCATTCTGCAGGCTGTTAAACAGCAAGTCTCAATTTCAACTTTTTAAATCGTAGAAGGCCTAAATCTAAATTTGACTAAATCTTACCGTTAAAAACTTTTTTTAATTCCTACTGTTCAATTTTTTGTTCCCTTTACAGATCTTGGACAGAGAGAGATGCAAACTTCAGTGCCACTCAGTTATCAAATCTTCTGCAGGAATTTTATCATCGTCATGGTTCAGCTCAGCCTTCTTTAAATAGGTAGGTATTTGAACATTCTGCAGGCTGTCAAACAATCTATAGCGTCCACTATGCATCAAGTTACTATAGTGTATTTTTACTCTATTTGTATGGTAGGCCACTCTGAGGCCCAATTCACACTGAATGGACGTGAGGCACAGCGGAGGCGTGTCGCAGGCGCAGAACAGCCGTTCCCATGTTGTTATAAATGGGAAAGACCGTTCCATGCCCACACTGCACTTAACGTCCGTTCAGTGTGAATTGGGCCTCTGATCTGATGAGGAAGGAATCACGCCTGCTCCCATATTCAATAGGTCGAGTGTAGACTAGTGGACCAGTTGTTCCTGAACTTTTTGAGAAGTGACCCCCTAAGATATGTCAGACCCACTATTGGTATAAATTTAGATGTAGCCCTAAGCTTCATCAACCATGGTGAAAATTTAAATGCATAGCCTAAACTTAGTCTATAACACCAGGCAATGTGGGCCAATACAAGAATTTTGTATTAGTATCTCAAATTTGAACGCCACACTTCAAACTTATTTTTGTAGATTAACTTAATGCCGTTTGTAGTGGATGTAATAAACATTTTCTTTAGGCTAACTTATATTTGGTAAAAATTAGCAAATTTTCATGTACTATAATAGTAAATATTATATATATTTTGTATAAATTATAAATATATCTTTTATCTTTTGTAACCTCATACCAGAGTTTGGGTACTTTGCATTGTTATTTTCAAAGATAATAGTTGTTTCACCCCTTTCACAGTTTGAAAATACTGTAAGTTTTTAATTCTTTTTGAAGACAATCAATTAACTTACTTATTTTATATTCAAACCATCATAAATTAACATTTGGAAGCAAAGCAATATAATTGTCTAGTAATTTATTTATTAGCGAATTTCCCCTATAGGGAAGAAGCTATTACCGTAGGTCTCATGGTAAGATCTAAGCCCGGGACCACTATAACTTTTCGTTTTGGGGTCCCCAGAAGCCAAAAACACTATTCGTTCAAAATTTTATATATATATATATATATATATATATCTATATATATATATACAGGGTGAGTCAGACCACCCGTCCACCTATTGTAGCGGGAGAACGGTTTGACATAGAAACGCCAAATAAAATTATTCCCCACTAATTTGCTTATGAAGAATTCATTAAAAATATTTTCATCGCGATTCATGTACAGGGTGTTCCAGAAATGAAGGCCATGGGTTCGAATCTCAAAATTTTCTTAAGTAAACCTACAGCAAATACTATATCATTTTAAAGGTCTTGTTAAAAGAAACATTTTGGTGAAAACACAACTAAACTATCTCAAGCCGTTTAAAAATGGCGGCCATTTTTGTGAAAATTTTCGATATTTACAGAACCCCCTGTATTTTTTAAACCACTCAACATTTTTCAGTTCCGATTAAAAATTCTTAATCCTTGTTAACTCAGCTTTACTATGATATGTCACATGACAATATTTATAAAAAATTTTAAATTTTGAAAAACAATTATTTTTTGAAAATGTTGGCAGCCCTGAAAATAAAAAAATCAAATAGCAACATATACCAAAAAGCATATAATTTTAAAGGTCTTCAAAATTCCTACAACTTTGTAATTTACACAAGTATTCTAACTTTTTTAGTTTTTTAGTTATGGTCAAAAAACTCCATTTTCCCATATGAAGTGCATGTTATTTATGCAGTTCATAATAACCTAAGGGTACCCTAAGACCGTTTGCTATGGACGTGCAAATTAACATGCACTTCATATGGGAAAATGGAGTTTTTTGACCATAACTAAAAAACTAAAAAAGTTAGAATACTTGTGTAAATTAGAAAGTTGTAGGAATTTTGAAGACCTTAAAAATTATATGCTTTTTGGTATATGTTGCTATTTGATTTTTTTTATTTTCAGGGCTGCCAACATTTTCAAAAAATAATTGTTTTTCAAAATTAAAAAAAACTTTAAATATTGTCATGTGACATATTATAGTAAAGCTGAGTTAACAAGGATTAAGAATTTTGAATCAGAACTGAAAAATGTTAAGTGGTTTGAAAAATACAGGGGGTTCCGAAAATATCGAAAATTTTCACAAAAATGGCCGCCATTTTGAAACGGCTTGAGATAATTTAGTTCTGTTTTCACCAAAATGTTTCTTTCAACAAGACCTTTAAAATGATGTAATATTTGCTGTAGGTTTAATTAAGAAAATTTTGAGATTCGAACACATGGCCTTCATTTCTGGAACACCCTGTATATGAATCGCGATGAAAATATTTTTAATGAATTCTTCATGTGCAAATTAGTGGGGAATAATTTTATTTGACGTTTCTATGTCAAACCGTTCTCCCGCTACAATAGGTGGACGGGTGGTCTGACTCACCCTGTATATATGTGTCTGTGAGCACGATAGCGCTCGCAAAAATGGTCCGATTGGAATGAAATTTGGCACAGACGTGTAAAGTAGTCATTATTCGGACGAGTTCGTAAACCAGCCCGATCGGACCATTGGAAGGGGGGGTAAAGGGGGATAAACCCCCCCAAAAATGTGTTTTTTGAGTTTTTTACATAGAAAAATAAATTTTATCGAATTTTTGTTGGCACCATTGAATTCAGCTCGAAAAAACAAACAATTTAGTAATTTGAATCATTGCTCTATGTCCTTTGGTTGCCGAGATATTGAAGGTGGTAAACACAGTACGTTGTCCCAATGTTAACCTTATGGGAAATAAGTAAAAATCTATATCTCGCTTATTTGTCAACATATCTTGATAAAACTTGGTAAATAGCTTCTTCTAGTTCAGATCTACTAAATATTGAATTGAAACCAGCCAGTTTTAATATACCTGTAGCAGCAAACCTGCATACTCATTTCCCATGTTATTCTTATGGAGCTTACCAAAACATGTCAAATCTCGCTATGTTGAATTGAAATATATGTTGTTTTGCATTTGAAATTCGCTGAGTATGCAGGTCTGCTGCAACGGGGGTATTTTACAATTTTACTTATTCTCATACTTGACAATGTACCTAACTCAAGTTATGACAATCAGTAGGCCTATCAGAAATGTGACACTTTCTCCTTTGTTCATACAAATTTTTATGGCTTTTAATTTTGAACCTGAATTTTTACAAACAAGGTGGTATCATTTATAAGGTGCCCAAAGATTTGTAAATTACCAAATTTTAAACAAATCACTAAAACCCATTTAAAAAAAATGTTGAGCCTTTTTTGGGGGTTACTACCCCTAAGGCGGGTTGATACTGTATGATTAAACTTGAACCGAGCTTGATACTCGGTCTGAGTTCAATCGGACGATTGTGAGCTAGTTAGTGCACTCAGATTGAATTGTAAACATATTCAATATTAAAATAACTTCAAATCACAAAATTCATTTCTGAGACAATATCAAAATTCAAAACTAAATTTATGATTTAACATAGGTAATTTAACATATCCAATGTTAAATTAATTTCAAATAAAATTTGTATAGGCCTTTGAAAAATTATCTTCATCCAACTAATTCGGACCAAGTTGTTTACATGAGGTAGGCCTAATTGGTTTTTTTTAACCAATGCCTACTTGGATTCATTGTTGCATGGTCCGAGTAGTGTCCGAGAGGTCTTAACTTCTCAATCTTAATGTAGAAAAGGGGATGTACAAGACAAATATCTGATCCTAAACATTAGTTGTGTTGGTTATGCCTCTAGAGGTGAACAAAATATTAATTTTAACCACTTTTATCAACAATAAAATACCCCCGTTGCAGCAGACCTGCATACTCAGCGAATTTCAAGTGCAAAACAACATATTTCAATCCAACCTAGCGAGATTTGACATGTTTCGGTAAGCTCCATAAGAATAACATGTGGAATGAGTATGCAAATTTGCTGCTACGGGTATATTAAAACTGTGTAGTTTTAATTCAATATTTAGTAGGTCTGAGCTAGAAGAAGCCATTTACCAAGTTTTATCAAGATATGTTGAGAAATAAGCGAGATATAGAATTTTACTTATTTCCCATAAGGTTAACATTGGACAACGTACTGTGTTTACCTCTTGCAATATCTCAGTAACCAATGGACATAGAGCAGTGTTTCAAAATACTAAATTGTTTGTTTTTTTTAGCTGAATTCAATGGTACCAACAAAAAGTGGATTATTTTTATTTTTCTATGTAAAAAACTCAAAAAACCCATTTTTGGGGAGGTTTACCCCTCTTTACCCCCCCTTCCGGTAGTCCGATTGGGCTGGATTACGAACTCGTCCGAATAATTACTACTTTACACATCCATGCCAAATTTAATTAAGATTGGGCCATTTTTACGCAAGTTATCGTGCTTAAAGACACACATATATATATATGAAAATGAACGAATAGTGTTTTTTGCTTCTGGGGGCTCCAAAACGAAAAGTTATCATGGTCTCGGGCTTAGGTCTTACCATGAGTACTATGGTAACAGCTTCTTCCCTATAGGGGAAATTCGCTAAAACTGTAATGTTACAATTTTTTAAACAAATTTCATTTGCAGCATCCTACAAATAATATTTTTATTGTTTCAGATCCTTCTTTCGTGGTACTGAGAAAGTGGACGACTTCAGCTAACAAATTAATATCAAAACTGTTTAGGCTACCGAAGTTAACTGTTCAGTTGATGTTATTGGAATACATTGCTTAAAATAAATCAGTATTTAAAAAATAATTTTGTCCTTTTTTCCCCGAATGTAATACAGGTTGAACTTTACTATTTTAAGTATACTAATTTATGTTACCTAAGGTAGTTAGGCCAACTTCAAAAGTAATGATGTTGCTATTTATGTCATCATTAACAACAAAGGGCAAGATAGGTTTCAGAAAAAATACTCTTTATTAAATCCTCTAACAGGAAACAAATCAAACACTGATTTCAGTGCTAAAACATTCATTTTGTCAGTTATTCTTCTGGAGTAATAAATAATTTTTCATTATTTAATATGATCACAAAATACCTCGTACAAAATATTTCTTCAAAAAACATGATCCAGAAAAAAACACCAAAATGGAAAATATGACTAAAGAATGGAAAATATGACTAAAGATTGGACAATTACAACTCATAATATAAAAGAAAGAAAAATAATTTATTTTTACTAAAATTAATTAATATTTCCACTTACATTATTGATTTGTTACAATAATTCAGTATTAAATAAGAATGGTACTAAGAACAGTACACAATTATTACTATTTCTTAAAAATGTAAAGATAATACTATTTTACTTACATCAATTATAACTCTTACTATATTACTGATTTATAATACAACATTTGCATGATTGATTGCATTAATAAATGGTAGAGGCAGTGGAATTTTTTATTAGCATATGAAATAACTGTTGTTACAAGTACAAAGTATCGTACCAATTAAATTCTCTAATCAATATGATAAGAGAGATGACCCTTCTCACGGACGAAATTCGCCTAAAACCTTGGGTGGAATATAAAGTTGGAAATATGGTTGGTACTTCGCTTAGCAACAGACAATTCGCAACCTATGTATACGAGTTTGTGCTAACCATTATCAAATCAAGTTTTAAAGATTTCACCGGTTCAACTCTTCACTTTCAAATTCACATATCACCGGTAAGCAATGTTGACCATGTAACAATGCTTTATAAGAGCACTAGCTTTATCATAGTTTCCTAGCTATGATAATGTTTAAAATACATGGATGGATTAGCAAGTATTGCAAGTTCAGTCCAGTGCCTTATTTGTCACTAGGCCCACCAAGGCTAGGCTTGGGGCTGCATACTTAATAGGTAGGCGGCCATTCAAGGGGGGAAATAAGAGATTGTGATATTATTTTTACGGGGATTATCAGGAGCCAGTGTAGAGTTTTGTAAAATAAAGGTCTCTCATGGGGGTCACACAGAAATCTGAGCCTGGGGCTGCAATCCACACCACTGTTGTTGCAAGTGATAAATTGGTAAAATTTGGACAGACTTTGGCTCTGAAATTCCTGTATCAAACAAATTTAGAGAGTCAAAATGTAAATTTTGCAATTAAACACATAAATTTTTATGTAAAAACTGTTCCTGAAACATATGGAAAACTAACTTAAAAAACTACAATAAACTATCACTTAGGACTATTAAAATTGTTATTACAATCTACTATATATTTGTCAAATACCACTCAGTGGAAACATCGTACAGCCCATACTACTTGACCTAGAACCTTGAAACTTTGCATGGATGTTCCTCTTAGGGCGTAGACATCCGCTAAGAACGGATTTTCCAAAATTCGTAGTATAAAGGGGTTTTTGGCGAGGCCGAAGTTTTCAAATTTTCCCATTTAAAAGTATGTTGGACGATTTTTGTTTACATTTTTAATGTTCATAAAACAATCAGCTGGTAGTTAGCTTCGGAAATGTATACGTTGATACAGATGATAATAAATTGATTTCTTTGATCATGGCTTCATTGATTTTTGTTGATTTGTTTCAAGGACATAATTATGTACTATATAAAAGTTACATTTAGTTTTGATAAAATCCACCATTAATTAGTTAAGTGGCACCATCTATATTTCGGTAGCGGGAGTTACGCAGTTTTAAACGTGAAGAGCATACTGCCTTTTGTGGCTGAGACTAAATCCCGGTAAGATGGAAAGAGAAAAGAACAGTGGTTTTTCAGTCACAAATAGAATGTGCTGAAATGATATGATTCTTTGATCTACTTATGTAAAAATTTATAAATTATACAAATCCCTGATTGTAAGTTATATTTATACTATCTTTTCTACTGTACTTTTGACAAATACCACTGACCAATCCTATGTACAGCCAAAACTACTTACAAACGGATACGTTGGTACAGCTGATTTATAATTCGATTCCTTTTATCATAGTTTTATGGTTGTTTTGATGATTTTGTTAGGTTATTCGTACTGTATAAAAGTTACATTTGGTTTAGTTTCGTATTTTATACGTTCAATCATAAGCTCATTATGGTACCATCTTCTTAGGCAGCGGGAGCTATAGTTATTTCCTTAGGCCGTCCTTCATGTTTTAATTACAATCATGCCAGTTACAATAATTTGGCAAATCCCTTTTTGATCTAATTCGACGGTGTCCCGGCTTTTCACGGAAAAATAAACGCTGCAATCTCTGGTTGATCTTAAATTATTCCTACCCGTCCATATTTCAAGTTAAAAACTAAGTGAATCGAGTTTGAAATACTGCCCACGGATAGCACCATAACAGTTTCGAACATTCAGCCCTTTACTGTAGTTAATTGATGCCCTACTAAGCAATCCAGGGACGTAATGGTAAATCTACAAGGAAGTATCTTAAAATCGACACATTTGGTGTTAAAATCGGTCCGGCCGTTTTCGAGTTATAACGGTGAAAAGAAAACCTTCACTATCTACTGTGGTATCTACATTTTATCCTACATTCCGCCATAAAACAAACATATCTCTACATGACCTTGATATAAATATTTTCTATTCAGTCCTCTAGATTCTTCATATCAAGGTTAGACGATAATTTTTATCGTGAGCGAAGCCACGATTCTGCAGTCACGGGTTCTACTAGTTATTTATGTTTATTAAAATTAAAATTATAACTTATAACTACGACTATTACTATGACTTATGACTATTAACTTAATACAGTTCTACTATCACTTAGGATTAATAAAATTATTACAATTATTCATGTTTATTAAAACTAAAATTATAACTTATAACTACGACTATATTACTATGACTTATGACTATTAACTTAATACAGTTCTACTATCACTTAGGACTAATAAAATTATTACAATTATTCATGTTTATTTAAACTAAAATTATAACTTATGACTACGACTATTACTATAACTTATGACTATTAACTTATTACAGATCTATTACTTAGTACCTGGTGGACCGAGCCTTGCTCGGTGTTATTTTCATGTTTACCAGTTCATCCAGTTACTATAAAATATCTCAATGTCATAAAATGTATCAATATAAACCTTTTTTATTGCTCCATGGACTCTTCATCCCACCTGCTGTATTTTCCCTTGAAAGCTGTAGATTCCAAACAGCTGTTATTATTACTTCATTTGTTTACACTTTCCTTGTTTATTTTCTATCATGGCAACCCATAAGGCCAATGTTAAAATTTTACAACTTTAAAATTCGATTTATTACGTTATTAGATTTTCTCTGGCCAAGTAATCTGCGTAAAAGACGTTTTTGAGTCATAAATTACTTATTTCCAGACTTTGAAAGAAATCCTCGGAGCCGTTTTTGAGATAAATGTGCAAGCAAGCATACAAGCAAGCACGCACGGCCGGACGATAACATTGCTCATATAAGAGTATAGGATGAATACAGTTTTCTATTGTTATTATATTTTTTGGGCAGGTCTATTGTACATTCTATTATATACTTAATGTACAAAAACCTAATTTTCTCAGGACCCATCCTTAAGAAAACTATTCCACTTTCCCTATACATATGGTAACAGCTGATTCATAAGCTTTCAATCATATGATTACAAACAATTACTTCTACCTGGAGAGGAAATGCCAATTATTTGAAACAGGAAATGCATTAATAGCATGTCAAGTCTCAATGAGTATGTTAAAGGTGAATACAGTTCTGTTTTTATTTTAGAGATTTTCTAAATAATTGTTGAGCTTTTGAAAGTTCTGTTATGTGGTTATTTTTAAAGTTATAACATATTCATGTTCTTAAAAGCCCCTCTTTTATTGTTTCTGTCACAATTATGCAATGCCTTTTAAGTGCTGTGTGCCTGGATGTGATTCTAATAATGAAGGTAAAAAACGTAGTTTGTTTCGTATCCCTCCACAAAGAGATTTACACAATCAATGGGTAACTGCCCTTTCTGTAGTCAATGTTGTTCCTTCAGTTTACTCCAAAGTATGTGAACTTCATTTTACAGAAGATTCCATTAAGGGAGCATTCTAATATTAATAACGATGGACAAACCATTACATACCCTTATGATCGCCTCAAATTAAAACCGTTTGCTGTACCAACTGTTTTTCAGCAAATTATAGATGAGGAAGAAAATCAGAACGACAACTATTCATTATTTACTTACAGTAATTATGATGGATTTCTAGATGTTGTTGCAAACATTTCCCTGCCTGAGAATTGACACATAATAAGGTCTGAATCAAGGTGTACCATTTTTAAGTTGGTTCATTCCCCAGCACCTGTGATTCAATATTCAATTGTTGTTAAGAGTAACTTAAAAGTAGAAAGCTTTTTGTTGGGGAAAAGTATTTTTATTGAAGGTGACGATTGTGAAACACCTTTTTTTTCATCCAAATTAAATCAAATCGAAAGCATTATAAAATCAATTGAACTATACGACCAAGGTAATGAGAAGGAGAAAGAAAGAGAGTCAGAAACTTTTTTAAATTATATCATAAAATATGTTGGAGGAATATTACAAAATCTAAATGTTGAAAATCAAACTCAATTAACATTTATAATTGAGCAACTAAATTTGTTGACCTGCCCAAATAATAGTCGTAGGTATTCATCAAACATGATCATAATATCTTCAATTCTAACAACCATAAGCTCCCATGCTTATAACTTTTTAAGAAGCGTTGGTTGTTTACTTTTACCACACCCAAGACAACTGAAAAGAGTATGCAATCAACTGTTGGTGGATCCAACGATTGACGAGAGGAATTCTTTTTTTACATATGCTAAAACTATTTTCAAAACCTTAGAGGAAAATGATAGGGATATGATCCTCCTCATGGATGAAATCCACATAAAACCTCGTGTGGATTATAAAGGTGGAAATATAGTTGGTACTTCGTGTAGCAACAATCAACTTGCAACATCTGCATACGTATTTATGTTAACCAGCATAAGATCAAGTTTTAAAGAGGTCATTCACATTTCACCAGTAAGCAATGTTGACCATGTAATGCTTTATGACTTCCTATACATGATCATTTCTAACCTACAACAAATTGGTTTTAAGATTTTTTGTATTATCAGTGATAATAATGCAGTAAATAGTAAGGCCATGTGTTTATTTTCACCTACAAAGACCTTGAGCATTGTGTGTCCATACCCAACTGACAAGAGCAGACCACTGTTTTATTTATTTGATTCAGTTCACATTTTGAAATGCGTAAGAAACAATTGGTTAAATTCACCAGATCAAGTGCTTTGCTACCCCGATATTGTTTCTGGTGAGAAGAAGGAAGCGAACTTTCAAGCCCTAAAAATACTTCATCAACAAGAGTGTGATAAATTAGTAAAATTTGGACACACTTTGACCCTAAAATCTCTGTATCCAACAAATTTAGAGCGTCAAAATGTAAATCTTGCACTAAAAGTTTTTAATGCAAATGTTGCTGAGGCTCTAAAATCAGATGTTTCAAAAAACATTGAAAATTCACTTGAGACTGCAGATTTTATTGATATTGTCGTTACTTGGTGGAAAATTGTTAATGTTAAGACACCTTTAAAAGGAAAGGCATTGAACGACCTATTTCAAGAGCCAATTGTTAAAAAAAAATTTGAACAAGATAAAAAAGTTATATTTTTGGAAATGTTTTTAAATTGGTTGGACAATTGGGAGTCCTCTAAATTCAAACCATCACTGACTCCCCAAACACATCTTGCTGTGACACACACAACGTACTGTTTGTTGGAAATAATTAGATATTGTTTCACTGTCCTTGGTCTAAACTACATTCTAACGGGGAAATTCCAAACAGACTCCTTAGAAGACAGGTTTGGAAAATATAGGCAGTTGGCTGGGGGACAGTATAATATATCTATTAGGCAGCTGTATGAGACAGAAAAGAAATTGAGGATTCAATCTCTCTTATCGCTCAAATCAAACTGTTTTGGTGACATTAAAATTAATTCTTTTGATTTAAATGTGGAACGATTGGAGCAGCATAATGAAACCTTTGATGACATTGAAGTTTCTGAGCCTGAGTTGAAGATAGATAGACAGCAGTGACTTGGATGAAGTTGAAGATGAAACTCCGGTTTTAGTATACCTTGCTGGATACTGTTCTTTCACCACCTTGAAGAGACTGCTCTGTGACTCCTGTAAAGAGAAGTTAGTAATTTCAAAAGATCTTGTTGTAGAGGATACATACAATTTAATAACCAACATAAGTAGGGGAAAATTGACATATCCTACACAAATGGCAGTAGATGTTGTTGTTTATACATACATACTGTTTAATAAAGTATTGAACAATCATGAGGAAGCATTTTTGTGCACTTTCGACAAAAAAAAATTTATGAACAAAATTGCCTATGACTTTCTAGAAGAAGACTTGCAAGTGTCAAAGTTTAAAGGATGTAAAGTCCATACTGAGGATGTAGTAGTAAAACATTTTTGAGCAGTCTAATAAACATTTTGTTGAAGAACTACTGTCGTAAAGTTAATGACAGAACTATAACAAAAAAATCAAGCAAAAGAAAGCTTGGTACATTAATAAAATGAAAATGAAATAACATTGCATAAAAACTGTGATAGACATCAAAGATATTTTTTGTTTAGTAAGTTAGGCTACAGAAATCTTTTACTAGCCTCCTTTAATTGTAAATTTAGTATAATATTCCAGGAATTTTAAGCATAACAAATTCAATCGACCTAATAAATCATGACCAATTTAAAACTTCCACATATGTTAAGTTTCAACATCTCAGGATTTGTTAGTAAACTTTCCTAAAATCCCTGGACTTCCTATATATAATTTTCACAAATTAAAAGCTACTGTACTATAATTATATTACTAGAGATCGCCAGTGGTCGAAAATTCGACCAATTTTCAAAGTGACAAATAGGGATAGCTAATTTTATAAATAATCCCCGCATAAACCAATGTGTTTTTAAATACATTTCATATAGTACATATTTTCCATGTAAACACATAATATAACCAAATGGGGGCCAAAAACAAAAGAGAAAAACTCAGTCCTTGATTAATTATTTTACTTCACTTCTGGCTTATGGCATGGTCGCTCGTCGTCGTTATCTGCTTTGTTTATATTTTCGTTTTCTTGATTTGTTTGCTAGACTTTTAATTTTAATGGCTTTGCCGATTTGTTTAGATTAAATTGATTAAGTACATTTGCCACTCCACTAGTGCAAGTTGTTTCGCGAAATACTGTACTAAGTGATTCATATTGTGCTTAAAGCGATTTATAGAAAATAAATACGTAGATATTTACATAAAAGCACTTAATAAAAATTAATTTTTGTTATTTTTTTAAGTGCTTTTATGTAAACATCTACGTTTATTTTCTATCAATCGCTATATGCACAATATGAATCACTCAGGACAGTATTTCGCGAAACAACTTGCACTAGTGGCAAACGTACTTTAGGTATTTCCCCACACTCAAATTAATTCCAACTCGTTTTGGTTGTGTACACGTCGTGACAGAAAATCAGGGGAAATGGAAAAGGAAGTTAGCACATCGTTATCGTGGTTTTGATTGGCTGATTCAGTGAAGAAGAAGAAAACCATGTTTTTACAACGACATCTAACTAAAGTGCTTCGAACTAACCCGCTCCAATAAGCTTACCACTTGGCTCCATTTAAGTGTCAGGCGGTGCCCATTGTGTAGGTCAAGCAAATATGATATACTCTTCCTCTATGCCACTCAGTTTATGCGTAATTATTACTCTTTGGAATTATATACTTAACATGGTTTCGTGAATGTTTCGCGAAACAACTTGCACCAGTGGCATATGACCCAAAGAACGAAACAAGTGAAGTGTCGAGTTGACGGGTGGACTAAATTTCATACCGTGCAGAGCAGGTCATGACGTCATCATCGATACGGTGGTTAGTTTATCGATGTGGGTCTCGATAGTTGATAGTCGAGTATTGCAACTTCAACTTCGCATCTTTTGAATCGTTTTAAGTTGTCTGTCTCTCTTTTCTATCTCTCGGAGTGATTCCCTACTTACTTAGTCTAGGGAGAGAGAATTGTATTGTCCCTAGTCTAAGCTACTTATTCCAGTTGAAAGTCAGAATATAGCAATGAAATATGGAGGTAGCTAAGAGGTAAATAAGAGGACATGTAAACCACTTTTGGCAGACACTAGGAGAACTGCATCAAAAAACTCTTCGGAGTTGTTTTAGAATATATATATATAATTTTTTATGTTTGTGTTGGTGGCTAGTTTATTTTTGTAAATAAGAGAACATGTGAACCACTTTTGGCAGAATTTAAACTTATAGTCATCAATCCTTTATACAGCTCTGCTCAGTGGATAAGCCAGATGGCCTATAAAATCATAGAATAGGCTTAGTTCCTTTCAACATTAATAGGCTTATCTACTCTAGAGCAGTTGTGAATTAATTTCAACTATGACCTGTCCAATGCTCATCGAGCCAACGAATGGAAACTGCAATTTATTAACAAGTAAAAAGTCATAGATTTATTTTGATCATTATTTACGATGTGATCTTAAATTTAATTCTGAGTCGAAAACAGCTTGTTCACCGTGTTGACTGCTTGTTCAGCTTCTGGGTGAACCCTTGATCGAGCAGCTCGAGTTCTTCTACTCAATAGTTGTTAATCTGAAGGTATATTTGGTTTCCATTTCCTCAACCAACAACCAACCGAATAAAATGACTACAGGAATATTTAAGTATACTCCGAGTCAAATGACGTGGCCCAGGCCAGGCCGTTGATCTGTAAAGCTAACGCTGATATTAACATTAATGTTATGGACGGACTAAGCCAAGTTATGTGACTCGGATTAAAATAGACTGCATACCTGATTACCTAATCTCAATGACTCATATTCTTTAATATCGCTACACATTGCAAGCAAGATTTGTACGATTTCAACTACAACGGTATTGATTTATTAATGACAATGTTAAAAAGTAACTCCTAACAAAACATTAAAATAAGAATAGCCTCGCGGTTGACTTGGAACATCAACAAAGCAAAGCTAAACGTAAAATAACCAAATAAGCTAACCAATCATTCAAACATTTCTATTTCTACCAATCAATATTTATATAAAGTACCCCTGAGGTCTTAAGTTTGGCAAGATTAATGTTATAGAAAGCTGAATTCTTCCAAATTCTGCGTTAAGTCACTATCGCAACCGATGGTCAAATATTGATTAGTGTAGAATCCACGGTTGGCGACTTCGACCAAGGCCCCACTGAAAATACTTCGACCCCTCGAAGGTGATCGTATCAACGCTGACGTCATGACCTGCTCTGCTCGGTATGAAATTTCGCCCACCGAGTTGACGACTGACGAGTCAAGTTCTTTTTCAGTGCCAGAATTTGGTGGCTAGGAATGTATCCATGAAGCCACGAAGTTCTCTGTTGCTCATTCCATTCCTTGGTTGGAAAAAATAGTCCTTAGTTGGAAAAATATTGGTAGTAAAAAGATAAGGAAAACTAATCAGTGACAGGATTATAATGGAACGTTGATTTAATATTCCTTACCTTTTTAATACTGATTTACTGATTTTTCCTTACATGTTTATCACTTATCACTGATTAGTTTTCCTTATCCTTTTATTAACGACTCGACTCGCAAAACTTAAATAAATGCCATTGTCTGAATGCGAGTTGAGTCGACTAAAACTAAACAAATGTACGATTTTTCCGTTTGTTAGTAATTCAATCATTATAATCTTAATATCAGCGTTAATTGGATTAATTTCCCCATCTTTTTTGTCTCTTGTATAATTTTTCTAAAATTTGCGGGTTTTAAGACATTTAGCTTTGAAAACAAAAATCAATCGCCATTTTGAAATGGTACAAAGTAGAAATTTGATACTTCTCACAAAAAGTTCTTAATGGTAGTCATACGTGTAGAGTAGGAGCATAGCCATCTCTATTCAACCAAGTTTGAAATTTGTACGTTAAGAGGTTCGGTTCGTGAGATGAAATTAAATGTGTAAAAAATACAAACAGACACACAGACGAAAAACGAAATACTTTAGGACCTATGTTTACATGAACCTTTTTCTCACATTTACCCTTACTATCAAATGCTATAGTATTTTACCATAATTTCCGGACACCTTACATTTAAAATGGTTGGATTTTTACTCATTACTTAAATTTATTTGTTATAGGTTACATAAGTTATTATGAAGTTCAATGATTAATATTAAGAGAAGCTATAACATTTATAACAATACTAAGTCAATCAAAATCTGACGGGAAAACAGTTAAACTATAATACTCTATTAATTTAGGCCTACTCCTTAAAAAATCTCTAACTTAATAAATAAAATACATTTTCATCATTCATGAAATTTAACTGTATTCCAAAACAAATTCAAAACAAAAACTGACAACACGAATATAAAACATTTAAAAATAATCAGCTGTAGTGTTTATTTATTTATTTTTATTTATTTATTACATGAACATTAAGAACAGTAATTTGTCAAATCCTGTTGAAGACAACATGGTAAAAACACGACATTCCTCCCTTCTTATTTACCTCGTCCATTCCCACTGGTTTCCTTTGTTCCTCGTAACTGATCTATATGTCTCCGGTGGACTTAATTGTCAACTTCCACCAGGTAGTGTAATCTCCCTAATTTTCTTATTATCGTTCCAAACTTCCACTTTTGATGATGACCGTTCGGCCCGTGCTGGCCCGGGGGGACAGGACAAGGCCACACTAGTGTGGCCTTGGACAGGGGGACGTGTCCCCCTGCGCCCTCCCCTTAAAGATATAACCGGCGCCCTCGTGACACAACCAAAAAATACATTTTTAATTTTTTTTAACTGGAAACAATTCCAGATCTTTTATTCTTACGATTTCGGCATATTTAAATATTGCCTAGTAAATTTTTATAACAGAAATCATGTTTTCCTCAACCGCAGCAAACAAAATATTTGCTGTATTAAGGTTAAGATCCTTGTCTGCATCACGCACCACCAGTAATGTAAGAATCTGGGTATTTTTCTGCTTTTCGGGTATTTTGTTGGCTGTTCAGGGATTTTGCAGGAAGTTAGGAAAACCGGAAAAAGTAGGAATTTTAGACTCGAGCTGCGGGGATTAAAACCGACATAACATAAAAGAAACTGCTGGGTAAAGCCGGGGATTTTGGACCAGCAACAAAGGCATACCGAAATTATAGCTAAATTATTTGTTTAAGTTGTTAGTAATGTGTTTAAAAAGGTTCTATTGTACTATTGGTGTCAACCTGCTAAATAAAGCTAAATTTAGATAAAGACAGTGCTAATAAAGACAGTGTTAGTGTTTCCAGAAACCGTTCGGTGTTCGGGTACTTCGCGGGGATTAAGGAAACCCGGGTTAAACCCGGGATTTTAGACTTGGGCAGCAGGGATTTACTCAACACTTTCGTTATTTAAAAAAATAAACTAATAAAAACGGGTAAGGCCAGGGTTTTTAGCCCCACTCAAACTAAATATGCTTTAAAAACACAAAGGTACTAAAAGTTTTGAAAAAGATTTTTGTTTTCATGGTAAGAGAACAGCAATTATAATAAATCTTTATTTTTCGTAATAGGGTTGTTCGGTATTTTCGAGAGCTGGTCATCACAATTGTTATCTCACTTTTATATATATATATATTTTTTATTTTCTAAATTTTATGACACATCATAACAAAATTTCTGTATTAAATTTTATAATCATCTGTTTCTATTTTCATCTGTTTCTATGTATTTATTTTTTTACTATTATTAAGTTTTGTTTTCTTTTTCTCCATAATATTTTAATCTTTACCCTTTTCTTTGTAATTTTCAAAGGTTTCAATAAAACTTTTCCTTTTTTTCTCAAAAATAAATATTACCGTCCAAAACATGCTTTTTTTGTTCAGATTTAACATAAAGACTTTATAAGTGACATATTAAAAGTGTATAATTGAAGACAATGAAAAAATGAATCAAGAAAGAAGACTACAATTTAAAATTGTAAGACTGTCGTAATATAATTATTTCTAAACAATTTAATATTTCTCTCTCTCAATATGTTTTCCTGTTTTCCTCATTAAATATTGAATTTTTATGAAACCTTTATTTTGGTTACTCCCTTCTTTCTATGTAATTTTGTGCTTTATGAAGCACTGGTCCTTCATCCTGATTTGAATTAATTTCTATTCTCACCCCAACATAATTTTGGTCCTTCGAGCCGGATCTGAATAAAGCGATTTGGATATTGACCATAAAAGCGAACGGTGACCTTATCTCCCACTTCAAATTCTCTGACTTTTCTTTTAACTTCGTTTTTTGGTGGTTCATCTTTTTTTTACTTTTTCTGGTATCAATAGGTCCAGTCTTGATCTTTGTTCTCTACCAATAAACAGTTTAGACGGCGAGCATCCTGTTGAAATCTGTGGCGTTCGTCTGCAGGCAAATAGAAAGGTAATAAGCGCTTGGTGAGTGTTACTGTTATTAATAAGAACAATTTTCAAAGCATTTTTGGTGGTTTGCACACATCTTCCAGCAAGACCATTTAATTTGTGTACTGGTCCCAAATGCAATTTGCTTCTTCAAAGGTTGGTATCTTAGTTGGTTGCCAGTTACCCGCCTGCTTCTGTTCATCGGGCCTGGTGCTCAATTCTGGTTCTGGCTGTCTTCTAAGCATTTAAGCTGACTGTTTTTACCTTCTTCGCCATTAAAAAATGTCTAACGTAATAAATAAAATACAATTTCATCATTCACCAAATTTTACTGTATTCCAAAACAAATTCAAAACAAAAACTGACAACACAAATATAAATACTCTAAACTTAAACATATTGAAAATAATCAGTTGTAGTGTTGAAGACATGATGGTAAAAACACGACACTCCTTTCGATTTTATTAGAACAAAGGAGGTTTAAGTCTATACTGAAGGGGTACGTTTCAAAACGTCCAGGTGTAGAACGTCCAGTTTTTTATATTATTAAGAAAACGCTATTTCATAAGGTCCAGGTTGCTTATTTTTATTTATTAATTTTAGCTGTTTCAGAACGTCCAGTTTGAAATTTACCAAACGTTATTTCGTATCAGGCTATTCCGGTTTCATAGGGTCCAGGTGTTTTATTTTCAATCACTAATAGTAGATTTTCCAAAACGTCCAGCTATTTCTTAGGTATTTCATAATGTCCAGGTTTTTATAACGTCCATGTTTCTACTTTTAATAGCTGTTTCAAAACGTCCAGGTTTTATAACATTAAGTTTATAATTTATTAAAAGCAATTTTATTGAGTCCTAGTTTAGGTCCAGCTTGATTAATTCTATATTATTATTAATTTTAGAAGAGGGTCATGGCTTCACTTGACCATGATGTTGCAACGCAGCTAAATTAGCATATTGTGCACCCTCAGACACAGGTCCTCACTCTCCGTCAAATCCCAGGTCCTTAACGAACCTTGAGATCTTTTTGACGATGGTTACCTGTTCTTCCCCTAGGTCACTCATTGGTAGGCCAAGGAGTCTAGTGCGCAGACCTTGTAGGGCGGGGCACTCAAAAAGCATGTAGAAGGCTGTTCCTCCCTCCTTACGTAATGTGCTACGTAGTGTGCTGTAGGCAGCACCGAACGTACCGGTAGGCTCCGGACCAATGAGTGGGCTGTCAGCTCTTCTGTTTGCCCACATGTCAGCTCCCTCTTCGCCCGCAATTCCTTTGTGCCCTGAAACCCAACTAAGTATTACCTTGTTGCTCTCTCCCAGGGTTTTCATGGCCTGAAGACAGCCCAAAACTGCCATAGAGGTGAATTCGTAGCTGTCAAGTGCCATCAGTGCAGCTCTGCTGTCTGAGTTCATGTATATGGTGTGGCCTTTGAGGCCACAATCCACACACATTCTCGCGCACTCAGACAACGCAACAACCTCCGCTTGGAATACGGTAGCCGGTTTCCACAGGCTTATGCAGCAATGCACATTGGGTCTGACACCATATCCCTGCCCCTGTTCCAGATGGCTTTTTTGAGCCATCCGTATACCAGCTGATGCCCCTCTTCACGGGTATCTAAAGGTCCACCTCTCGAATGACTCGATTAGAGAGGTAAGGGGTACATACGACTGGGTTCCCCCAGGTTCCCAGAAGGCACCATTAAAGACACTGAATATTAGGCCCCCAGTGCCGCGAGACTCTCAGCACGGATCGCATAACACCTTAGTCTAAGGCCCGCATGCCTAGGCAACTCACCCACGTGACAGATGCCCAGGCATCCGGCTTGAGCCTCCGGGTCCAGGTGCCACCCCACCTAAGCTCATCCTGAACTGGTTTTGGCTCATTCTAGTAGTGCTGTTTCCCCCTACCAGGGAATCATTCGGGATTCCAGCCTAGATCCGCCGGGATCAGCGTATAAGGGCCACGAACGTGAACGGTGCAACCTTCGGTTACACAGGGCAGCTCAATAACTTTAGTACTGCTTCTTCCCAGACGGTCTTGGGCACCAAAACTGGCGCCCCTGGGGGTGAAGATGTATCCTGGTTCCAACATCTACACAGCTCCCTTGCTGTCCAGAATACACCTGTACCCCCTTGGTCCCATTCAATATTATGAAAATTGTTGTTTAAAATCGTCCAGGTTTCAAAACGTCCAGGTTATAATTTCCTAAATAAATATTAGAAGTAACAACGCCCAGATAAGTTATTAAAAAATATATTAATCATTGCCGTTCCGAAATTATAATTTAATAAAGAGCTATTTTTTACAATAGATGTATGCTTCAATTTTTTTTATTAGGTAGGTCTCATGGTAAGACCCAACCCCGAGAGCATGTTAACTTTTCATTTTGGGGCCCCCAGAAGCAAAAACCATATATAAAATACTATATAATATTTATATATGTATAATATATAACACTATATATATATATATATATATATATATATATATGTGTGTGTGTATGTGTGTGTGTGTGTGTGTGTGTGTGTGTGTGTGTCTCGGACAAGTTCGTAAACCAGCACGATCGGACCACCGGAAGGGACAGGTAAACCCCCAAAAAATGGGGTTTTTGAGTTTTTTACATAGAAAAATAAAAATAATCCAATTTTTCTGTCACCGTTGAATTCAGCTAAAAAAAAAACTAATTATTTAGTATTTTAAACACAGTGAGTTGTCCCAATGTTAACCTTATGGGAAATAAATAAAATTTTTCATCTCGCTTATTTCTCAACGTATCTTGATAAAACTTGGTAAATGGCCTCTTCTAGTTCAGATCTACTAAATATCAAATTAAAACCACCGTTTTAATATACCTGTCTCAGCAAATCTGCATACTCTGTAATGGGGTAAACCCCGAATTGTGATTAATGGATAGCTTCACTGTTACCGGGGTCTCGAAATAGTTATTTGTGCATCTAGGGACTAAAGTGCAACTTTTTCTCCGCGAGGGAAACTGTTGACAATTTTCCCGAGGGAGAAAAAGCACTTTAGACCCATGATGCACACAGCATCTTTCCTCCACCTACACCATTAACAGTAATTGTGACAATATAACGTTACCTTCATATGATCTTTTTCTCCTAAACTAGGCTAGATTAGAATCGCATATAAATATATAACATAAGCAATTATAATTAAGCAATTAAAACAACCATTTATTCAAACTTTCACACTATTTCAACACTATTTTTTCTAAAGTATTAATTTAAAAAAATACTCATCCCCAAAATATGTAGGCAAGAAACGATCTTGTTTACAAGACGTTCGGCCGTTCGGCATATCGGTTACAAGCTCTAAGTCAGGTGTTTTTATATTCAGTGTTGCCAACTTAATTCATACAAAAAATTATTTACTGGCTATTAAAATGCATACGGTTTTGCTTTCTTAAGTTGAAACACTGAAGTTCTTGAATAAAATTTAGAGTAAGCAAATTAAAATCGACAGTGTTGCCACATTTTCTCACTGTCCATCGCGGCGTTGCCGGATTTCTCCCCATGTATTTCTTATGAGATTACTTTTAGTCCCACAGGAGAAAAAGTATATTACATTTAGTCCCGTGGGAGAGAAAGTAAGTGAATCCCATGGGGTATAAACTAGCACTTTAGTATTCTATTTCGGGGACTAAAAGAAGACTTTAGATAGTAGGTGGAGGAAAAATATATTTCACTGAGTCGTGGTGTTTGAAATAACTAAATACAGGACCAGTTTGACACTGTTTCACGATAGTTAAATGAATGTTACTCGGGTTTTAACAACTTAAATTAACTTTATTTTAACATTGAAATTAGGTCTAATCTAATCAAATCATCTTAACACCAAGTATTTATTTTTCACTGGTTTATATAAATCAAAACATCTGTTTTGATTTACAGACTTTATGAAACATCCCCTTTCTTAAAGGTCGAGTCTCCTTGGGGGTCCATGTCTGGTCTTGTATCTTGAATTATCCTCTTGTGGTTTTGGACTGCTGTTTGAGACATGTGTTAGATTTTTTTTAGTCTCATTGTCCTGTGATGGTGTAGGTTCTGAGTCATCGGGAAATGGAAGTAGATGGAAACGGTTTCCTCTGACATTTCTCTTATCAGTCCTGACAATATATGATCGTGTCTCCGTTGTTGGTTTTATAACCTTTTCCAGATTTTGCTATGTCGGATATCCAAATACTATCCCCAGATTTAAAACTTGTAAGCGATTTAACACCATGCCTTGCATCATAATTTCTCTTGTATTTTTCTCTGCAATTCTTCTCCCTTCGATCCAAGTCACTGAAATCCGGCCTTTCTATCAATAGTTCTGGCAAAACTGGCAAGTTTTCCCGCAGACATCGTCCCATTAGGAGTTGAGCAGGGCTAAAACCATTCGATATCGGAGTGTTACGATATGATAATAGTGCCAGATAAGTACCTTCTTTGTTTTTCTTTAAAATGCATTTCGCTATCTTTACTGCAGCCTCAGCAGCTCCATTACTCTGATGGAAGTGGGGACTGCTTGTCCTTGAAGTTGTAGTTTTTGGCAAACTGCTGGAATTCCGAGTCTTGATGCATGGTGAATTGGGTTCCACTATCGGTTCAAATTTCTTCTGGAATTCCATGACGCGTAAATACTGATTTACATTTTTCAATGACTTGATGACTTGTTAAAGAGCTTAAGGTTGCACTTTCAAAGTGTCGTGAAAATCAATCCGTTATCACCATGAACCACTGACCGTTCAGTTTAAAAAGATCCATTGCTGCGATCTGCCAGGGTCTTGAAGGTAACTCTCATGGGATCAGGGGCTCATTTTTTTACCTATGCTGAATACATTGAGGACAATTTTCAACCATTTTTGCAATATCAAGAGATATTCCTGGCCACCAAAGAGTGTTACTCGCTCGGAGTCTACATTTTGTTACTCCCAAGTGTCCCACGTGAATTCGTGCCAGCATTTCTTCTCTCAGTGTTTCTGGTACATACATTCTTGTTCCTCGTAGTATAATATCTTCAGATATAGAAAGTTCTTCTTTCACGTTAAAAAAATACTTAACTTGGTCTGGAATTTTTGATTTTTCTGGCCAGCTATCAATGATGAAGTGACGTAACATTGCACAAACTGGCCTTTGACAATTTAGGATCTTTGTTACATTTTCGTCAGTAGTTGGAATACTCGAAATGACTTCTCTCACATATAGTGCTCAATTTCCACCTCTAAGTCATAGTTTTCACTATCATCGAGTGGATTACGTGAAAGTCAGTCAGCTGTTACGAGATGTTTTCCAAGAGTGTACACAAGACTGTATGAATAACGCATCATTCGTAATCTGAGTCTCTGTAGACGTGGAGTTAGCTCATCCAAATTTTTTGACGTCAATATTTTCAGGAGTGGTTTATGATCCGTCTCGATTATAATGTTTTTACCTACAATGTAGTCTTTCAACTTGTCACATGCCCATGCGATTCCAAGAGCTATGATGGAATATCTTCTTTCTGCATCAGTGAGAGAACGAGATATGTAGCTTACTGGTTTGAATATGCCACCTTTCTCACGCTGCAACAATACTCTACCGATCCCAAATGAAGATGAACCAGATGAAATCATCGTTTGGAGATTAGGGTCATAGAAAGCTAAATGAGGAGCTGTAATAAGAAGCTTCTTGATAGTGTCAAAAGTTGTGGTTCGTCCCAAATCCACTCATTGTTTTTCCTGAGTAGATCGTGTATAGGCTTCAAAATCTCTGACCTGTTTGGGATGTATCTTCTACTGAAATTTATCATCCCTAGATATCTCTGTACTCCTTTTACATCACTTGGAGGCTTAATTTTAGTAATTGCCTTTACTCTGTCTCGATCAAGAGAAATGCCTTCTTTACTCACCTCAAAGCAAGGAACTTAATTTTTAGTCGAGAAAAGATAGTTTTCTCTTTATTCAAAGTAATACCTTCCTTTTGAAGTTTCTCGAGAACCTCCATCAAGCGTGGTCGTGTTCAGCTCGAGAGCTTCCCCATACCAGGATGTCATCCTTATGGGGACATCCCCAGGATGTCCCCCAGGACATCCTGGGGCATCCAGGATGTTCCTTATCCAGGATGTGATAATGTAAGCTTTTACATTTCTTTGATCTCCGAGAGCAGCATGGATGCGTTTCTGGAAGTAATCTGGCGCTGATGTAATGCCAAAAGGGAGGACCTTGAACTTGAATCGTCCCCAAGGTGTCAGAAATGTGGCAAGGTCTTGAGATTTTTCTTCCAAAGGTATTTGCCAAAACCCATGATTGGCATCCAGCTTTGAAAATACAGTTGCTCCTTTGATTTGTGCCATTGTATACTCTAACCCTGGGATTGGATGCAGCTGGTGCCGTACATTTTGATTGAGTTTTGAAAGGTCAACACATATCCGAACATTACAACTGTCCTTTTTCGGTATGACGACCATTGGAGAATTATTTTATTTTATTATAATTATGTTATTTAATTTATAACATTATTTTATTTATGCAAAAATTGCATGCCTTGACAAATCAAATAAAGCTCCTTTTGTGACAATTCACTCGGGGGGTTTTTAAACACAAAACTTCCTTTCGGAGGGCAGTGCACTGAATTAAAATACTATTTTGGTTGTAATCCTGATTTAATAAAATAATGTTGGTAGTTGGGGCATCTCGGCGAGCACAACATAGCTCTCGGAGCGCTCGCAACTTTCTAACTGTTTGAAATTAAACATAATTACTAGGCGATCTTTTTATTATGGATTTCCCTCAGATTTTAGATGATAATAAGATAATGATGATAATAAGATGAGCTGAGGGCCGGAGCTGTTCAGCGGCTTAGGATGCCCACTAGAACGCTTGACGACTAGCAGTTACATTAATTTTGTAATAAATTGAAAGGTGACCTGGGTTTCTTTTACTCGGGCAAACTTTAGAATTTAATGGAAAGTACCTCCACCTTAAGCTTCTTAGTACCTCCACCGCGCACCATAATTAGGTCTATATAGCACGTGAGGATAACTTTTAAATAATTTATTATTACATAGCCGCAGAGCGATTACGGGACGACATGCCCGCCAGAACGCTCGATTGCTGGAAGTAAAAATGTATTAAGAGAATATCTTGGGGTTATTATTACATAGCCGCAGAGCGATTACGGGACGACATGCCCGCCAGAACGCGCGATTGCTGGAAGTAAAAATGTATTAAGAGAATATCTTGGGGATCCTGATATATTGAGCCTACACCCTGAGTGAACAGTAGCGATTCCACACTCTACATGCGGGTCGGACCGCCCGAACTGTTATTAAAAATTAATCTAATTAAACTGATGCACCTTGGAATTATTATTTCAAACATAAATTTTAACAGAAAAATGAAGGTAGTAGCAAATGAATGTACTATACTCACAACTGCCACTAACGGTATGGGAATAGAGACGACACTTACACATGCACGGTACGGTATCATGGACGAAAACTGCCGACTTTTTCTCCGGGGGCAGTATTTAACCTAGCCGAAGGTGGCTTCCGAATTATTTGGTGGAAATGACCGAACACACATAGTCCAGTGACCTTGAACAGGCTGGAACTGTCGCTTGGATAGGGTAGGATAAATAAGACGTTGTGACGGCCGTGCGCCTCACAACTCATTCCCCATGTTATTCTTATGGAGCTTACAAAAACATGTCAAATCTTGCTATGTTGGATTGACATATGTTGTTTGGCATTTGAAATTCGCTGAGTATGCATGACTGCAGCAACGGGGGTATTTTTATTATTAATGTGAAGCTGTTGTTACATTTAGAGTATTTAATATATTTATAAAACATATTTGTTAGTAATATTTGTTTTAAAAATCAAATTTTTATCACTGTTAATTAGTTTTCATTTAAACTTCACATTTGTTATTTGGATGCAATGTACTTCCACTACCACAGAATAGTGTGCACGTAAACTCAAAATCAACATTAAAGGACGAAAATGACTGCCAGTAAAATATTATTATAAACTTTTCAATTGTATACTGTTTAAATTTTTATCCCGCATGCGCCAATTACCTAGGACACATGGGACTTTGGTACTTTGTCTTGTTAATTAGTTTTCATTTAAACTTCACATTTGTTATTTGGATGCAATGTACTTCCACTACCACAGAATAGTGTGCACGTAAACTCAAAATCAACATTAAAGGACGAAAATGACTGTCAGTAAAATATTATTATAAACTTTTCAATTGTATACTGTTTAAATTTTTATCCCGCATGCGCCAATTACCTAGGACACATGGGACTTTGGTACTTTGTCTTGTTTAAGTTGCCTCAAATAAAGATTTTCTGATTTCTGAAAAAGCCATTTCGTAATACTAGTTAGCTCTTCCAATGTTCAATAGCTATTTTTCATAATGTCCAATAGCTATTTTT
This sequence comes from Flexamia atlantica, assembly GCA_035578135.1. Classification (NCBI taxonomy): domain Eukaryota; kingdom Metazoa; phylum Arthropoda; class Insecta; order Hemiptera; family Cicadellidae; genus Flexamia; species Flexamia atlantica. The sequence goes on along the minus strand of JAQJVK010000095.1, from coordinate 186,089 downwards.
CATAATGTCCAGGTATTATAACGTCCAAGTGAATTATATTTAATAGGTGTTGCAAAACACCCAGGTTTCAAAACGTCCAGGTTTATAAATTATCAAAAGCTATTTCATTAAGTCCAGGTTCCAAAACGTCCAGGCTAGTCGATTCGATATAATAAAAATAGTTGTTCAAATCGTCCAGGATTCAAAATCGTTTTGCTTATAGCCTATATTATTAAATAGATGTAATAGAATAACTCCATAGCAACCCATGGAGAGTTTAATTATTTTAACTCAATACACTTGGGTTTAAAGTTAATTGTGACAGTATAATGTTTTGTTTTCTAATATAATATTTTGACAGAAACACCACCGGTCTGACACTTAAATGGAGCCAAGTGGTAAGCTTATTGGAGCGGGTTAGTTCGAAGCACTTTAGTTAGATGTCGTTGTAAAACATGGTTTTCTTCTTCTTCACTGAATCAGCCCATCAAAACCACGATAACGATCTGCTAACTTCCTATTCCGTTTCCCCTGATTTTCTGTCACGACGCGACGTGTACACAACCATAACTAGTTGGAATTAATTTGAGTGCGGGAAAATACCTAAAGTACGTTTGCCACTAGTGTAAGTTGTAACTGTACTGCGTGATTCATATAAAAATGAATCACATAATTAAATTTAACTAACTAAGTTAATTTTTATTAAATGCTTTTATGTAAACATCTACGTACTTATTTTCTATCAATCGCTTTAAGCACAATAAGAATCACTCAGTACAGTATTTCGCGAAACAACTTGCACTAGCGGAAAACGTACTGAATCAATTTAATCTAAACAAATCGGTAAAGTCATTAAAATTGAAAGTCTAGAAAACAAAACAAGATAACGAAAATATAAACAAAGCAGACGACGACGATCGATATGTCGCATCGACGACCATCGATATAGCGCATCGATCTTTTTAGTTCGTAGCACTTTTATCAGACAGCGCTACTGTTCCCTTACCACCGAGTTAACATGGAAGTGCCAACTCTTTACGAAGTTCATTATTACTCTATGGAAACACTTTGTTTAAAAATAGCTCACCATTTTGCAAAAAGTAAAAAGTAACATTTATCAAAATAAAACTCACCCCTGTTTCTCTAACCTCTCCCACCCAAATCTGTCATTCGCTTCAGCGTTAATTTTTCAATGGGGAAAGTAAATTGAATATTCTTTCTTTGAAAGTCATTGTTGGTGATGGTGATTTTATATTTTGATTTTTGTGGACACTTGCCATCACTGATTAGTAAAAACAAGTTTCACGTCGTTTCGGGGTCTGGAATCGAATCCTGTCTTCAGGTGGAAAAAGAACTTAGAACAGAACAAGATCAGTAACACACAGCCATGATAACCTGGACAAAAAACATAGCTACAATTGTCTATTTTAGCTTTATTGAATAATTAGCTCTTATTAAATTATTTGGCGCTCGTCAGAAACTTTATTTTTTGATATTCAGATTTAGGTGTAAATTCTCACACCACACTTATATTTCTATAAATAATTTTCTGGTATAGTTCTGGACAGCCTTACTGGCGGATGGCGAAAATTGTAATCTCCCAAAATTTCTGCTAAATGAACACATGTTTTGGTAGAACTGTCAAAACTTTGTTTACGTTTCACCTCATTTACACTACAAAAGAATGCCCTGTAATATTTCACCGAGAGTTTTCTTACGCAATTAAAATTTCTGGGAAATATTTGCGCAATGCATCAGCTGGTCTTTTTATTTTGGCAACCTTTCATCTTAAATGATTTGTTTGCATTTAAGAATGTGTTTCCACACTTTTATCGTCGTACTTCATGAATTGTGTTGAGCTTGCAAGCATTAATATTTGTTGCACTTGCTGTTGCAGCAAAATATTTCTTGTGCAAAGTACCTTTACATAAACAAATGATCATGTGATTTATTCCCAAAACATTGCAGATATTAAACACTAATTACGACAACAGCGCACTCACTCACCCGCCAGTAAGGCTGTCCAGAGCTATAGTATTGATTTTTACTTTTTTTAGTTCAATTTTTTAAAAGTTTTTTTTTCAAGCTTGAGATGATAAAACTCCTACTGTATTACAACAGGAAATTTGATAACAATGTTTTCGTTTTCTGTTAGATACTTCCGCTCCATGTGGAGCTTCCGTCAGCACTCCTTTCACCCAATTGAATCTTTTTACATTACTTTTAAACTTTTCTGAGTGCAAATAATAAAGCAATAAAGCGAGAATCCACTTAAAAGTAATTCACACAATAGCACACAGAAACTACGGCGATACTGCAGAACTATTTCAGCCATAGATAGGGCAATACATTATTTTATTGAAAATGACATTTTCAAAATTCGTTGGGTGATTTTTACGGACTCCAAACTGCTATTGATATTGTTGGGAAGACTTTGTCAGATGAAAACGATGAAGTTTTGCTTTAGAAGATATGTATTGAAATTAAAAGATATTACGATTCATTGGATTCCAGCTCACGTAAGGAAAATTGGCAATGAAGAAGCAGACAAAATTTCAAAATTAGCAGCAAGTAAGCTTTTAGTAGATAGTGGTCAGAAAATTTTGATGAATTCAGACATAATCAGGACTTTTAAAAGAAACGTCAAAACAAAATTCAAACTCCAATTCGTTAATGCAAACAAAGGATATCGGTACAGTCAAATTCAAAATGAAGATATCAATATTCCATGGTTTTACGATTCAAAACTTAATAGAAAAAGTATTAACATCATAACCAGAATGAGATTTGGTCATACTTAATGCAACAAGGTTATTCTAAATTAAAGCAGTAGATTCGCCACTGTGTACAAAATGTAATAGGGAAAATGACACAATTCATCACATTTTTTTATATTGTCCGTCATACACCCAAGAAAGAAGGTATTTTCATAATTATATCAAGCAACTAAATTTTAAAGTTCCTCCAAAAGTAGACATGTTGAAAATTGAAAATCAGAAGATATGGGACTATTTGTCATTTTTTACTTTAAAATCAAAGGTCAAGTTATAGTTAACTATTATTCAGTGAGAATATCATTGAAGATGGACTGTTAGCTTTTAGTTGATTAAAGTACGTATTAATTAACACGAATTAATTAGTTGATTAAAGTTGATTAAGTATGTAATAGTTGTCAACATAGGTGTCATGACTAGCGTCAACCTAAAATAAAGATAAAAAACTAGAGAGTTTACATGCTGTATAAACGGATGTAAGTAAACAGCTGATTGCAACAATGCCACAGTGAAAGTTTATTATAAAGGTTTAAAGAATTAGTTGAGAAACTTCGTGGTTTATGGAAAAAAATTAAAAACTGCAATTTTTTTGTGGTATCATATAAAGTTTCATAACTTACTCGTTCGGTAAGTTTTAGTGTACTCGCATAACTATCACGCACACCCGTTAAATAATAATTACCTCATTCATATGTCTAGATCCATTTATGGATTTATGTTATGAAAAAGTTTACTGTTGTAGTCAAAATTTGGGCTGGTAAAAAATAGAAAAATACCTCCTGAACTACCGTTTCTGAGTTTGTATGTTAGAAATAATCATGTTTATAAAATAGGTAGACCGAGCCTTTCCAAGGTCGCACTACAAATACAGACTATGCTACACTGAGAGAAAAAGCCGTATGAATCATACTTAAAGGGTGCTAAAACGAGGACAGACTGCCATGGCACGGTGAAACACCATGCCGCTTATTTTCTATCATGGTATTTCCTACGTACTAACGGTGAAACAGACGTATTTACGTATGTAACGTACAGTAGCATGCTAATGTTGATTTACCATGCCGACTAGACTAAACATTTTTCTCAGTGTATAGGATTTATGACGTCAAACAAGTAGGCAGTCTGAGAGTCTGGCTCAGGACTCACAGCTGTGCTGCTCATCAGTTACATCCAAATCAAAATATTAAAACTTAAATAAACAAGTAATATTTGACGTATAACAATAACATGTAAACATAGGGTGTTAGTTCACTGCCTACTTGTGTGACCTGGCGCAGCGCCGGGATCGCTGCAGCATGGCCTGTTTTTTCAGAGTGGCTTTGGCCTTGGCCGGTTTTATTTTATGTTTGCCATTTCATCAGGTTACTGTAAAACAATTCAATGATTCGGTATTTATAAATACACTTTTTTATTACTCCATGCATCTTTATCCAACACGCCTTGAGCATAGTTAGCCTTAATTAGAACTTTATTATGCACCCCCGTCGAAGCAGATGCGTATTAGAAATTCTATATCTTTCCTTCATGAAGGCATACGTGTTAGAGGAACCATAGAACATGGCTTGAAATTTTATTCACTGTAAAAGATCATTTTCTCAAGGTTTTAGGGTCTACCTTGAACAAAAAAATTACAATTCCACTCCAGCAATTATTAAAAAGTGCTGTCTTACGTTTTTAGACTCTATATTGAACAAAAAGATTGAATGAGCCGTCCCGGCAATTTTTTAAAGTGCTGTAGATAAAATTAATACTTAACAGTAGCACACTCACTTAAACAGCAGTTTGTTGTCATAAAAAAGAAGTCCTTCGAGTATAAGTGATCAGTGATCACAGAAGTCCTTCAGTAATATCAATTATTTATTTTATGTTATACTACATACCAGCATTTTATATAGTGTATTGCACTTAAATATATTCAAAAGTCTTAATTCATTAACCATCTGGCACCAAGTAACAAATCTTCATGTAAACAAATACATTTAAATAGCAGAAAGAAACACCATTAATTTACATCACCTGTTTTAAATTTTACTTTCACATGTTTTGTTAGTAAACAAATCTAACTCAAATTCTTTCAAAATCCCTGACATGGGTACCTTTAAGACGGTCCCAGGGCTAAGCCCTGAAAGTTATCACGAAATTGATGGTGTATAAACCTACTCCATGAAATTCTACATGTATGTACCAAGTGTTGTGGCCATCGGTCCAGCGGTGTCTGAGTTTATCAGTGCCAACTATATAAATATATATATATGTATATATACCAACATCCTCTTTTATACTTATAGATGAGATTTTCTCTGACCAAGTAACATGCATAGAACATGTTTTCGAACCATAAATTACTTATTTCTAGTCTTTGAGAGAATTCCTCGGAGCCGTTTTTTTAGTTAATTGTGCAAGCAAACAAGGAAACATTGCTCATATAAGAGTATAGGATTCGGCACTATAGGTGGCGAGGAACATGAAGAAGCTTAGGTGTTTACGAACAAAATCGAATGAATTTGGATTTTTTTGGATTTTTAAATAAGTAATATCATAGGACCAATTGATTTATTTATGAATTTATTGTTGTCAATTATCTGTTACCTCCTAAACCAAAAACAAAAATATTTACCTGTTTATTTATTGTTATATAACAAACCAAATCCATTGCCAGAATATTAACACTGGCGAAAAATTGCGCCATGGAATACAAGTAAAGATATATAAAATACATGGAACACAAAAACAAAAGAAACCAGCGATTAAATATGCCTAAAACATATTTTCCGTAAAATGTACAACACATGCTATGTATGTGGTTAAAAATTCTTCAATTACTTTGAAAAAAGGTTTCATGATTATTACCACATTACTAGTGGAAAACCCACGATTCACACGCGAAAAATCCTGAGGAAACGTTCTCTCAATGTCTTTTACTAAAGTCATACATATGAAACCCACCAGAGAGTTTGAGCCCCATTAGGTGGGAATATAAATCTCAAATTACTAAAAAACGAGTAAGAGGATTTGCTTCACAATTTATTGGCATTTGTTTGGTGAACTATTAAACGTTTGTTGAAAAATTTGAAAATGATCAGTTGAACCGTTTTCGAGTTGTTGCGTTACGTGCAGTAACACAGTCACACACACAGTGATGGGCGACGAATATTTGACTCCGCTAATACATAAATTCACATCACTTCGCCCACTAATCAATTAACGCTCAGTTTTGATTAACGCTCAGTTTTGATTTAGTATCTTTTAGCCACCAGACTAGTAGCGTAATCACATGGCTCTGTTTACTTCCACGTCACCGATGATTACCCCCCTACCCTAACCTCAAACTCAAACGTTAATATATTGCTCACCATAACATGCTCTAGATCATGCTTTACATTAACTGACTCCAACTTAATTCATGCATAAACTACGTTACCTGGCTATTAAATGCATACTGTGTTTTTAACTATTTTGAGTCGTTAAATTGGAACATTGGAGTACGAAAAGTAAATTGAGAGTGTGGAAAATAAAAATTAACATGCGAAGTAAAATTAAATGGGAATCACCTGTTTTGTGACTTGACATCAAGTGGAAAAACTTCCGCTTTCTCGGGCAGACGTAGGAAAATTATATTATTCCAACCTGAAGCCGCGTCACTTAGTGACTTTTTTTAAACACGTTTAAAAACGTTTAAATTTACAATCTGTTCAATTACAAATATAAAAATAAGCAAATATAATACATTTTTACAATCAGTAGTTAGTCTTTATCCTGCGAGAAAGCTAACAAACAAACCTTGCATATTATTTACAACAAAGTGAGAAGTCCATGTAAAACTAAAAACAATGTTTTTTTTTTTTTCAAAAGCAATGAATCTGTATGACATTTTAACACATTATCGTCGTGTCTATATTAGGCCTATGCTTTCATTTTTAATAGATGTTAGCAAAAAAACGTAAAGATGCAATGGTCACTCTCCGTTTAAAAAATTAATTTTTCAGCTCTCATAACGGTGAAGAAATTACATTTTCAAAGTGACTTTTTTTGTTTCATATCTTGTACATGATTGGCAAGTTAATACTCAAGTAAATATCACAACCTTCTACGAAATACCTTTAATAAGTCTATCATATTACATAGGTGCATTTTTTCATTTATTTATTTATTTTTATTTTGGTGCATTTGAAAATCGAGAAAAATTAGCAGGCTAACCGTAACCACTTAAATACCCTTCTCATTGTATTAAAAAAATCCATGTCTCACATTAAAATGCATTTTTAAACCTTGAGTTTTTTTTATAAATCTTCATCTTAATATTACTATTTTAAAATACTCAACATTACAAAAATGTATCAATAGTTTGTTAGAAAATCCCTCCTCCAGAGCACCTCCTGAGATAGGACGAAAGTTTTCTTTGAAAATATACCCCTGTTGCAGCAGACTTGCACACTCAGCGAATTTCAAATGCTAAAATAAATCATTTAGACGGAGCCTCAAATAATGTAAAATCAACTTAAATCTTAAAAAGAGCATACAACAATTTTTTTTATCAAGAATAACATGGGTAATGAGTATGCAGGTTTGCTGCCATGGATGTGTTGAATTTAGATATGTTTTCAATAATCCAGTGAATAATAACTAGATGAAGACTTATATCAAGTTTCATTCTGATAAGTTGAGAAATAAGGGCAATATAGAATTTTATTGATTTCCCATGAGGTTAATATTGGGAAAGCGTACTGAGTCTACCTCTAGCGATGACTCAGTAACTAATGGACATAAAGCAACAATTAAAAATACTAAATTATTTGTTTTCCTAGCAGAATTGATTGTTCCAAACAAAAATAACAAAATCCCATTTTCGGGGGGGTTTACCCTCCTTACCCACCTCCCTTCCAATGGTCCGATCACGCTGGATTTAGAATCCGTCCGAAAAATTTCCTAATTTGCATGTCTGTGCTAAATTTCATTTGGTTCGGATCATTTTTACGCGAGTTATCGTGCTTAAAGACACATGAATATTTATATACATTAATCCTATGAAGGGCTACTTTTATTATTATTATTAATATCAAGAGGAACTAAGCATCCTATTTAAAATATTTGTTATTGAGCAACATGTTTCGCCTTTTGTGCATTTTCAAGCCCTAAATTTAACCTAACAAATAAACACAATAATGTTTACATCATATGACTGATTGCTTCACTATTTCCTCTCTTGGTCTCGTTGATTCTTTATATAAATTATAAAAATATATATAAGTCTTTTTCATCATACTAACACAGAAACATCTGTTTTCAGTTCCTTTTTGTTGGCTCGAAAGTTACCTATTGCCGGCCTAGGCCGGATAAACTCTTATCCGGCCTAGGCCGTAAAGAACGGAAGTAAAAAATCAGCTGATTTGCAGCAAACCGACGCGACGTTTAATGCTAGTTTATTAGTGGTTTATTGGTTTCTTTTTAGAGGAAAGCAGTGACAGCACTGCATCCGTAGCAAATGTTTGTTCTGTTTGTTGTAGGTTAGGTTTGTTTGAGGGTTTGAGAAACGTATGTTTATGCAAGAACTACGTTATGATTGAAAGCGTAGTATGATGAAAAATATCGTACGTTACACGGCCGGGAAGTTTTTGCCGTACTCGCATGAAAATCCCGCACTCGCTTTCGCTCGTGCGGGAACTATCGTGCTCATCCAGCAAAACAGTACTTCCCGGCTAGTAACGTAATATACTATTTCATTTACATTTACTATTCATTCATCAATTACTATTCATATACATTTTCTAGTTGTCTTATTTTTTCAAATATAGTTGTTTGTAGGAATGTGGCTGTTCAAAATGTTTCTTGGCCTTTCTTTAGGCTCTAGGAACACGTACAATATTTTTTTTAGTCCATTTTCCTTCCTTATAACATGTAAATGACTTTCTATTGTTTAAGGTGAACAATAGTTACTAAAATACAAGATTTTCGACTGTCTGTTTGGCATTTTACTTTAATAGTGTGAAATTGTAGATGCAGAAGTAGAGTAAAAAAAAATGAATAACTAAAACGGTAAGCTAATAAATATTGCAATTTCAGAACAGTATTTCTCCTCTGCCTAGAGCCACTCCTCTCCTGTAAGGGATGTTCCCAGAGGATTGTGGGAATGAAATGGTGGTGTGACAGATACACGAGGCTGGTGCTATTAATCTGTCCTGTGTTCCGTTTAATTCCCCCAGCCGATCAGCTCGAATGAAACGTTATTGTAAGGAGAGTGTTTACCTTCGATGCAAACATAACAATAAAATGGGTAGATACGCACACCTCACACTGACATTAGGGAGATAATTTCAATTTTGTGGCTTTAACTGCCCATTTTAGGCCCAAATCAACCCCCAATCAACTTGCCAATCAGATCATAAAAAATGATATCTCTATTAAAATTAAAGAAAATGCTGCTAGTACTTTAATAATTAAAGGACAAATAAAATAACTGTGTGAGTCTATTGGTTCAACACTAAAATAATTATTGAATTTAGCGACCAGCATAAGGTTTTAGGATAAATATTAAACGTAAATTAAAATGAAAAATGCCTACTGAACTTCTCACAAATATTAATTTAATCTTATAAAATTCGCTCTTTAAATTTTATCTACGACCATTGCAATAAGCACCTATTATGGTATTATAATAAACATTATAATGATATACATTAAAACACCAAAAACCAAGCAGTACTCTAATGACGACTTTAGAGTACTGGTTCTAGACCAATGAGAGCTCGGCATTTGACGGAAGTAGTGTCATAATAACAATTACGCAATTCGCACATCAGCTGATTGTTGCATTACGATTCATGTTTGAGTTTACTTATCCCATCAGCTGATTGTACCACAACGATTTATGGTTCAGTCTGCTTATTTGCCTAACCTCAAATTTTAGTTGACCTATTCCATCATTATTAAAAGTCATGAGTTTTGTTTAACTTCGGGGGAAATTTTGTCGTATATTGTTGGTCGTAGATAAAATAGTGTATGCAACGATTGTATTATGTCTTTAAGCCACTCGTGAGATATTTAGAACACTCGCTTCGCTCGTGTTCTAACTTACATCTCACTCGTGGCTTAAAGACATTCATTATACAATCGTTGCATAAACTACTATTATCAGATTCTACTTAATTAGATCCAGAAAAGTTGTTTATTTTACCATCTTACCCACATAAATTCAATAATAAAATATATTATTGGAAGCACGAAATAAGGCAGGTGGCAAAAACTGTTAGATCGTCTGCTGAAATGAACGTCAGCTGAAATGACAAAATAAAATTTATTTTTGTCAGACTTTGTAAAAACTATTTAGTTTAGAGAAATGTAAAGTAAAGAATAATTTAGCAGTTTGCATACGTACATCAAAATTAAAAATCTTCTATGGTAAAAGAATTTCTGGGATTTTGTCCTGACCATATTGTCCTCTAGAAATTCATTTTTATATACGTTTCGGTATCAAATTAAAGCTATTGATCTCTAGATGTGCCTTTTGCGCGCTTGAAAAGTATCCCATGAAAAGCTTTCGCAATGGAGGCTTTGACATTCCAGCGAAAGTGCGTTGTAAAACCTGTGAACCTTTTACAATTGATATTTGTTTACAACAAAACATATGGTCAAGATTTGAAATCGTTACATAGACCAACTACTGATGGGTCCCGGTTCGCTGGGAAAGGTAAACATATTAATAAATTAATACAAATGCAACAGCAATTCAGCCCTTTCCTGTATACTTGTACCGCCAAGGAAAATGTTATCACAAAAGATTTACAATGGGTGACAGACTTACGGTTCTCTCAAAAGTTACAGGTAGTTTGGGCTTATAGAATGTTGGGCTAGCAAAAGCCAATTAATGTTCATCCACAATACAGAGTGTCTGTAAAAGAACTCCGGGGTTTTGAAGCAAAATATTTTGATGAAGTAAAAAAATTGTATAATTGTTTGTTTAATACATGATTGGAAAGGTTAAATTTTCAAGTTTGTTTTGGAAATTTAATAAAGTTCAATATGAGCCCCAATCGCAACGACATCCACCATCAATATGAGCGCATCATCGTAACGACATTCCACCTCTTCCCATGTCCTAACCAGCATGTCTGGGGGACTTGCCACATAATTGATTATTCTTTGCTCGAGATGGTCAACATCTAGAATTTTTGAAAATTTCTTTGTACCGTAACAACAGATTTAGTTTCTATTAGCCAAATAAAGCATTGAGCCTTTTGTTGCGGCGTTGCCTTAGCGTGGCAATTCAGACAGCACAGTCAGCCAGACTACGTTGTTCCGAGATCAACGCTCCGGAGCGCTGCCATCTCTTGACGAAAACACTCATAATTTTTATGAGTAAAATTTGATGAGTTACTCGTTTGAGAGAAATCAACTAAATTTTAACAGTCAATAAGATATATATATGTTGTAACTACGTGACGAAAACTTAATAATTTTCCAAACTCAAAACTTAATAAATCATAGACTCGATAGTTCGCCTCATGAAACTATAACTTGTCCGTCTGTCCGTCTGACCGATCGTCTTTCATTCGTCCTTTCCCAGCTGACACGAGCAAGATGTGCCCGGTAGGGAGTTCTTCTAAGAACTGTATCAACAACCTTTAAGACACTCCCTATCGGGGATGACAGCCAATGAGGAGGCAATTATCTGCTCGGCGGGAGGAGGAAAGAAGAGGAGTGGGAGGAGGAGACCTCTGGACGAGAAGGAAGACGGGGGGGTGTGATGGGAGTGAGCTAGGAGTGTGTGCTGTGGGTGATTTGGATTTCTTTGTTATTCTATAAGAAGGTAGTGTAAATATTTCAATATCATGTAAACATATTTTATAAAAAGGTATTATCTAATTTTTTTCCAATTTGAAGTTATCAAGTCATTCATTTATTAAGTTTTGAGTTTGGAAAATTATTAAGTTTTCGTCACGTAGTTACAATGTATATATTTTTTCTTTTAAATTCCGAAGTTCTTTTATAGACACCCTCTATTATATTGATTTCTTAAAATGTACAAGTTGTTATAAGACAATAGAACATAATATATTTTCACCATAAGGAAGTGTATCTACCCCATTGAGTCCAAGACACACAGTCTGTAATCATCTTAATTTCCAGTATTAACGAATTTTCCATATAGGGAAGAAGCTGTTACCGTGGGTCTTTTGGTAAGACCTAAGCCCGAGACCATCATAACGTTTTGAGGTCCCGAGGTGGCAAAAAACCATTCGTTCATTTTATAAATAAATTAATAATTAATAAATGAACGCAAATTGTGTTTCTGGCATCTGTGGACCTCAAAACGATAAGTTATGATGGTCTCAAGCTTAGGTCTCACCATGAGACCTACGGTAATAGCTTCTTCCCCATAGGGGAGATTCGCTAATATGTACAATCAACATCATTTTACCGGAGAGAAATGAACATTCACATCAAGTAGATTTAAAGTCAATGGTAGAATCTATGCAACCATCAAACATAAATAAATTAAAAATATGGTATTCGACCGTTATAGAAGAATATAGGATGTTTTAAATTGCCTACGTTAGTCGCCACTGGATGTTGATGCCTCATGTACAGATTAATGTTGGGAAGAGCGCCACAGCCTGTACCTGCCAGAGCCCCTGAGGGCTTCCATTTCATTCCCGCAGTCCTCTTGGGAACTCCTTTGTACTTACTTGTGTTTCCTACTTAAATTTTACCAACCAACACTTCTTTTACTACTCAAATGAAGAGTTTAACGCTATAGCATTGATTATAAAGGAAAAAATATATAGTTCAAGAAAAACAACAAAAGAGATAACAAGATAATTTTAAGATTTAGTATTTAACATAGATACAACCGTGTTATTTTTTTGAACATACCGGAAAAAAAAACTTAAAAATAATTTAGTTTGAATAAGTTCTTTTGCCAATTATACCCTTGTCAGTCTCATTTTTACTGAATAAAGTTAGTTTGAAAAAGTTCTATTGTCACTTACACCCTTGTCACTATCATTTTTATTCATTTTGTCTATGACAAGGTACTATATAACTGACTTGGTACATATTTTATACAAAATTATAAGCAAGGTACAGTATAAGCCGAAATAACAGTACTGAAACTTAATCAGCTGTAGTTGCCTTCTCGATCAGCTGAGTCAATTGCTGATTGTTGCCACGGCTTCCTGTTCATTACTTCTTTCTTATTTGAGGTTAGTTTTTGTTAACATGGTGCTGACAACGGTAAAGAAAACTTTTATCGTAGAGCATTATTTTCGCTCATACGGAATTGGACGTGCAGGTGAGCCAAGCATGACATACACCGCATTACGATTTCAAGAACATTTCCACAAAAACCCGCCTAGTAAAGCTGTGGTTCTTAGTGTTGTTGAAAGAAAAACATTTCCGCGACGACCCATCATCTACCATAGTAGAAAGTCTAAGAAAAAATAACCATGTTTATTAGGAGAATGGAACAACCCCTATTCATAAAAATGATGCAAAACCTTCAAGAACGGTACAAATATTACCTCAAACTGATCGGGGGTCAAATTGAACATGATATTACCCGTGTTTAACCGATTTTGCTTCCTTTGACTTGTATGTTTTGGTAAAATTCATATGTATGGTACTATGAATACCATGATAAAATATTACCATTTCAGTACTGTTTATTTTGGCTAATATTGTATTTTTTATGAAAAGTTAACAAACGGCTGTAATAAGCCGTAAAATTGCTTTTGACCAATATCATTCATAATGGAAAGAAATCGAAAACATCAAATCTTTAAACCCATTTTCCCGAAAATTGTGACTGGACCATTGCAACCTCGTCAAACACAGAGTAGCGAAATATCATCTTAGAGGCTTATTTGTATGGTTCGGATCTGCGAGTGCCAAGGAGTAAATTAAATCAACCGCCAATGTTTTAAATAATATTAGTTTGAATATCAAATGTAAATAGTTGTTTAATAATGTTTGACACATCCAATAAGGAATCACTAGTCAAGGAATATTACCAGAAAAGAATTAATAACAATAAAAACCTTCATTGTTATTATTTATAGTTATTAATTATTAAGGTTCTGTGGATAGCGAGAAGGGAGACTGTATTTTTGTGTTTTATTTCGTTCAAAAATGTGCATAGAAATTTTACAAAAAACAAATTGAAATGATCCCCAAATGGGCGATTGCCTGTGGTTGGGGACCGAGCCAGTTATCAGTAGCAGAGTCCATGCTTAGTTAAAATTTAATGATATTTAGAAAAATAACCATGTCGATAGAATGGAATAAATTAAAGGAAAAAAGATAAAATTTGCATGCGTATTTAGAGGGAAACAGTATCACAATTTCAACTGATAAATAAAAATAACTGAAACTTGCTCAATCACACAACATACACCCACTTACATCCAGACAAACACTTTCACGCTACCTATCTCTTATGCTCTCTCTTCCCTCCCCACCCCAGACACGCATTCCACACACACACACGCACGCACGCACGCACGCACGCACGCACGCACGCACGCACGCACGCACGCACGCACGCACGCACGCACGCACGCACGCACGCACGCACGCACGCACGCACGCACGCACGCACGCACGCACGCACGCACGCACGCACGCACGCACGCACGCACGCACGCACGCACGCACGCACGCACGCACGCACGCACGCACGCACGCACGCACGCACGCACGCACGCACGCACGCACGCACGCACGCACGCACGCACGCACGCACGCACGCACGCACGCACGCACGCACGCACGCACGCACGCACGCACGCACGCACGCACGCACGCACGCACGCACGCACGCACGCACGCACGCACGCACGCACGCACGCACGCACGCACGCACGCACGCACGCACGCACGCACGCACGCACGCACGCACGCACGCACGCACGCACGCACGCACGCACGCACGCACGCACGCACGCACGCACGCACGCACGCACGCACGCACGCACGCACCCACACACACACACACACACACACACACACACACACACACACACACACACACACACACACACACACACACACACACACACACACACACACACACACACACACACACACACACACACACACACACACACACACACACACACACACACACACACACACACACACACACACACACACACACACACACACACACACACACACACACACACACACACACACACACACACACACACACACACACACACACACACACACACACACACACACACACACACACACACACACACACACACACACACACACACACACACACACACACACACACACACACACACACACACACACACACACACACACACACACACACACACACACACACACACACACACACACACACACACACACACACACACACACACACACACACACACACACACACACACACACACACACACACACACACACACTCTGAGGAGATTCTCTAATCATTCAGTCGGAAATCATGCATACTGGAAGATGAATGATTCACGGATTCTCTGACGGCCAATTTGCAACAACCATTTGTCAATAATTTTTTTGTATGTTCGAAGACTGCATTGAGGTGGTGACTTAATACTGAATGGAAGTTCTGAAAAAATTATATGGGCAAGGCAAAAAGAAGACGTTGTATTGATTGACTTAGTCTGGGAGTGACGATTCCTTGTATAAGAATGCGTTGTGTGTTGAAAAATAAAATTTTTATTTTTGTAAATGTAAAAAATTAGAGTTTGTATAAATATTTGGGGAATATTAAGAACTTTAAATTCGTCAAACAAAAGATCTGATGGATGGCGACGGTTTTTTGCATAATCATTTTAATTACAGAGTTTTGGGAACATTAAAACTACTAGAAGTCAACTTTTACAACAAGATAACTGAACAAATTAAGGGAAACAAAACAGTCCAGGAGAAGTCTTCCATTCTGAGTCTAATCTTCTTGATTAAACTAAACTAACTCAACCTTACGTAACAACATCAGAATATTCTTTTGAGTAAAAGAATATATTTTTTAATTTTTATATTTCAAGTTTTAAACAAAAACTTAGGGAAAATAATTAATTAACTTGAAGATGAATTTTTCAAGTTAACATAGACACTCAGTGGTTTAAGGAGTAGTTGACTGGTTCAATACCTTTATGCAGCTGTCATAACCAGACTTGCATTTAAATTCAAAGAACATTGGTTATTTAAGAATCTTTCATCACTTTTGTACAAACTTTAACAGGAATATTAACATTGCCTTTTGCCCAATCTTAGATTTAACAATGAGTTTATAAACTGTTTTTGGTACATAATAAGCTGAAGTGCATAAGCTGCAGAGCTTATGATATTAAATTTTCTGTATGGCATATCGCTTCAAATATATAACTCATTACAAAACATATTACAAAACATTTTAAATGCTATTATATTAAATATTTTTTTAGTAAAATTTAATTCACCAGTTGTAAATATAACATTTTAAAGTTTTAATCTTAAAGATCATACTTAAGGTTATTTTCAGACTTGATATCATGAATTCTGAAAATGTCTCAAGAGATCAGTGTTGTCCTGTAGCTTAGCCAAGCACTTGTGGAAAGGCAATTCTGTTAAGGGAAGGTAAATTGAATGTGACCATTAGCAGATCAAAGTTGTGGCTTTCTGAGAATTTACAAGCCTCAAAGCTTCCCATGTAGCTTGAGGTTTTGGTTGAATATTTTATAAATGTTTAGTGATGAACATATATAATAATGTAAAAAAACACGATTTATTTTTAGCTATCAATATTAATGAATTGTAAACTTAAATAATGAAAATATACTACCATTTTAAAATATACTGCCATAGTTTCTCAGTTTGGTAGCTTAATGCATATTACAGTAAAAACATTATTTTAATTCCTTGTCAGAGTAAAGAAACCAATTGTCGTGATTAAGGTTGCCTAAGATAAAATTCAGGAAAAAGAATGAAGAATGTCCCTAATAGTTTCAATAACTTAAACAGCCGAATCCAAACTTTGTTTTTAAACTGAGTCAAAACCAGAGTATTTTGTTGAAGTTTTCAAGAAGAATATATTTTAAAAGGCTTGCATATGCATAAGGTGAGTGATGCGTATGTTGATGTAATTAAAAGTAAGGCAAAGTTTTGTCATATTAATTGGATAACCTCAGTTAAAATTCTTTAAACAAAACTCACTTTCACTTTCAAAGTTAAAAATTTAAATAAAATAATATTGTTATAAAATTTTTACTTAGTGACTAATTTGGTCAAAATACCAGTAACTTTAAAATAAATTAATTATTTTATTCCATTTAAATTACTTTATTTAAATATACTTTAAACTTGTGATGAGAATAAGAATAATTTTTTTGTAGCACTACTAATTAGGGTAAACTAAAAAACCGGAAAATTAATTCCTAGCTAATAATTTTGGTTTTGAAACATATATTCCTCGTAACCTTTGAGTTATCAGGTGATCCAGTTATAGTGAAAAGTTTCATGAGAGTGAATTTATTATTACCATGATGGTATATTATATATACTGCAAAATAGTATTCAACATAAAATTGAATTTGGTATTCATTTTTAAATTGGTTGACTATAACTTCTTATCACTGGTGGAGTTCAGCCGCACTCCCCGGTCACCGTAATATACAAAGGACAGAAAATGCTAAAAAGTGATCGGTAAGTGGTAAATCCATCACTTTGAGCATCACTACTGTTCCATAAAAACTGTAGGTAAATCACTCACAGGTGAGTGTGGCTGACTCCTCAAATGTCATAAACTTCTCAGTGTCTAAAAATATTTAAATAAGTTTGCTGTTTAGATCTTTACTTCACTGTACCACATCATTAGTAAAACTATGTGGTTAACCATCCTTAAAAGTTAAATAGTGTAGTTATTTATATTGGTTCGATCGTTTAATATTAACGTTAATATAGAATAACCTCATCCTTATTTCCAAAAAAATGAATTCTATAATGTACATGTAACTATGTACATTACATGCCACAATCATCCTACATTCATCCTACACTCATATTCCGGTTAAAATACGCAGCCAGTGCTGCGTCCCGGTCTTAAAGAGGTATTGAGGTATAAATTGAGGTATAACTAAAAAAAACAAACATAAAAAACGTCAGCTATTTGTGTCTCAACTAGAGCAAACTCTTCTTCCATAACACTCCTTACATTTTTTTGGAATATCAAAACTTATAAACATGGCATGTATAAATTATGTTCTGAACAGACACTTGAGACAGCCATATTTCTGCCCCTCAGTGGCCATTTGTTTTAAAGGCCCATTGCACTCAGTGACGCACTTTATCACCACCCCTTGCCCTTTCCCACCCACCTCGCGATGCTCACCTCTCAACAAACCCAAAATACGTAGCTCATTCTCTACCTTAACAGTAATACCTCGTAATAAATCTATATCTGAAGAATGTACTAAAATATATTTTGTATTCCAGGAGTAAAAAGGTAAAAGATAAAGGTGTAAAAGGTTTTTATTTTGGTTGCGTAATAAATCTATATCTGAAGAATGTACTAAAATATATTTTGTATTTCTAAGGGTTTCTATTTTTTAGAAACAAATATTTATTGTTTTATTACCAAAATAAAATAAAATTTTGATTTCTTAGTTGCAGAATTGTGTAACATTATATTTTAAATTCTTATATCAAAGTTTCTCGCATCATCTACCATCTAATTAAAATTTTTAATTAAACTGTGAAATTTTCCCTTTGAAATATGTTACAATATTGATTAAGAGTTTTTGGAAGGTACCTTTTATCGTTTCTGTATTCAGGATCAAGAACAGTCAGTGAATAAAGCTAAACTGAATAATTATATTTTGTTTTATCTATTTTTATTTGTAAGAGCAAAATTGTAGATTTTTTATTCATAAAACCGTAAAATACATGGCATTGACATCAAGTGAAAATATGTATCATAACATAATTAAAATATGTAGATGAACATAATTAATTATTCATGGCCTCCTCCTTCATAAAAACTTATTAGAAATGAAATTCTAAAATGTTTTTCCTCAGATGTTTTATTAATATTTCATTGATTTTAATATTTTGTACTTTTTTATGAGGACAATTATGGCAATTTGAGAAAAAACACATTCAAATGTGAAAACTGTAAACTAAATTTATTCTTTTAAATTGCACGGATGGGTAAACAGTACGATTTTTAGAACATGAACACTTTGTATATCCACAATTTTTGTCGTTGATTAATTTTCTGAGCCCTCTCCGAGCACGTTATGTTGGCGCCCTGTTAACTGGTGTGGAACTAATTCTAGTGTGGCGTGAGAGCTGCAAGCGCCTCCAGGGAGTCGTCCATGTACAAGACGCGCTTGTAACGCTTGTAGAGGCTTGTAACGCTCAAACTTACCTACTGGTGCCTCAGTTTACAAGAACACCCTTGCTAAGGACAATGAGTTTAGTTACACCACAAATGTCTTAACGGCTGAGGTAATCAACTAATTTTTAAAATCAATGATTCTATGGTTCAAAATAATTGTTTACCACTAACAGCTATCCATTATCCTCTAGCCGTTATGTTTATTAAAAGAATTATGGTGGGGTATCCAATCCAAATATAACTAAAATCTCACCACTATGTTTTAAATTGAAAATTAATTTGGAAAAACCGTCCTAAGGTTTTTGTGTTTTAGGATATTAAGGCCGAGGAAAATTATTACATCCAATAAGGCGGATCCAAGATGGCAAGCTCATATCATCCGTTAATTATTAGCAGTGGTATTATAGCGCAAAAGTCAATTTACATATCACATACAGTATTAATTCCATAAATGATTTATGCTTTTAACCTCGTATTGGACGCCATCTTGAAATTGAGGCACTTCCTGTGATTAAACTTTGCTTAACCTAGTCAACATTTTGTATATTGCTAAGCACATAAAATATTATAGAAAGACCCAGAACTCTCTCTCATCATATTTTTAAAGGGCAAAATCACATTCCTCCATGAGTACAATAATTAAACTTATTGAAAAGTAATATTTTTTACATTTTCCTTAAATTCTAGAGAACCCCTGGGTTTCCCAGTTAAATATTAAATACTAAAAATTTTCCTTCTTAAATCAGCTTTAGAGTGATAAAAATATATTGAAATCGGTCCGTTAGCAGCTAAGATACGACAGATATGTTGCAATAATAAGGGCCATTTTCATTGGCCGCCATTTAGGTGTTGGCCAGGGATTTTGAAGTGTCTCTCCGACTGAAAAAGTTTCCTTTTGGCATCAACTGTGATCACAGAAAGTGCTATACTCCAATCAAAAGTGCAGCTTTTTGGGGTGTAGCCTTTGTACTAAAACGGGGTTTTTCAGACTAAGTATTTTTGTTGGCTTCAAATATAACTGAAAATAAAAATCTAGTGCTGTCTTAAACTTAACGAAAATAATGAATTTATTTATAATTCTAACATGCAAAACAAAAACTCACCACCACCAAAATTAAACGATATCAGGAAACTAACACATACTTTCTCCCTATAGGTCATTTAAAACTAGAAAAATGAAAACCTTATATAATGAAACAAAAAACCATTATTTTATCTCACAAATGCATATAGAATTTTATCAAAATCGGTTGATAATTAACGGAGATATCAGTTTTTAAATAGTTGCCATAAGTACTGCTTTTTCCGGCTAAATTAAAATATTAATTATCCCCGCGACCAGTTGACGTAGACTAATAATTCAAAATTCTGGATTGTTTAATTTTTTTAACCAAATTTAATGGTTGTAAGTATAATGTCTTTACAAGGTATATATTTTGTGAAATTTGAAAATATGAATTTTTTAACAGTTAAACCCCCAAAACTTCTGAACCTGAATGTTTATAGACATGCGGGTGGTGTCATTTTGTTTGTCATCTTAAGCACTAAAAACCATGAAAATTTTATAAAAATTATTACAACCGTTTTTGAGAAAATTTCACTAACAACTCATATTTGAAAATGTTGACAAATACTTTGACAATACGTTGTTGACAATACTTTCTCCATATATGCTATGTATAAGGGGGGGGGGGGAAGTAAAATTAATTTCAAGTAAAATGTACAGGGGGGAGAAAGCCTTACATGTATGATCTTCTTTGTACGATAATTTTATACATTTTTTACTCTAAATTATTAACTTTTTAAAAAAATACTAGCCTTTACCTATTATTAACTTCGGTGCCACTATTTCAAGGATGATAATGCAAAATTTGGCAGAAAATCAATACCAAATAAGTAATAATACACATGCTGCATTCCAAGCCGATATCCCGAATGCTTTGCAAGATATGATGTTTGTTGAAAAAATCGAAATAAAGGCAAAAAAATTGTAATTGCAAGTCTGACTCATTACTGAAATGGAATGAAATAGATACTGGGAATAGATACTCTAAAGGGGGTTAGATGACTGAATGAAGAAGGAAAATACAAAGGTAATAAATCAAGAAGGAGAAAGATCTCCTTACACGATTGTTACTATCTATCACAATATAAAGAAAAAGCTCAATCTCTCAGGTTAAAAGAACATGTATACTAGCATAAATGAAGTATATTTATAGGGAAAGAAAGTTAAATCAACATTTAAAAATCAAGTGAAGAATATTTCAATTATCACTCTCTGTTATTCAATGTATTTGAATGGCAAACATTAGGCCTAAAGTCAGTATTCAAAAATGTTTGCAATAAAATGTGTAAAAAGTTAAACTGTTCCAACATTACGTTTAGAGGTTGGGAACACCAATACTTACAGCTTTGATCTGCTAATGGCCGAATTTGATCGAATGTTCCTTTAAAAGAATTGCTTCAGCTGAGGTAACAGTTGTATTGATCGTGAACTTACACTAAGTACAACAAATCCCCTCAAAAAGTGTTAATCATTAAATTCATAGCAACTACAAAAATTGGTTGGTAATTTTTTTGGAGCACATTATTTGAGGAAAACCCTTCAAGCTACCCATACCAGTACCACAGATTCATTTTCCATTTGAAAAATTATGTTTATAAGTTTATGAGTTTTACAATTAGGATGAAGTTGTGGTGTTATTTAAACAAACATAATTTCAGAGCAAATTTCACGAACTCCCATTTTGTAAATATTTAATGCAATAATTGTTGTTGAGCCCTATTTTGAAAATATTTAAGAAAGTTTAACAATTTCTTTCTTATTTTTAAGATCCTAAAAGAACTGAGTTGTAATTTTATTACTAATTTAATATTAAATAATTATTCCATTGTTATTTAAACAATTCAAGTTTCCAACGAATGTAACATGTAGTGAAAACTCCGGAATCGAAATTATTGAATTAGTTAATCTCAGTTAAACGTTTTTGTGTTATGACGTTTACTGACTCAGTTTTCTTTCTCTCACTTGTTTCAAACACATAGGAAAAAGAAGAGTAAGATTTGTAAGAGAAAAGATTTGCGGTTTATCTCTAGGGAAAAACACTTTCACAGGAATCTATTCGCAGGTCGAAGCGAATGCCACTTTTCTTACTCATACGTACTTGTTTCAGAGAATATAAACAAGTTCATTGACTTTATTATAAATTTGTGATATGCAAGAGCACGAGGATTTGAATACGAGGCCTAACAATTTCTAAGTAGAGAATATTAACAGTTTATTGCGATATCAACCTTATTTAATTGGTAGGCCTTACTTGATTGTGCCTTTGAGAGAGCAAGATTTTAGAGCTGGAATTGCGCAAATAAAACGAGATATTCCGACTTAAATAGAAGTGCCTTCTGATCAAGGTAAATAATGTTCCCTGAAATAAAACTGATATCTTTTAGAGACCGTAATGTGCTTACACTAGAATAAAACAATAGGTTTTCCTTAGCCTATCCTAGAAGCCACAGCAACCTCGACAAATTCTTGCTTGGCCTCGTATTGAGTCAAACAAATTTGACTCTAATGGAATGCACGGTTCGCTCCCCTCTAAAATTTAAAACCACCTCTTTAGCTCCAGTAAGGTTTGGGTTTTCCTGAGCCATAATCATTTTAATATTACCGACACTTAAGCTAAGTGTTGTAGATTAATAATTGAAAATTAAAATAAGGCGTTTTGAGTAGAATATTGAACTAAAATTGAACATTTTTACATGACAAATAGAAGATGCCTCTTTCTAAATACTGCTCACAATCAATAAACAATTATACCAATCTGAATTGATGATGAAATAAAAAGATTGAATGACGTGAATAGAGATTTAAACAATCACAAAATGCAATATTATAAGGTTTCAGAGAAATAAAAACATTGCATAATGAAGAAAAAATAATTCTCATTTGATACTTGATTAGATATTGAATTAAAAGAAAATTTTAATACCTATAACATTCGCCCCGTCTAGGTTAAAGAATCTTGGAGGTGGGTTGGAGGTATTTTTTCTCGTGTACTGTGCTTTATCGTATCATTTTGAGGTCTAGTACCTTGAGGTCTTTGATATTCTGGAGTTATAGGCGCTTGAGGTTCTGATCCAGTGTTTTGAGACCTTTGATGTCAAGTATTTTGGGGGCTTTGATGTTCTGAACTTTGAGGAACTAGAATTCCTATGCCTTGAGTTCTCTGAGAACCTAAGTTAGTTAATGCCGGTTCACTTTTCAACAACACTATTTCCTCCTGCATGAACTACCTCACTATTTCCACTCTGTGCAAGTTGTCTGGATGATACAATCGTTTCTCTTCCATTCAGGAATGTGATATGACTGTAATCTGGATTTCCCTCTAAACTGGTCCTGGCTTTATTATCCATGAGGGAGTTGTTACACCATTTGTTGATTTTCTTGGAAAATCAAAGAGTCTTTTATGAGGAGTAACGTTGGTACTCGAGGTACAGATAAGTGATCAGTGATTAGTGACTTTAAGGGCTTCTTGTAAAACTTCTTCCCATTTTGTTATAGGTAGATTACAACCTCTCAAGGCAAGTTGAATTGTTTTCCATATGGTACCCACGTATCGTCCTGCTTGCCCTTTCCTTGAGGATTGCACGGAGTCGATCTACGTTTAGCAACTCAACATCTTGAAGGTATGACTTGAGTTCCATAGACATAAAACTGGATGGAATACCAAAAAAACACTCTTTTAGTTTTATTGCAACAGTAATAGCACTCATGTCATGAGATGGGAATGTGAAAGGGAAATAAGAGTATTCATCGACTATGACAAGCAGGAAGTGATTCCTGGATTGAGACAGAGGGGGTCCTTTAAAGTCCATTTTCAGCCTTTCAAAAGGTTGAGTGGTTTTGATCAACCGACCTTTCTTCTAATGGGATTTTGGTTTGATTTCAGAACATACTCGTTACGCCTGACTCATTACAGCCATTACTGCTTATTATCTGCTTTGTAACTGTCGTTTACGTCTATCTTCGCAATTAACGTATATCTTTCAATGAAAAAGCTATATTTTTGCTTCTTACCCATTGGTACATTCTGCATTCTCCTGGGTGACTAAGAGCTTCATGTAAAAATTTGAGTTTATTTAAATGACCTTGAAATGTACTACAGATTCTGGAGTGTGTATCAGCAACCTTATTCTCCTTCCCAGGTCTGTATATTATTTCGTATTTTGAAACTAGGTCCACTCCAGTCTCCATCTAATATTTCTTTCCTGGTTGTTTGTCCCTGTACATAAACGAGATTGATCATTGGTCAATAATTAGACTAAAGTGTCCGCATAGAAGATGTTGGGCCATTTTCTTACAGCCTTCACATTAGCAAATGCCTCTTTTTCTATTGAAGAATGATGCTACTCATTCTTGTTGAAGGACCGAGAAAGAAATGCGATAGGACGATTATTTTGAGATAACGTAGCTACAATAGCAAAATTTGAGGTATCGGTCTCGACCGTAAGAATACCAGAGTCGTCAATACGTGGTACTACTGCTTTTTCAATACCTTTTATAACTCTTCAAAAGTGTGGATTGCTCCTGATTTAGCGGAAGTGAACCTATGAGTAGTACTTGTAACTTTTCTACAAACCTAGGTATTAATTCAGCAAAGTGATAAAACATACCTTGAGCACGTTGTAACGAAACAGAGTCTTTGGGAACCGGCAAGTTCCTAAGAGATCACATGCAGCCTTTTAGGATCGGGTCGGACAGATTTGTGACTGATGACATACCCTAAGATGAAATGCATCCAATTCTGTGAATCAAGAGATTGCTTGGGAGGAATCAACTTCCATTCTACGACGATGATTAGAAGAAGAAACACTAATACCTGAGCACGCCATGGTGAGGTGCTCTCCTCGATGAAACCTTCTTTCAACAGCTACTGAATCTCATTTCCGATAAATCTTTGATCGTGTAAGAAATACCTTCGTGATTTAATAGCTATTGGTCTGAATTCTAGAGATAGATTTTCAAACAGCTTGACATCCTTTACCTTAGCCATTGCAACACTAAAAATATCGAAAGGAGCTTTAGCCCTTCCTAATTGAACCTGAACACTTGAGAGTCTACTAAGAATATCACGACCGATTATGATATCAGCATATAAATTAGGTAATATACTTACTGAGACGTTTTCTTAGATATGATCTTGCAGTTTAAGGAAAATTTTGCTTACACCGTTAATAGATGAGCGCAAATTAGTTGATGCTATAGAATCTTTTTCATATTTACATGAATAGTAGGAATTTTCAACTTTCGAACTGTACTCAAGTCTATGAAACTAGCAGAGCCTCCTTTTCGATAAGAGCATGAGCTAGAAACTCGTTTATGAGAAATTTACAACGGTTTTGCTAAAACAAGATGGCACTGAGGCTACACAGTTTGAAAACTTATTTGATGACTTTTGAGGATCGGATGATTTAAATTTTCGACAAACCTTTAGATAATGTCCTTTGTTACCACATCCTCGGAAAATTCCATATTTTTCTGGACATTTCTGCCTACTGTGTCTTGCGAGCCCGCAGAAGAAGCATTTGGAGTTGATGGCTGCAAGAGGTGATTCCTTCACCTGCACATGTTCAGATTTTCCTTTAGATCTGTAAGACATTTCCTGATCAGATCGGTCTGCAGTTCCAGATGCAGCATTAAGCGAAGCTGAGATTGTTTGTCAGCTTGTTCAAGAGCTCAGGCTTTTGATGCACCTTCCTCTAGGGAGACATATTTTCAAGGAGTCGCTGACGAATGTGTGGAGATTGCAAACAATCAATGAACGCGTCTCTGATCTACTCATTTCGATTGACTTCAGCAGTTACTGGTTTGTAATTACAGTCTTTAGATAGACATTTAAGACCTTCCAGATATTCATTTACGTCTTCTCCTGCCTCTTGCTTTTTCGTCTTAAGTTTATGTCTTGCAAAAATTTCGTCTACTGGCTTGATATAAATTGTTTTATAAGACCTCTATAGCATTTTCATTCGTATTACAGTCACAAACAAATTTGTTTACTGATGGAGTGACAAAGTTGATTGGTATCTTGAGTTTATCCGATTAATTTATAGCAATGGACGAAAGGTAGTTTTGAAAAATAGCATTTTCATTCGTATTACAGTCACAACAAAATTTTTTGACTGATGGAGTGACAAAGTTGATAGGTATCTTGAGTTTATCCGATTAATTTATAGCAATGGACGAAAGGTAGTTTTGAAAAATGTTATACCAATTTCCCCGTTTTATTCCAATTCAATTACAAATACAAAGGAGTCTTCATTTGTATTTGTATTTTGTGTCTTTCTACGCCAGTGGCATTTTTTAACGTTTTGATGGGGAACGGTCCAAACCCGGGACTTGTTACTATCTAACGGCGACCTTTTGTTAGATAGCATCACTAATTCATAGCCCAATGACAAATGGCAACTGGACCCATTTTCGATCCTGTCAGGAATCGAACCGGCGACCCTTAGGTTATGAGGTGAGCGCTTTATCCACTCGGCTATCCAGTCTTCATTGTAAGATAAGTTGAGCCTATCTGGACGTAGTATTTTTCCATGGTCTGTTAGCTTAAATGGGGATTAATAAATTGAATGAATGATGAAATAAAAATATTGAATGACCTGAATATAGGCTTTAAATCAGAAAATGCAACATTACAAAGTTTGAGAGAAATGAAAACATTGCATAATTAACAGGAAAAACATATAATATAATTCTTGGCTGATACTTGATTAGACATTTTATTTAAAAACAATTCAATACTGTTACACCATGCAATACAAAGTAATAGAACTCATCATGTCAGGAATAAAATTTAACAATTATAAAAACTAAAACTAACCTTGATTGAATTAAATTAAATTCAAATCAACCTTATTCCCAAACAGAGATTTTCCTTGTGTAAAAACCTCCGTACAGTAAAAAACCACCTTCGCGAGTTTTAAATTAATTACCTACGGTAAATTAAAGTCATACAGTCATGCTGCTATTTTTATAAAAAGAGATACCGTGCATACGTAAAGTAATAAAAAATGATTTTGTAAAAATGATGCAATTCATTACAGTATTGACAATAATGGTGGATCTCAATAATTCTTTATGTGGTTCTCTGTCGCTACTTTTACAGGCAGTTTGGGGAAAGGTTTCAATAATGAAACAAACAAAGGATGTCATTTTATCCAAGAAAAAACTTATCTTAAGAAGCATAATATGTTCTAAAACCTATAGTTTTGTTTTTCGTCTATCTGTCTTGAAATATCAAGTTACTTCTTATTTACAATTCAAAAGGCGGTACGTTTTAGTTTCTTTTTCACCACCTGACAATTTTTTTTTTAATTGTCAAGATAAAAAATACGCTAAATTTTCTTAAGTTTTACTAGAGTGACCACAAATAACTGAGCCTGTAAACATTGTGGGATAGTTCGGTATTGTTACCGGTGCACTATAAGATTTGTACACTCGAAACGTACATTTTATTAAGGAATATTCAACAACTATTAATGTGAATGTGATTTTTCGATATTCTCTCCGAATAAATTAAAAATGGTACAAGTTTAGGTTGGTATCCAACTTTAGTTTGTATTATTCTATAAATACACGTGTAGCTATCATTATTTTGTGATTTATTTTGGATAAATGAAAACATCAGTTTGATATTTTAACACGACGCAGTTAAATCTAGATCAAAGGACTGTTACGTATGAATGTATCAGAAAACAATTTGTACAGTGCTCGCGAAAGCAATTACTGAAAGAAAATTTGAAATGTAAAAGGCGTACAATAGATATTTATGAAGGGATAACGGTACGGAATCGTTTGATAAAAAGCTGAATAAGTGCTCGCTTATGTTGCAATATTTCTTTTCTTTTTAACACGTTGTCCTACTTGGGATGTAATCGTATTACAGATGGTAGCTGGGCGGGAGGGCGGCGAGGGTGGGTCCGCCCATGGGCGGGGCTGGGCGAGCCACCTCACGTCAGTTGCTGGGCGGCTGCCCGCAAGTCGACATGTAACTTCCGTTTGTTCTTTTATACAAATGCCTAACAAAATTACGTATTGAAGTTGTAAACATGTCAGTCTCTAATCTTGTCAAATGTGTAAATCAGTGATATCCTGATTAGTATCAATAACTCCTTCCAAGTTGCTCAAAACGTTGACGTAAATATATACAGATGTTGTTCGCTCTACAATACTCTCCGTGATAGCCTTTTTCCTTTAAAATGCTTAAAGTGCCTAACACAGGAAAACTAGGTTGTTCTTACCTGTTTTTAAAGCAGAACATTGGGATTTGTTCGCTGTCTAAATAAAATTATCACATCAGAGAGTAAAGGTTAAGTGCTAAGGTAATATTAAATGGGTTTCTCCGGATTGTAAATTGTAATTCTAAACTACAACATTTTTTTCACGCCGGAAATCCTGAATACTTCAGCAAAATTGACGTTTAGGTGTGAAATTAGCAGACGAAGTATTTGAAGGATGGCCTGTAGCACCTGAATGAGACAAAATTGAAAACGGGTATTTCTGAATCGAATAATACACCGTGTCTCCCCAAAAAACGGATCAATTCTAAACCTAATAAAACCCGTTTAGGCAAACGTAGGCGCCCACGATTTTGCAGGTGCCCATAAGATACCTAACTCATAAAGTTTCAACTAATGTAATTAGTATATATCTGCTGATCCATAGATCCGTTTCTTAGTGTGCTGAACTACAAAATTTTACCTAAAATAAAGAATTAGGCATGAAATGCCCAATACGCTGGCTCCAACGATTCTAGGACGTGTCACTATGTTATTCGGTGTACTATGCTTTGCTATCTACTTTTAAAAGTAGTAGTTATTTAAATGTAGAAAGGTATTTAAAATAACTTTACTCGTCTGATATAGATAGTTATGCTATTATTAGATAAAATATAGTTTTAAAATAACGATGTAGATTTTTTATTATTTTTAAAATAGTTTCCATAAAAAATAGCTTTAACTTACTTGATAAAAAAGCAAAACTGAAATCGTTAACAATCCTATTGCCAGTACACCCCGGGAATTTCTTTTACCTATAATAAACTATTGGATTACAACAATTCTTAAGATACAAAGAGTTGTAGTAGGTGAGATCATTCTGTATTCAAGAGATCATCCTCAGAAATATATTGGTCAAAATCTTTTTGTTGTATATAAAAAAATGTAATCCATGCTAATCTCAGTTATGGATAATAATAAACATCAAAACTTTTTTTAATAATAGGCCTACCTATTAGACTTCACATAAACATTCTGAAAATCATTTAAGCAACTTTTGAGCTAATCTTTCATTCGCATTACTTCAAAACGAAACAATGATTTTTTTAATTTCAGGAAGACAAGTAAGTTCTGTAAATTTATTTTACTTTTTGATGCTGTACATAAGATAAAAAAACTATAATGAAAAAACTAAATATGCATTACACATAAATAATTGTATGCAAACATTTAAGTTATGTAAATTACTGAGTAGAGGTGGAAGGAAATAAAATACAACCAAGATCCCAATAAAAATACAAACAAACAATGAAAAGTAAGGAATAGCACGATCAACCTTGAGCTAGTGTTGTAAGTTAAAATTTAAACATTTGAAGTGAGATGCTCTCACACCGACCTCCCGGTGAGAGGCCCCAGTTGGCTCCTGGCGCAGCAGCGACACGGAGAGGGCAGCGAGGGTAAAAATGTCAACATTTGTAGTGAGAACGAGAGGCTCCCTCGCGCTGAGTAGCTCTGCAACAACACTCGACTTAATTGACTTCTGGCTCCGTATACACGCATATGATGCCAATGCTACTGTCATGATGAAAATTCATTACCGCTTACACAGCTTTTCTAGATTGTTTTAAAAACGCACACGGGGTAATTAGTTCATTACATATATTGAGTATGGATGATATAAAATAAATAAAGGTACATTATGAAAATATTCTTGGAAGTATTTAGTATTTAAATAAATTATTATGTAACATGAAAATTCAAAACAGTTCATCGTTAAGATTTAATAGAACATTGTGAACTGAAATATAATTTCAGCCTAACATTCTCTCGCAGCTCATCTAGAAGAAAATCTAATTTTAAAAACCCTAAATTTTGACTTTTGCTGGCCATTATTTATTTTATCCCAGTCACTGAACCCTATGTCTGCCCAGGGCTAAAAGGTATTAATTTATGGTCAACGGCATCAGCATTTTATTTAGGCCTGATTTCACCAAACTTTAAACCACCGTTAAGGCTCGGTTAGTTTAATTTTATCAGCTGTTTAATACTATTAACTATAACTAATGTTTGGTGGAATCAGGCCTTAGCTTGTAACAGATAAACTCGCTTCCATTCTTTAACATCTTAAGTTGCATTAGTCGCAGCTGTTTGTATTTAAATTTGCTCACTCACGGTTTTTAAATGCCAACAGGGAAAATGTATGAGTCCACGGGGTTTTAAGAACATACCACGCAGGCCAGATACTTCTATGTAAAATGCAGATGAACGGTTCAGCCGCTTGAACGTACGTAAACTAATTTCTTGGGAAGCGTAGAGGTAAAGTGCTATGCTACAAAGATACCCGTTTCTAGCCCGATTCAGTGGTTTCGAATATTTTGGGGCGGGTCAAAAATGGCCCAGAGGCCATTTTTGTAATCGGGTTTTAAATAAATTGTGATATTTCGGTTACAATGGTCGTTGTTAGACAGTAACAAGATCAGGGCTTGGACAGTTCTCCCTATCAAAGTTTAAATGATGTCATTGGCGTATAATCGACAAAAATACAATAAAACTGTTTTAACAGAATATATTATAAAGCGGTAAGGTATTTTTATCATGACAGAATATATTATATTGGTGTTTGTTACAGGTTTCCGGGTTGCCCCAGCCTTATCTGTATTTGTAAATAAGGGGGGGGGGACTAGGAAAGAGTCTATGTAAGGCATAGCAGCCTAAACACCGGAGGAGAGTTAGCGGAAGAAAGGTATGTTGTGTTGATTTAAAAAAGGGTCAAGATTTGATTTTTCTTCTTTTTTTCCTCCTTTTGTGCTGCTTGTTAGTTAGTTTCCGCCCATTCATGTACGAAACAGTGACCCGTTGTTACTTGGTCCCAACATGTTTTTTCTCATATTGAACAATTCGCTGATGTTTTGATCCCCCAACTGTTTTTTAAGGTGATATACATTGATAACAACATATTGCGATAACAACTGATAACGAACACAAAACATGGCATGTATGTTTTGTGTTCTTTGTGCTTCGTTGCTTTTGTATTTCTAGTGCGATTCGTGTCTCTGGGCATGGTTGGTACAGGTTCTCTGTTAAATGTTATCCTTGTGGGAAGTAAAAAATTCTATATCTTCATTATTTCTTAACATATTTTGATAAAACGTCGTATCAGATAAAACTTTAATAACTTTATAAAACTTGATAATTTTGATTTCTTCTAGTTCAAATGTACTAAATATTTAATTAAAACCACCCAGTTTCAACATCCCTGTAGCAGAAAACCTGCATACTCATTCCCCATGTTATTCTTATAGAGCTTTAAAAAACATGTCATATCTCGCTATTTAGAATTGTAATATATCTTTACGGATTTGAAATTCGCTGAGTATGCAGATCTGCTGCATTGGGGATATTATTTTTAATTACATTTAAATTGATGAGTCAGTCAGTAGGGGTTCTTATTAAAAATAAGCAAAACCACCCCAGCAATCCCTACCAGGGGCGAGGGATACAATCGAAAAAAACTCGTATCAAATAACTTTAGTATTGTTATATGTCATCATACTTACATCCATTATAAAACTAAAAAACTGGGGCGAATCCACCTCAGAATGTACATTTTAGGAGATGCTCCTACTGAGCTGTATTTTCCAGGATGAGGATAAGAATTAAATACTCAGTTTGCTTTTTAAATATTTTTAAATCCCATAAACTGAAATTTTCCGATAGAGTATCAGTATTTTAAAAACACTGTAAAAGATTAACTTTGAAAATAACCGTCATGCCTCAGAACTCAGGGCGTACTACGGAAGACATCAGTCATTCAAGCACCCTGCAAAAGCACCTCCTGAAACAAAAGCTATTGTTATTCAAGCAGAGAGTTCAACAAGTGAATGCACTGATTATTTCTGCGATATTCCTACTTCTGTATTCATTTCACGTTGGCAGTCAAAGCCATGATATTACATGAATAACGAATGTTGCTCTGCTTTAAATTTAAATATATTAGTTGATAACCGCATGAAAAACTTCTACCCATAAAACGCCACCATGGTTTCCAAGACCTTATTAACAGACTAAGTTTGATCGTCCAATTTTTATTTTAAATGAAGGGATTAATAGGTCGATATAAATCAAAAATAATCCAAAAGCTGGATGTCAAACGCATTACTCTACCTTAGAAACGTAATTATTATCCTAAATTTTCATTTCACAAACTTTTGCCGATAAAAATTACTTTTAATGATCCTACGTAGTAAAATATCAAGAAAACAAATATTAAATAAATCATGGGTAAATATAAGTATTGGGTAAATAAGTGCAGGATCTGAAAGACCTTTTTTGTTACGCCCATGTCGACCAAACCATTAAAACTCAGTATCCAGGTCAGTATGTCTATAGCGATATCATTGCACAGTATTGAGGTTAGACTATTAGAGCGACTTCCAGCCCAGTACCGGCTGAGAGGCGGCCATCCCGGCGAGGCGACTGACCAGATTATTGCGATAATTGGATTGTTCGTTCAACCCTCGGTGATAAGCCCTTCATACCTCGTACTTCTCTTAATTCAATTGCGGTCTTATAGTTTGATCCATAGGTTTGCTATGAGGACTAAATATTTAGGCCTATCCTGACCACAATGGATCAATTACATTGAATCGGTGATAAATAATTCAGGGTGTTAAAAAAATGTGGGGTAAAGATTTACGTAGTGATATTCCTTGGGTCAAAATAAGCTAACCAAGTTTATATAAACATATGTCCTATCTCGTTCACTTTAGTTTCTGCCTGTCTGTATGTGTTTAAAAAAATAATCATAACTCCTTAACGGTTACAGCGTTGAAATTGTGTATAAATGTTCATCTTATTAGTCGCTATCTTTATAAAAAATATTTATGAAAAATCTCTAACCGTCTCAAAATGGCGGCTATTTTAAATATTTGGTTTTTCGTGAAATTTTACGCCAAATATGAAAATAGCCGCCATTTTAAAACGGTAAAAGATTTGTTATTAATATTTTGTACAAAGATAGCGACTAATAAGATAAATATTTATACCCAACTTCAACGCTGTAATTCAAACCGTTAAGGAGTAATGAATTATTTTGTAAAAACACCTACAGAGAGACAGACAGACGCCAAACTAAACGAGATAGGACATAATATGTCTACATATCTACATAAACTTTTGCTTATTTTGACCCAAGGAATCAATACGTAAATTATTGCCCCACATTTTTGAACACCCTGTATATGTTTTAAAACGAATTACTTAAAAAAAAAACACCTGTATATGTTTCAACATCCCTGTTGCAGTAAACCTGCATACTCATTCCCCATGTTATTCTTATAGAGCTTTAAAAAACATGTCATATCTCGCTTTTTAGAATTGTAATATATCTTTACGGATTTGAAATTCGCTGAGTATGCAGATCTGCTGCATTGGGGATATTATTTTTAATTACATTTGAATTGATGTATAGGTTTCATTGGTACAAGTTAGGTAAAATGTAACAATGAAAAGTATAAGTTAATTACTCAAAATATATTTAGGACGAGACTAGTTTTAATAACCACAAATATTGCAACAAAAGTTTTAAATATTGTTTACGTTGAATCTGTTTTCCGAATCATCTTTTTAACCAATTTCATAGGCAAGTATCTTGAAAATGAAATATTTCAATTGAAAACACATAAGGTAATCGATAAGAATGAAACATTAACATGACGGCTACAACACCAGTTTTACAAAAATCATTTGTCCAAAATTACGAAAGAATTTTTTAATCCGACAAAATTTAGAGGTTTTTATAAAAAAAAAAAACAGTAAATGGCGTTACTCTTCACTGTTTAAATTTATTTCGAGACTATAGGATACTCAAAAATACATCATAATCTATTTTGCTTTGCACGGTAATTGGTTTGAGGAAATCTATCATGAAAATGAAATTGATAAAGTAACTAAAACAGTTTGATAAATAAATATGCACTATCTAAATGTCCTACATCTAAAATTACACTTGTTACAAATCAAACTTGCCGACATATTCAATTTGGAAATCTTGTAAAACGATTAACATACTGTAACCTAAACCTAAAAAGGTTTTTTTCTTTTCATATTAACAAAATTAACAAACCTGTATATTAACGTATTTTAATACTTTGTAAGGGAATAGAAGACAAGTTTAGCAATGAATTTTACTTCAATTAACCATATTTCCTTCTAGTTTTCAATCGGCCTCTTACTTTAGTGGTACAATCGATACAACTGTAAACAATTATTCGCTTAGTTTTCGGTGGAGAGAGCAGGTAAGGGCCCCCCGGCGGTAGAGCTAGCCGGGGAGGCCACTTAAGCTGCCCTTATCCACCAATATCCCTCCAGATTGTACACTTTCAGCTTTTACCGGCCTCGGAACATAGCTTTTAATCGGCATGTGTTTTAACCTAACATTTAGAGACCTATTTCTTCATCTGGAACTCTGATTACGGATTGACATTAGATCTTACGACATGAGTGGTCAATAAACATTCACAACTATTCGCACAAGACATGCTCTGTAATTTTCTGAACATCGTATTATAGGTTATTTCTACAAAATACTAGGTCGATAGTAAGTCTGGCGTAGAGAAATGTGTAAAGAGTCACACTTATGCTTCCTTAAGCATAATGCATTCGTAAGCTCAGCTTAGGCAACAGTGTTACCTTCTGTTTTGACTGATCGGAAGAAAAGGATATTAAAGAGGACCACTGACTAATTATCTGAATGTGTATTGCGGATGCATCAAAAACGTTATTGTAAGATATATTTTGTTTATTAAGAAAAATCATAACAAAAATAAACACAGATAGATTTAATTTAATTTTATAAAAAATTCAGTAGAAATTACAATTAAAATTACCAGTGATAGTATTTTTCGACATAGTAAATTGAAAAAGTGTCACAAAGATCACCAAACATGATATAGTTCACTTACGTACATATTTGACTTGAAATGATCATCAATAATTCGTATATTACCATAAAGCATTGACATCCCGGAAAATCTGTTTATAAAAGATGACGTCTGGAATTAGGTTTGCATTTTATTTAATTTCTTGCGTTGTTATCTTGATGTCTAACACTATATAACATCTATAATCACAAGTGTTTGTAAAATACTATCATAGTTTAGGGAGATATTCAATACATTTTATTGGTACTTTAAAAAAATATATTTTTATGTGAAAAATTTGTGGTCTGATTTAAATAAAAATTAAAACAATGAAATGTAAACAAACAAAAGACATTTGATTAAAATAAAATAGAAACATATGATAGTAAGAATTCGCATTATAAAATCGAGACAAGGAAAAACTATGAGAACCGTGATAGTCCAGCAACTAACACCTGTATTTTTCAAATTTATTGAAATGTTATGGATATTTTGAATCTAATTGTTATTGTTAACTCAGTCTTATTTTATTGAACTTTTAATTGTAATTGTTATAAATATCATGAAACCTATAAGTTCCTTGTTAGAATAGATCTCTTCATATTCATCACTTATGTATAAGTTTAAGTACAAGTAAGTCTGCAGTCATCTTGAATGTCTCCATCTGTGAGAAGAGGGTAAGGAGCAAATTCGTTTGTAACCGTTTGGGAATAAATAAATAATTAAATAAGGTAGAATAGTTCGGAATAGCCGTCGTATAAATATATGAACGCCAGGTGCATCAGTATTTGCTTACTCCGAGAAAGCTAAATATACTTAAGAACTTCTTGCGAACAACTCTCGAAAGGGGAAATTAAGTTTAAACGTCTCAAGTAGACTCGCTCGTTGAGTAAATATTAAGAGATTTAGCAATTCGTTTCAGACAGTATGTACGTGTATTTACAGATTGCTGGTAAAATACTTCTTTTAAAAAAAGAACTTTTTTTATTAAAATTTTATTTAGATAAAAAAATCTAATTAATTATTAAAAATTGGTAGTTTATACTTAGTAGGGTTTAAAAGTTAAGAAGCTAATTGCAAAATAATTTTTAACTAGAAAACAGAACTAAAAACGTTTTACCAAGTGTCAAGCAAGAGCAGTTTAAAAATTTCAAATTTTGAAATTTTAAACACGTTTAACTGTATTCTTTTAGGGACCCGAACAGAAATTTACAATAAATTTTCCCGGAAAATGCATCTTATTTGACCATATATCGAGAAATAAAAGTTGTAAATGAATTGGATGCGGCCCCATTTGACCGTTTTGCATTTGACATTACACAGCCCTTGGAGTGACCGTGGGTGACCGCGTCCTTAGAGTTACATTTGACCGAAAAGCGATTTTTAAATGGTCAATTGTAACAAACAGATGCAATAAAATCGAAAGGATTTCGCTCAAATGAAATAAAATACTGATTCGGTCAAATGTAATAAAAAAGTAAGAGAAGGTTTCAGTGAAATGATACAAATCACATATTCAAAAAATACAACAAACTACAAACACCATCACAAACCACAGATCATATGGCAATTTGATCATTTGTAACACTTGTATTTTCGGTCAAATGTAATATTTAATGCTTTCGGCCAAATTAAATTCGGCCAGATGGGCCCCCACGACTGTATTACAACTTAAAGATACTACATCGTGATTTTCATCCAGAGGGGAACCTTATTCGAAGTTAAGCTGCAAAGGCCCATTACAACAGCGGCATATGTATATCGCACCTGCCTCGGTCACTGCTTGTTTTGTGGTGGCCTATCTGTCTGTTTCGCTGTAATGGGTCTGTTTTGCTCTCACGAATTTACTAGCACGTTAACTCGGCTTAGGGTAAATATTTATGTCTAACATATTTCATAATTTTTTTTTACTTGCCGTTTTGATGAAACCTCGAATATTTAACTATTTGTAAATATAGATAGTTAAATTATCTATTACATTCTACAAGATACAAGTGGTTAATATAAAGATTGCTATCTGCACTCTTCTTAACTATCCTTAAGGCTCGAAAAATAAAAAAAAGCTGATACATTTACATTGATATTAAATCGACTGTATTTTACATAATTATCGGCTGTTAAATAGGTAAATTTTACAGTTTGCTCATACCATACTCGTAAAATCTATAAAAAAATGACACGTTCCAAAAATCAGATATTATGTATGATTTTAACAAAATAAAACTTTATTTGATTTCATACAAAATTAAAATAGATTTTATGCAACAGTAAAGCTACAGAAATCAAACGGTCACCTTTACACTTTTACCGTGACAGGTTAATTTACCTAATCCATAACTTGTTTTCAAAACTTTCAATTGAAAAACGAGTCATTACTTTTTAAATAGAAACTGTATTTTTGATTATTTTTTAAATGCTTAAATCATAAAACCATTCAATAAACTGATATAATAAAGGAGTTCTACAATAAAGAACATGCACTGAATGTATACACAGCATATGACGGAGAAGGTTGTATAGGTATAGTAATGAGCGACACAGATTTGACTTTTATTTGTATAAACCGTTACATTAAAGCATTTATTTTAAGAAAATGTTAGTAATGCACTGGATGTATTTAATATAAAGTGGATGGAATGGTGCATCGCCAAACAACGGAAGCCTCTTCATATTGACTCTGGACTTCGTTCTGTCCCACTCAATCACTTCGAGACAATCACAAAAGAAGAATTCTATTTGATCTTAAGAAAAATCTCCACGCAGACATCTTATGAGGATCCAGTAGCTCTTACAAACTACTTATATGAGTAAACAAAAAATCTTTTATAGCATTAATGTTTATAATTAATGTTATTTGATGTGTATTTTATGTGGGATACGACATCTATAAATCGTATTTTTTATCGTTAAAAATAAATAAATAAATAAATAAATAAATATTTTTTATATTGAAATAAACAGTTTTCTGATACATTTAAACGATATTTTTACTAAACTTTTTTTTAACATAAAAAACATTTATGATTTTATTTTTGCTTTCACTTTCAACCCTGTTACTGCGAATAAAAAGAAAGAAAAGGTGCGAATCAACAGAGTTCGTTTACAAAAAGACATTAATTTTGTCGTTTGAAACTCGACTTGTAAGTTCGCATACTATATAATTCATTTTACTGGAGAACTACTACCGCCAATGTTTATCTGGGAACCAGTTACCTCACTGGAGAACACTACCGTGTTCTTATCCTAGTTACCGTGGTCCAACTCGTCCAATATTTTTTTACAGCAAATTTAATTTTCCTTAAACTGTACAAGCTTGGAACCCCTACAGCAATATTTTTAATGCTGTGCAAATTTACCTAAAAATTTAGTTCAACAGGGGTTTAAAAAATAAACGTAAACTATGAGGTTTTCAGCAATAAAAACCTTTGTTAAGATCTTAAAATAGTTTATAACTCATCGTTAGATTTGCATACAACACACCTTTATTGGTTATGCTGTCACTACTATGTAATAGTATCCCAACACAACAAAAATTCCACAAGCACACTGCAAACCCATCTTTTTCCTAACATAAAATACCAAATTGTTTGTTGCAGAGGCCCCCAACTGATGTCCGTCAAAGTGTTTCTACAACAAACGGCTCATTATTTCTGGTGTAGTGGTAGATGGGGGGGGGGTTCCTACACTAAACGACGAATTTTACTGCTAGATTAAAATTTGTATAAAAAGTTAATTTAGCCATATGTGCCAATTAAATGGCTTCTGCAATAAGCGATTCAATTGTAATTTACATTAAACTGTTCCCACAAGACCTCTGTTACCTTAGAGTCCTTGTTACCTTTGTTTTATCTCGGTTTGGGGATCGTGTTATAAGTAACGTGTCACTTAATTGATGTTTTGTGGATAGTTAAAATAAAAGTAGGAGTTTTTCTAATGTTAATTTGCGCTTGGTATTGAGGGTTTCTTGGAGTAAACAATTTGAGAATATCAATAAATAATTACAGTTGATGGAGGACCACCGAGTCATTCAATTTCAACTTGTAAGTGGGAGAGTCTTTCGGGTTCAAAGTTTAAATTGTCACTAGCAATGAATAGCCTGATATGCGATGTGCTCGGGTAGACAAACCTGTGCGTGTAGTACAGTAAGTATAATTAAGACAGAGGTCGGTCGGTCGGTGGCAGCAGTCCGACATTGTTGGAGCATAGTTTTGTGGCCGCCTATCTGTTGACCTGCATGTGAGACATCCGCGTTTTGCAGCAACAAAAACAAAGCTCACAAGGAACACGTGTGGTGAATGTTTAACATTTGCGGGTTTACATATTTTATGTTGCTAAAGCTCCTTTCCTTAACTTCAAGAGCTTATTAATTTACAGGCAAAAACAAAAAAGTCATCTGACTGTGAGATCTAACACTAGTTTTGCGTCTGCTCGTGTTTTCGACTAGAAACACAATACTGAAAGAAACAATGCATGATCCATTTCGTGATTATCAATTCCATGACAGTTAAGTAAATATCGTATGACAGCTATATGATTAAAAAAAATGTATGGGATGTTAATTACAGCTTTTTATAACGTGTAAATATTTTTTGGTATCACTCGAGGCTCGTTTTATACCCGGGCAGGACGCTTCCTTGGAAACTTGTTCCGCATTGATCAAATGGGAGTGTTCCGCGAGCTATTATACACGGACATAGTTGACTGGGACGCAGAACTGCGTCCGAAGTGTGTCCCGGTTGTGTCCGAGGGCGAGACGCAGACAGGACTCACGGGGGACGCAGATTTTCGTCCTGACAGCTCGGCCGCCAGCGTCTCTAGTCTTAATTAAAACTGAATCTTATAGAAACGTCCCGCGAGGTCCCATAAGACGTCCATACACGGACACATGGGGTCCCGGACACAGACTGCAGCGCAACGCCCGGGAGTGGTCGTTTTGGTAAAGAAGTCACCTCAGTTCGTAGATAGCCTGTGACTGGTTGAGTTTTACGATGTGTTCAAGTGAAAGTAATCATGGAGGACGAAGTAGAACAATTATCAATGTATGAAAATGGAGAAACAACAGTGAAATCCGCGAAATAAATTGATCAGGATAAGAAAGATGCTGACGTTGAAATCGCATCATAAAAGATCGGAACGATAGACCAGACAAAAAATCAGGAGCTGGACAAGAAATGCAAAAAACAATCGATAAAAACGAACACAGAAGACTTCATCTGTGAAGAGGAAAAATATCCATGTCTATGGGACACAAGGTTGGAATCATATGCCATCAAAAACGAAATACACCCGTTGCAGCAGACCTGCATACTCAGCGAATTTCAAATGCAAAAGACCATAATTCAATGCAACATAGCGAAATTTGACATGTTTTTGTAATCTCCATAAGAATAACATGGGGAATGAGTATGCAGGTTTGCTGCAACAGGTATGTTAAAACTGGTTGGTTTTAATTCATTATTTAATAGATCTTGACTAGAAGAAGCCATATACCAAGTTTTATCAAGAAATGTTAAAAATTAAGGAAGATATAGAATTTTTTTTTATTTCCCATAAGGATAACATGGGGAATGATTATGCAGGTTTGCTGCCACAAAAATGGAAATTTCGGGGATTTTAGACTAAAATACATTAGATCTCATCTAGATGAACCCACAAACCAAGTTTTATCCATATATATTGAGAAATAAGCGAGATATAGAATTTTACTTATTTCCCATAAGGTTAACATTGGGACAACGTACTGTGTTTACCACTTTCAATATCTCGGTAACCAATGGACATAGAGCAGTGTTTCAAAATACTAAATCGTTTGTTTTTTTGAGCTGAATTCAATGGTGCCCATAAAATTTCGATAAATTTTATTTTTCTATGTAAAAAACTCAAAAAACCCATTTTTGGGGTGTTTATCCCCCCCTTCCGGTGGTCCGATCGGGCTGGTTCACGAACTCGTCCAATTGATTACCACTTTACATGTCCGTACCAAATTTCATAAAAATCGGATCATTTTTGCGGCCGCTATCGTGCTTACAGACACATATATATATATATACAAATTCGAACGAATAGTGTTTTTTGCTTCTGGGGGCCCCAAAACGAAAAGTTATAGTGGTCCCGAGCTTAGGTCTTACCATGAGACCTACGGTAATAGCTTCTTCCCTATAGGGGAAATTCGCTAAAATTAAACGCGTGGAACACTATCATCGCCAATTTCATTGACAACTTTGAAACACTGAGTCAACAAGAAAATGAAACTTCAGATAAGATTGATTTTTTCGATAAACATAGCAATAATAGTAACATAGAAAAACAATTTTCGAATTAATTTTATACTAACTTAAAATTATTTTTCCCCTGTAAAAATTTGTTGTGTTTAATAATATTATGGGAAACATGTTTTACATCAATTACAATGTGATTCCTTATCAAATAATTCAAATTTGTATAGCATAAATTTTTCCATCAAGCTTGAAGTTCCCATATATAATATGTAAAAACCGATCACAATTTCAATAAGCTATATACTTCCAGCAATAAATAAGTAATTAATACTGAAGATTTTATTTGTGAAATGGAAAATATCCATGTAACGAAAAAAATATTCATGGTAACCACTAAGTGGGGCGGTACCGATGCGGTGTCCCTGCAGCGTCCGAGACGCTAAACTGCTTCCCGGGCACTTCCGGGACGCAGGCGGGGCGTCGCGTTGGCGGCCCAGCCGCTTGGGACGCAGAGTGTCCGTGTATAATACGGGCCTAAGTCGTATCATTGTCGGATTTACAGCAATATTTTTCATTTTAAAACCTCTTTAAACTTATGTGTAATTTGATAGGGGTTGCTATTTGAAAAAATGAAATCACCCTTATCAACCTCCATTTGGGAGTGGGGGTTTACTTTCAAAGTATCACCTAAATGTGCTTTAGATTTTACCTTAGTAGGGTGTTTTGAACCTTGACCGAAAATTTGCAGCCGTTCAAAAATTAAGAAGGAGGGACTATTAAGGGACACCCGGAACAAAGATTTTAACGGTTTGTGTTTTTTACATCTGGGGGCCCCAAAACAAAAAGTTATCATGGACCCATGCCTGAGAGCCACCGTGCGGGTATGATACCAATGACTCGTTTCATAGAAAATTCACTGATTAGGGCAATTTGTTAAGACTGATAAAATTCTATTATTACAATTATTCAATTTTTTTTATTCAATTATTTTTAATTTATTCAATTATTTCAAATATTTCACGTTTATTTCTTTGAAATTATTCTTGAAACAATTGGATTTAACAAATAAAATATTATAAACACTGAATCGAAAAGTTATGGTAAAAGATCGAATACCATAAATCTAAAGAATATTAAATAAAAAAAATATTAAATAATTATAATGTGTGATATCATACAGAGCCCAATGTGAGTGAGGTACACAAATCAATTAAGTTTATTTAATTTGTGCTGGAGGTGGGAAATCGAGGAAATAGCTCAGCCTCAAATTTGGCATGTTATTTGTGTATTGCTATTGTTTAAGAAGTAAAATAATTATGTATGATTTTTATAAATATTCTTTTACAGTTTTAAATGAACGGAGGAATAAATGGTTCCATGTATAATACATTGCCATTCCGTCCCTTACTGACAGCTCATGCATGTTAAATGCACCTTCCCGCTGATAAGATCTGTATGGGGCGTCTTGAGCATCTCTAAACACGTTCAATACAAGACCCTTGCCCCCGTCAGTTTCTTAAAAACCTTTCAAATGACTCATTTCTTTAGACAGTAGTGTAAAAAACTCAACTCAATTCAATTATTTATTTCATTATATAGGTTTACAATGTTGAACAGTGCTTAAGTAAACATTATGCATTGTCATTTTGTCTTATACTAAAATATATCAAAAAATATACAGTGCAAATAAATAAAACAAAATACATGAATCCTTAATGAAACAAAAACAAATACTTACTCCGTCCACTCGTTAAAAACTCACCAACCGAGTTGTAGGCTCAACTCAGAAAATAGTGCCTCAGGGAAGCCCTGAAGCGATGGATTGGTTGCTAAGTTATGAGGGAGTTTATTATACAGCTTTTGAGCGGTACACTGCAAGCCAATGGACTGGTATTGTAAATTTGTGTCTCAGCTGTAACTCAGTATTAAGTTGGAGGCATGTGTTCAAGAACTATTTACAATTGAAGGGGTAGAATTTGAACTAAAAATTTTGTCAACAGAATTAAATCACTGACAGCCCGTTGGAAAAAAATCTAGTTAAGAATAAAGTAAAATTAGGTTCTGAAATTGTACTGTTGTCCTATTTGAGTTTCAGAATATTATTATTCTGTCGGTTCCTCATCGGCGAGATAGGTCTCACACGACATTTATTTTTCTCAATCTCAGGCCTAAAGCAGAGTATGGTTCAATGTATGCGTTCGTGGAAATAAACTATAATGTAAATTTTTATCTTACATTGACAAATTTAAACTAATCAGTACATAATCGCGGAACACTTTTCAAGCTTGAAACCGTGAACAGATGCAACATTTCAAACCGGTTTTGGATCGGCTGATGTTCATAATTGCTAGGAAAAGAAACAATTAGTGGAAAAGGATATTTGTGTGTAAAACATTGAATTACGAAATCATCATCCAAATTAGGAGGAGTCAAATTAGAACAGGAACAAGCATTTTTTATTTTGCGTTAAAAGT
The DNA here is from genome assembly GCA_035578135.1 of Flexamia atlantica. NCBI lineage: Eukaryota > Metazoa > Arthropoda > Insecta > Hemiptera > Cicadellidae > Flexamia > Flexamia atlantica. Next base: position 142,079 of record JAQJVK010000095.1, on the reverse strand, counting down.
GAATAAAGAATCAATCCCCACTAAAAACCAAGTCAAACCAAGAACTTTCCTAGCATCAGGAATCAGGCTTCTTACCCCAGAATAAACTTGTCATTCTAAGAACAACTTACCAAAGAAGCGAACTACTATATTTAAACATATATCTGCTTTACAGTGCAAGGTAAAAAAACTTGACTTCTGGAGCATATTTATGCTTCATATCTTGCATATATGTGAATATTATTTTTACGAAAAATTACTTTACTGTATGATGATAGCACATCATACACATTTCATGCCATAACAAAAACTTACTTTGGCTAGACCTTTGTCAAATAACCTTTGGCTAGACCTTTGATATTTATGCACCACATACCAATTCAAAGGCAACTGGTGGTTCTATCCTTCGGTGAAATGAGTTTAAGTAAGTAACTTAAGTTTTAGTAAGTCTGTAGGTAAGTTTACAAAATATTTTTTAAACTATTAAACTCTAAAAACAAAAAAGGTGGCAATTCTGGATTTTACCAACTCTCTTATTTTAACTTTAACTTAGAAACTATTTTACAAGAAACCCCTCTCTTATTACGCATCTAGGGCATACACAGATTAGTCCAGATTCTTGTAGAAACTGATGAATCAGTGAGTCTATAACTAGGCTTTCATAATTTAAGTTGCATTTTTATTTAATTTTTAACTATTCATGGGGTAAAATAATGTTTATACGAATAATCACAATATAGGTTGATTAAGACAATCTGGACTTTTACAAAATGTAGCGATACTCACCGATTTAGATTGGGACATTCAAGTCTTATTCGGGACAAACGACCTGTAGAGAGTAAGTGGACCAATCAGCTCTATGGCCCGCAACGGCTCCTGAACGGTCAGATTTGTTTTTAGGACATAGAATCCCTATTATCGTTTCTATTGATTTTTTTACTCTTTCCTACTTTTCACCTTGAGATTCACTTTAAAGATTATTTTCATTTTAAATAAATCTTTAGCTATTAATAAAAATATAGACATAAGTATATTTTGTCATTAGAGTAAAAAAAAAAACACTTGTTATTTGGGCTTATGTTACTATAACATGTTCAATAAATCATTTTGAAATATTTGTGATTCATGGGAACTCATATTCACCAATATATTTTAAAATAAATTACTTAAAAACCTAAGAGCCACAATTTGTCAAATATTCTTCGCGCCGTTTGAAGCTTTAATTTTATCGATCTTTTAATGGAAGGCCTTAATCCTGTGGTGTTTCATTTAAAATATGCAAAGCTCCTTGTTGATATTAAAACTGCAAGATATTCAAAGTAATCGGTATTGATGCTGCTGAGATCAGAACATTATGGCGATGCAGGTGTAACACGAATGTTTGCTGTAGTGTAAAACTAATACTCATTAGTTTTTTCAATTGCGGCAGGTTTTGAGATCACACCTGAATCGTAAAATAATTATAAATGTACAAGAGTACGTAAACAAGTACGTGAAGATAAACTGCAAAATAGCACCAACAATTCCAAGACTAAAAAATTAAATAATTAAAAACTATAAAATAAATTAGCTATATAGTAAGACTTATTGTTCCATTCTATCGGTGAAAGTTCAAACAAGTACGTCACATTCCAAAAATGATTAAATAATACACAGTGCAGAAACATCCCTCCTACTTCAGAGACGAAACCTATTGTTATTCGAGCAGGGATTTGAAGCAAGGGAATTGATCGGCGAGGCAATGCCACCTCCGCGATATTCATTCCACAGGTACAAGCGGTGAAATGAATTCTTACAGCATTGCGAGGCTTGATTGTCGTTGCTGTAGCACCACTGCTACATTCAATAAAGTGTATTGAATGCTTGCAATGATAGTGAAATAAGTCATCGGTGGCGAGTATAAGATATTTATTTTAAAGGTACGATAATTATTAATTCGTTTTGTGATATTTATCCGTATGACATTTTGAATACCAGCACTCTCATGCACGGGGTAGTGACATGAAAGGTTGCTAAGAAAATTATATCTGTTTCAAAAGTCTTAACTGAAACAAAAGTACATAAATGGAGTATGATTGAACAGAGTGGTTCAGATCTGAGTATTTTTAAGAATGTTACAAAGCTGCTTTGTATGAGCTTATATAGCTTTTTTAGCTTAGTAATGTATCCTTCATTTGGGGTGAATTATGCTGATTTCTCGCATTATAAATAATTTATTCCACTTATTATTATTTAAACGATCAAGTGTCTATGACATGTAATTTTGGCTGAAGCCCAAAATGTAGACTACCATCTGATGGGCTGAAAAAAGTAGTGGCATTGCTGGATAGAATATCTCTTTATTTTAGATACTGTCACGTGTTGAGTTACTTGTTCCTGCAGCCTCTACGGAATTTGCAGCCTACCTGTTTAAGTAAAGTAAAAAAAAACTTGAGATTCACACCAGACCAGATCTCTGACCAGTTGTGATCAGCGGTAGGTTAAATATTGGTTGTCCCTTAATTAAGTACGACAACCATAGGAATATTTTCGAGGGGTTCAAATTAAAAGGGAACCAAGAAAACCACTGAACGTTTTTCAATGGCAGTGTATGATATTAGAGGTAGTAAGAAACTATTCTTGAAAATGAATGCCATCATGATATTTTTTCCTTTTCAAAATGGCGACCATTTCGATTTAAAATCACAACAAATCTGCTAAATATACTTCTTTTTAGTATTTTGATGTCCAATCGAACACAACCAATTTGAAAAAAGGTGATAAATAATGGAGAAATTATGATTTTTGTTGTACTGGTCCGGTCCACAATTACAGCACAACTATTATTGCTTGACATAATCTGCTGATTTTTCTTTACACGTGGTTCCATTGTCGGCAAACATGCCTTACTCTTTTATCGTCATCTGTCACTTGCCGTTAATCAAAGTGTGTGTTCCATTATAAATTATTTGTTAAAAGGATAGTAAATTTATTAGTTTATTTCATGAGTCTGGCAACAATGGCAGCCAATTTCAACAATTAAAGGTGCAACGAAGGAGCTGTATAATTTTTGCCATGAAAAGAATAGACACATTATTAGGCCCATTAAGAAATAAAACAATAAAAGACTTTTAGTAAATCCTTATAATTTAAGAAATTAATTAATAAAGTGAAGTTTCAAATAAATGATTGTTTTATTGCTTATTGGGCCTAATTATCTCTTTCCTTTTGTTCGAAAAACGTGGAGTGCCTTAGCAGCACCTTTCAATTGGTAAAAATAGCCATTTTCGCCAATAAATTAATAAAAGTTCATATTTTATTGAGGAGTTAATTTGTAATAGAACACACACTTTATTTATTTGGTGTAAAGTTTTGGAGCCAGTGGATAGCTCCTTAATTTAGGACACCACATATTTTTATTACTAGATATTTTAGAGATAATAATGCCATCATCCATGAAGGAACGCCAATCTTAGTTCATTGATAGCGAGCCCAGAAACTGGCATTGAGTCTCTTGGACAATTGTAAGGCCAGGCACTCGAGTGGGAATGCTGATGGTCAGTAAGCTCCACACGGGTACACAGACCCTGCCTCAGCAGGGTCGTTGTCGCTGAAGCCTGGGCGCAGTCAGTCAACAGTGGACTATTGACGGCCCTAGCTGCGGTTCGCGCCGTTCTCTGTCCCCCAAAATCAGCCCTTTCATTGGTAATTTAAAGTTTGTATTTAGAATTATAAATTTTTGTTATTCGGCACGTCAACTTAACGTTGACTTAACAGTTAAACTGTTAAGTCGAGTTAAAGTGTTTTGATAAAGTTAGAGTTTTGAAACCATGTGCGTTATTAGGGAGTTTTTGCCATCCACGGTAAACAGTAGGATAAACATTAAACAGTATTTTTTAACATTGAGCTCAATGTAAAAAATCAGCTGATTTTACCGTTTAACTTTATCGTGTTGTTTTAATGTAGGTTACAAAAGGGAGTTTTTGCAATGTACGATAAAACTACACGATAAACGTTAAACGGTAAAATCAGCTGATTTTCTCCATTTAGCACAATGTTAAAAAATAGCGTTTATCTACGACCATTGCAATAAGCACCAATTATGGTATTACAATAAACATTATAATGATATACATTAAAACACCAAAAACCAAGCCGTACTCTAATGACGACTTTAGAGTACTGGAGTCACTTTAGAGTACTGTTCTAGACCAATGAGAGCTCGGCATTTGACGGAAGTAGTGTCATAATAGTAGTTTATGCAACGATTGTATAATGAATGCCTTTAAGCCACGAGTGAGATGTAAGTTAGAACACGAGCGAAGCGAGTGATCTAAATATCTCACGAGTGGCTTAAAGGCATAATACAATCGTTGCATACACTGTTTTATCTACGACCAACAATATACGACAAAATTCCCCCCGAAGTTAAACAAAACTCATGACTTTTACTAATGATGGAATAGGTCAACTAAAATTTGAGGTTAGGCAAATAAGCAGACTGAACCATGAATCGTTGTGGAACAATCAGCTGATGGGATAAGTAAACTCAAACATGAATCGTAATGTAACAATCAGCTGATGTGCGAATTGCGTAATTGTTATTATAACACTACTTCCGTCAAATGCCGAGCTCTTATTGGTCTAGAACCAGTAAAGTGACTCCAGTACTCTAAAGTCGTCATTAGAGTACTGCTTGGTTTTTGGTGTTTTAATGCATATCATTATAATGTTTATTGTAATACCATAATTGGTGCTTATTGCAATGGTCGTAGATAATAACAATTACGCAATTCGCTCATCAGCTGATTGTTGCATTACGATTCATGTTTGAGTTTACTTATCCCATCAGCTGATTGTTCTTCAACGATTCATGGCTCAGTCTGCTTATTTGCCTAACCTCAAATTTTAGTTGACCTATTCCATCATTAGTAAGTCATGAGTTTTGTTGTTGGGGGAAATTTTGTCGTATATTGTTGGTCGTAGATAAAATAGTGTATGCAACGATTGTATTATGCCTTTAAGCCACTCGTGAGATATTTAGAACACTCGCTTCGCTCGTGTTCTAACTTACATCTCTCTCGTGGCTTAAAGGCATGCATTATACAATCGTTGCATAAACTACTATTAACGTTTATCGTATTGTTGTACCGTAGTTTTTGCGTAGGTGGCAAAAACTCCCTTTTGTAACCTACATTAAAACATCACGATAAAGTTAAACGGTAAAATCAGCTGATTCTTTACATTGAGCTCAATGTAATTGATAGAGCTTCTTATTAATTGAGCTTCCAACCGGTAAATAATACGTAAATTATCTCGCTACTGGCACACAGCTAAATGAGTGTTCCGATCGTCAATGTAAATAGCAAAGTTTTTGAGGGATAGGTTTTTGACCACCGTCAACTCTTTAGAATTTTCAGCCTATTTAAAAATGTGATAAATTCAGATTGACGTTAACTAAGAATTCCGCCCTTAGCGTCTTTTAGTTTTGTTACATCCCGGGTTGTCTCTCATTCTCCGTGTTGGCGAATGGAAGGAAGCTAACTAATTCACACCGTTTGCTGAACTTGGGGGAAACATTTTTCGAGGAAACGTCACACCCTCTGATTTCAATCTGGGGTGGATTTATCAGCTGTCGAGCTGCCATGCGCCTTTAGGGTCTAATTGCTCGCCCTTAACCATATCAGATAATTTTATTCGTAAAAATTGCACATTGCTTATTATAATTTAATGACAAACTGTTTATCCTTTCAGCGGGCAAAGCCGCTGGTATATATACTAGTTACTTAAAAAAATTAAGTAAAAAATCTAAAAAGTAGCTGGATTAAAAAGCTGAGGTTAGAACTGTAACGTTGGCCCGGGAACATATCGCACGTCACTGGACATGTATTTCCCCCGAGTGTTTCCTTCCACTTCCTCTGTTTGATCTTTCACTTGAACTTCTCCACTGAATGGATCAAGTTTCCAGGTTTTTCGCTCATTGCCTACGTTTGTTTCTTTTTTATAAACGTTCATACATTATTGCTTTTTAAAATGTAAACATTACGCCATCTTAGTTTATTTCTTCTTCTACTTCTTATTCTGCTATCTCAGTTGATTTCTTTCTATGATTAAGCAAACCTAAAGCAATAATTATTACCACTTCAATTTTCTGAAAACCTAACCAAAATTAAATTTAAAGTATAACTTTAAAATATTCCCGGGTATATCTTAATAAACGGGTCGTTTATTAATATTTATTGTATAGAAATTGGCTCCTAACGCCTTGGATGGTTCCCAAACATGAAACTAGTTTCTTAAAACAATGGTAAAATATTTTGCAACTGCTCAAATTCAGGTTTGTGGCATTTGTCCACACGCGGGATCAATGATCGGTTCGGTTGCGGCTATGTAAACATTCTCGAGGTCTTTCTAGATAATGAAAGATTTTATTGAGTAAGCGGTTTTCTGGGTTTTTATTAATGCTGGGTGAGAGGAGTCAGGCGTTTAATGTACTCCGCTTGTGTTCGTATAAACTGAGTTTTTAACTGTTGAAAAAAGAAGATTTTATTCAATAATTCTTTCCGAAATCATGAAGGTGGGTAGCTGAAAACAACCCCTTCTCCCCAAAACGTCAGCCCAAAACGACATAGGAAACTCTTTATTCTATTTATTGGGAGATCATTATGAAATGTTTTACTAGATACTAGAGTACAAACTGAATTTTTCTCAAATTAAAGGTTCAAACTTAAAATAAAATTCGCCTAAGTTGGGAATCAGTACTGGATGGGATCTGATTGGTGTCATTTGTTACTGAAGTGATGTAATTAGTTCGAGAACAAATAACCAACATGGAACTGCACCTAGCCGGCCATTGAACACTGAGTTACACTCGTCTAAGTGGGAGGCAGAATACTTGATGAGGCGGTTACCGTGATTTGTACCTGACGTTACTATTGTGTCAGTTTGAGAACACCGAGAGAAACCGCACCTCTCTTACAATAAATTGCTCTGAGCAGCTAAACATTCCCCGAATCCAGTTTTCTACACTAACATTTTATTGCAGTAAGTTGGCTTACACTTGATGATGCATTATTGATTTTATTTAGAAAAGTGTTAGCAATTAAATCCGCTTACCGTACTCATGCATAAAGGGTCTTTCAGGATAGTGTTCTATAAATTTGGTCGAAACAAAAACATTCAGTATGTCCTTCCGAAAATAAGCAAACTAAAATAAATAACAAAAGACATAATTGAAAACCGGATTGTTCACTCTTTGGCGAAAAGTGAACTGACTTTTAATTTAGTGAAATGTGTTTTGTACTCTCTTAACTCAAATCATTAAAAAAATCGTATTCCAAAACAGTATGATAATAATAAATTAGCCTTTTAGCTCCATGAACCTTTGAAAAATTCTTTCCTTCGCACCAAACTTCCTTATTATTCTTCAGAGCAGACGTGAGAATTAGTAACATTTTTCGCACTAACTTGTACTTTTCTTTAGACGGAAATGAATGCCTTCGAACTCAATAAAAACTTAAGTCTTTTGTTTCTTATTATTAAGACTCGGATCCTAAAACTTATTTTTAGAATTGTGAGTTATCATAGGCGAATTAAAAAAAATTAAGATTATCAATTATTTTATTTTACAAATGAAATATGATTTTTCTTATAACATATATATAATGTTATTATTTCTGTTTGTAAAAAGGTGCGTAAGCGATTTTTCGCCGTGAATTGTGATTGATACCTTTGGATAATATTATATTAGACTATTTCGAATGTCCTATTCGAATGATTATTTCAGATGTAGAATTTAAATTTTTTTAAAATAAAGATTGCATTTGTTTTTAACAGGAATCTCTTGAGCTTTTAAATTATTTAGATATGATCTTATTGTTTGAGTACAACAAAACAATACAATAATGGACCCTTGTAACTGAAAATTGCCTACTATGGTTCCAAATAATATTCAGTATTGCTGGATTGACTACAAGGGGAGGGGTGGTGTAGGCAATGGGTTTGCTGCAAATTGAAAACAACCACAAGGGAATTAATTATATCTAGGATTATGACATGGATAACAGGTGTATTCTGCGCCAAGCCACTCTTGACTCCAAACTTCAATAATCAAACATACACATGTAATACTACTAAGCTAAACAATGGTTTAAAGACGAAGACCCCCCTGTTCAAATTTAGAAATAAGAAGAGAATGAAAAATATGCAATAATGTCTAAAGCGAACCCTGTCATTCTAAAATTTTCTTCGAAAATGTTTCTCTCTATTAAAATAGGCTTTATTAATTGTTTAATAATGTTTTATTTTGGATTTCATGCCTTAGGAGTTCTAGGAAATATAAATGTGTATATAAAACACATAGAGATGAGCAAATCTTGATGTAAGTTGTTTAATGTTTTCAAGAATTCGAAGTTCCCACAAAATTCGAAGACAAATTTTTTCGTGGATCTTACTCGTTAAACTCGAATTAGCTAATCTTAGACTTAAAAGTTTATAAATGTAAGTGTTCTCCATTACAGTTGTCTACAATGGAGCTCAAAGCTCTAATAAACGATTGGTCTCTTACAAATATTTACGCCAAAGTAACGAAAGGCTCAAAGTATTGCCCTCCGAATGAATTAAATTTTGTAAAGTGTAATTTTCCATCTCTAAACAATTCAGCTTAGTTTTTTATGTAATTGTGTACGTTTCCCAATGTACATTTCACCACGGTGTGTGGCATCGTCAGGGGAAGCTAGTTTACGTAAGCACTAAATACACTATGAAAATTTTGAAGTTCAAGTTAGTTATTTACTTATTCACATGTTGTGTTCACTCGCGGGGCGATTCGCGGCCGCGGGCACGGTGCGCGTATGTAGTACTGACCTCAAGGGAGCCGACGGCGCGGCGACGCACTGACATCTGTGTTGGTCAAGGATTATATATGTCGTAGCCACATGCTGTAATTGGGCACTTCATGAAGTGTCCAGCGCTAACCGGGCACTTCATGAAGTGCCCAGCTTGCCTGGGCACATGGTGTAACTGAACGGTTTTATGAAAAATTACAGCATGTGACCAACAAAACTGGACTCTTCATGAAGTGCCCAACGCTCGTTAGGCACTTGCTGTAATTATTTCTTTTACACTACGTGTCCAGCTCAGATGCTGAGCACTTGATGTAAACACGTAAAACTGTTGTTTACGTTGTTGTTGATATTACCCGCGACGTATTATTTTCAATTATACAAATTAGGAACATTTTTTAAGACTTTTGTACAACATTAAGAATATGATTGTCTACCACTAAACCAGGCAATTCCTGCCTGTATGTTTTTTGTGATTGTTTCTTTTGTTTTCTGAGTTATTTTGGCTACACATCACTATTAATATTAATATCTAAACAACAGACGGTTTTAAAACGGTTTAGTGTTTAAATACTATTAATAATTATGTGTAGCCGAAATAATTCACAAAACATAAACCAATAATTCGGTTGATTAAAATTTTATCCTTCGATAAAATAAAAACATGTAACATTTTACCCGACACATTTGTAAGTAACATAACATAAACATTAATCTTAACCAATTTTTTTTCATTTTTCAATTGATTAACTTCTCACTTAGTCCCCCCTAATAAAACGTATAATAAATCAAAATACAGCAAGTTAAACAAATTTACAGAAAGTGCCATAAAAGTGTTGAAAAAATTGATAAAAACTATTCATTAGTTTCTTCTTTGGTATCAAAATGAAAACATTTACTTTACATACAGTTTTACAATTTTGTTTGTTCTTTTTAAAATTTTACTAGCATCAATCTCAATTTAGGTTTAAGTTTTTCTTTTACGTCAGAATGTATTAATTAAAATAACACCATTACCTCAAGCCTTTTCATTGTATTTTATTTGCTTGTAGAATAATAAAAAAGGTATTTGGGGCGCAGTCCTGTTTACTTAACAACTTTTCAGTGGTGTACGTTAAATCTTGTATTATTCCTGCTGACATCAGTACTATAAAAATAAGTTATTAAGTCAAATAAATATTTAGAAATTCGAATGAAGAAACTGTATAAGGGAATAATCTATTAGTGTTAAACGTTATTCAAAAATAAGGGGCTGCTAGAAAACGTTCCAATTTTAATTATCATTTCTTTTTTTTCTACTGGCGCATTACCTATCATTTTATACTTTTGTTTATTTTTCCAACTATTTGAAAACTATTTTTTTTGAAACTTTAAACTAATCATATGTATTTATTTGTTATTCTAGATTAAGTGGTTACTGTTTTATTGTGAAAAATAACTACGTTATTGTTAACTGTATATTTCAGTCAGAACTTAACTTACAAAACAAAAAAACATAATCCAGACTAAACGTCGACTAATTATATTTTCAAAAGGACTATGCAACTAAAACCAGTATTGGAACCACTAATAGAAAAATATCAAACAGTTGCATAGCAAACAGTAATATTGGCTATTTAGCAATTAGGATTTAATGTAAAAATCGGGATACACTTAACAAAGATTTTGAATCGTCCGCCCATCACGCCTCGATACTGTAGTTACATCATGTGTCCAAAGAGCGTTGGGCACTTCATGAAGTGTCCAGTTTTGTTGGGCACATGCTGTAATTTTCATTGAAATAATCGAGTTATACTATGTGTCCAGGCGCGCTGGGCACTTCATGAAGTGCCCGGGCTGTGTTGGGCTCTTCATGAAGTGCCCAATTACAGCAAGTGGCTACGACATATATTTTATATATATATAAACACATAAAATTGCTTTGAAGAAGAGCAACAAGAGTCGCACAGATTCTTTAGTCCCATCTAAACAAGCTCTGGTTATTCTAATTGCAATTCCTCCACACCCTGTGGATTTTTTTTTCTTGATGAAGTAAGATTGTGCCTAAGATCTTTAAAACTGAGTAGGTGGAAAGCGTAAGTTCAAAATCAGAATCTACATTCAGAAGGTTTGAATGTAATTTAATTTATTTATCAGAATGTTAATTCTATTTTACGTATATTCACTTTCCTTATGGATTTATTGTAAACCTTTTTCGAACGAAGTGAAACGAAGTGAATTATACTTATACGAAGTGAAACGAAGTTATACTCGACTTGAAAATCACTCTTTGTGAACTAACTCCTCTTTTATTATTTGATGAAAATTCGTGAAATTTGAACTACATCATATTTATACCCCACAGATTGTTTTAATCGATAAATGAGTAGTTAATTATACGTTTTAATATTTACTTTTTAATTAATAGCCTTCCTTTAATTTTACCGCACTTCGTTCGACCTATACGCGACATAGGAGCGTACTCCTAGTATTAAATATCATCATGAAAAATGCATGAATATAAAATGATAATTTTGAACTTCCAATAAATACTAATGGAGCCAACGGAGAGTTGAGGAGATTTAAACATTTAACTGTTGTGGAGCCTCCACGATACCCGATCTACATTACAAACACATTAGCAAAGTTCTGTGGCCCTGACAATATCGGGCTTCCGCTGGTAGCACTCCCCAGTAAATGAATTCATGGGTACATCTGAATGATGTATTTCAATAACGATATTTTGCATTTACAAATATAATTCATCATTTAAAGTTTACATACCACAATAAATCTGATGTTGTTAAAAAGCAAAAATTAGGGGTGTGCGAGTACTCGAGAATCGAGCTTTTTTCGAGCCGAGTATACACTACTCGACTCGACTCAACTTATTGCAAAATACTCGAAAGTTCGAGTCGAGTAGTTACTCCCGCCGTTTACCCAAAATCGGTACGTGCGAAAGAATATTACGGCCGTTTTTCACAATGTCAATTCATCTTTAACGAATATAACTGAAGCCTCGATTGTTATACTTGAAGTAAAAAGTACTTTTTAGTTATTAAAGACACATAAACCTTTATATCACTCTATCTTTTCTATAGTTTGAGGTTATTTATTATTACATCTCTTAAAAAATTATTTTTGTTATATTTTAGAAACCATTCCAAATAAATAAATACTTAGTTTTTATGTTGACAGTTACATGAATAAACATGTACCTGTGTGAATAACTCAAAGGAAATATTTGAATCATGAATTGAGTCAGGTATTGAGTCAGGTAATTGGTCATGGCTTATAGTCAGTGTTTTCATTTAATTTTAAAACCCAGGTAAGCCTTAAACACAAGTTAGGCTTGAAAAATATATAAAATCAAGAATTATTGTGAGTTTAAGTAAAAGGTTTTCTTTCTTTTTTTGGTATCGTTTATTTGTATATCTGCTCTTAGTTCAGTAACTTTTTAAGTTTAAAAATCCTCAAAATTGTAATTTGTATTTTAGTAATGACAATAATTTTTTACCACTATGTAGAAACATGATGACTATTATATTATAAACTTAAAAAAAAACTCGACTCGAAAAAAGCTCGAAACTCGCGGGTATTTTTCAAAACTCGACTCGACTTCAAAAATCACTACTCGCACACCCCTAGCAAAAATATTAAATTTGAAATATTTCAGGAAGGATTCCCAAAAAACTACAATTTGTATTTCGAAAGGGCGCAATAAGGAATTTGAGTTCTATAAATGTAATAAGTAGTAAACCATAATGTAGCCTACAAATTCATTCGCTGGTAGTTGAAAAATCTTAAACGATAAGGAGCTTTAAATAAGATTATTTTTAACTACAAGACATGTATTCGGTCTAACTATTTCAAAAACTTCCACCGCCGCCGCATGACAGTTTTGTTGGCCCGATTTCCGTGTACCATGACCTAACACATTTACCATATCTCTTCCATAAGCTTCCTGACACATCAACACACCATGGCAAGAGTTAGGTACAATTTGGTTTTGTGTAGCGGTTGACATCACTCGTGACCGTATCGTTTGTGTTATTGAGGGTAGAAGTATTTTTAAATCATACAAAACCTGGAGTTAAAAGACCCAATAGAAGCTTCAGAGTTAAACCAGGTCATATGTGTACATTATAATAGTAAGTAAACAAGAAAACAGTAACAATTGTTTTAAAGAGATTGCATTTCATTAGTGACCTTATAGATTCTTTTAACTTTAATTTTATTATAATTAATATTTTTGACAATCGTCAGTGGTCAAAATGTATCAAAATAGTTATGAATTGATATATTTTATTAGTATCAAACTTTGTTTCAATAAATAACAACAGTTTTAAATATTTAATTTTGTTCAAATACTTATTTAAATTTTATTTTCTACAAAAACCGCTATCTAAAATGTTTTCGTGACTCTTATGGTTTTCAAACACAGATATTGTTTTTGTCAGATAGTGTTGTTGTTGTTGTTGTCAGATATTGATTTTTCATGATGGCTGCATGTTGCCCTCGTAGGATGTTTTGGCAATTTTAATATGATGACCCCATCTGTATCATTGTTACGACCTCTCAACCAATGTTCAGCCTGTTAAATGCAAATTCCGCTATCACGCTATTTTTGCATTATGTTCCTGCACTAACTTAATTGTCGCATTGTATTTGGCCAAAAAACTAGCTTTAAATAATGGAATACCGCTTTCACTTTTGAACAAATTATTTAGGATCCATAATGGCGGGTCCAAGATAACAACTGAAATTGAGTTCCCGCTCAAAATGAAGTATTAACAACCCGACAACGTTTGGGCGTGGTAAGGGTTTGATTTTTGAAAAAATATAGAAAAATGTTTGGTGGGGGCTATTACGGGACACGTGGTATAATTAAAAATCAGCAAAAATGGAGTTACGCCTTTCGTGATGTTTGTGACTAGTAAAAAATTATAAACCTATAATAAATACACGATCAAAATCATGTTTCGAGCGTAATTAAAAAATATATAGAAATAAAAATTAAAATTACTCATCACAAATACAGGGTGTTTCGAAACTCTCTCCCGAAACTCCGTGGGCACGTTCCTTAGGTCAAAACAAACAAAAAATGTCATATAAGTATAGGGTCTTTCTCGCTCCGTTTACCGTTTGTGAGTCAGTTTGTGTTTTTCAATTAAAACTCTTTAACTTTAAAACGGCTTAAGATAAATTATTGAAACTTGGTTCGTAAACTATAGTTAGTATGGCCAACATTTTCACCAATTTTCAATTTTTTATCTTTTGGAATTTCAAAGTGGCGGCCTTTTAAAAATTTAATTCATTAATATCTAAAACATTTGAAAGGTTAACACTAGCCTTTTTAACAAAAAAAATTATTCGCCATTTCATTACAAACCTAACGAGACTTTATTTATTAAAATCGGATAATAAATAAGCGAGATACAGCAATTTAAGTAAAGCATGTCATGGCATATTCCATCCAGAGGCCGGCCCGCGAGACCGGGGCGCCCCGCAACGCGCTGTAACAATGACGGTCTCGCGCTAGTCGCATGGAATATGCCATGACATGCTTTACTTAAATCGCTGTATCTCGCTTATTTATTATCCGATTTTAATAAATAAATTGTAGTTGTGTTTGTAATGAAATGGGGAATAAAATGTATGGCAAAAAGGTTAGTTTTAACCTGTCAAATCGTTTAAATAATCGTTTAAATTTTTTAAATAACTATATTTTGCGTACCAAGTTTCAATAATTTATCTTAAGCCGTTTCAAAGTTAAAGAGTATTAATTGAAAAACACAAATTGACTCACAAACGGAAAACGGAGCAAGATAGACCCTATACTTATATGACATTTTTTGTTTGTTTTGACCTAAGGAACGCGCCCACGGAGTTTCGGGAGAGTTTCGAAACACCCTGTATTTATAACTGGTGCGTGGTCCTTAAGTTACGTATGAAAAATCGATGGAAATAACAACGGAAAATAGTCATATAGTGTTGGTTTAAGCCGCTGTTATTTTAGTGCCGAGCACTACTTAAATTGGATAATAGAGCACATTGCATAAAGTAGTATATGATGGAGAAGTCTACAGAGTAAATGAAGAGATATATTGCATCAAATGTGTGAAGAGAGAAACGTAACACTTCTTTTACTTACAATGAGTTCTAGGTTTCGAGATTTAACTCTAAGAAAACAACAAACACAACTTTCAACAACTTCAAAGCAGCTCACTTTCCCCCTAAGGAAAACTTTAGGTCCGCGTTTGAAGAGTTATTTATTCTCTTACCTTTATAAGAATAAAAATAACCAAAAAAGCAAATAGCGTTGGTTCCTAAGGATTAAAAATGATAACATTTAAAACAAGAATAGTATACAGGTTGGGTTTTAAGTGCTTTCAACCCTCCCCCTAAATGTTCCTCTATTTTCAGATATTAATCCAAGACCACCTCCAAACATTGTTGGGTAGTAAGTATTGAATTTTAATCAGTGGTCATTTTCGGCCACCATCTTGATCCCACCACGAATTCTAAAATATGTTTTTTTTCAAATGTGAGGGTGGCGTTTTTTCTAACTAAATTTGGACACTGATTACAATGCAATCATTTCTTTGAAAAAAAATTAATGATTCGTTATCAACATACACAACATACCAGCGCGTGATTTTATTTTTATTTCATTTGTAGAAATAACATTATGCTTTTAAAAGTAAAGCCTCAATCTAAAATAAAATAATAATAACAAATAACCACCATGAGACACTGTTGAACGATTTTCACTTGAAAATGACAGTTGAAAAACAAATTTTATAAGTTCTTAACATCTTGAAAACAACTCAATATTTTGCAGTTTTTGGCGTTGCAATCGGCGTTGAAATATTTTGTTTTAAATGATGGGTCACCTTCATATTTGAAAACGAATTTTACCCAAGAATACGGATTCAAGATGGCGGCCATCAATGACCCTTCACTCAAAATGAAGTGGCTACTTACTGCCAGAGAATCTTTGGCTGTGGTCAGGAATTGATATAAAGAAATATATAGAACAAACTCGAGGCGGAGTATCATTTAAAATTCACTTTACTAAAACCACCATATTAAAATTGAAAAAAAAACAACTTTTAAGGTGTGGTTAAATAACAGAATTATATAACTTCCTAACTTCAAAATAAAACACAAAATCAAAATAAATGTAATCTCCATGTATTGCTTCCCCTACATAAGTCAAGACTACTTTCAGACTTTCTCGTTTCTTTAAAATAATCTGACGATGTCGGTTACAATCTTTAATACTTTTTTTTCAAACAAATCGGTGTGGTCTTTGTAATTTTATTACTCTAACTTAGGTTATAACTGGCTCCAAAAGAAATGCCTGCAAATTTGTACACTGGCTGATCTCTCTACAATGTATTTTTGCATCGGCGTCAGTTGATCTCGAATCATTTGCTTAAAGGTAAACCAATGGTGTCCAGGGTAAACAATCATGAGCGATAACGATCTAAAGAGATGTATTTTTTGTTTTTCATACGGACCGAGTGGGCTTAAAGCTGACACTTGTCGCAGGGCAAACGATTATTTTACCTACAACCGTCATTAAGTTACAGTTACATTATCAATTTCTGCGGTTGTTTTCAATTTGCAGCAACGCCGTCGCTGATCCCGTGAGCCTGGTAATCCCTTGATTATACAAACCATCTAGCGATATTAATGCGTCAGCAATTAGTGCATTACTATTGTCTTCGGTCTTATTGTCAACGTTTTACTTGGAAAATTGGATTGGCACTTACTTAAGGAGCACTAAACTACACTAATCCATTTTTATATTAAATATCCACCGCGTGTGTTATAAAACTGTTACCGGAGCAGCTCCGGCGGCGGTGGTCGCGCTTTAAAGTGCTATGGAACTGTTATTGCACTAATAAGAAACATAAAATTTAGATGAACATAATTTAATAATA
Source organism: Flexamia atlantica (assembly GCA_035578135.1). Classification (NCBI taxonomy): domain Eukaryota; kingdom Metazoa; phylum Arthropoda; class Insecta; order Hemiptera; family Cicadellidae; genus Flexamia; species Flexamia atlantica. Next base: position 125,347 of record JAQJVK010000095.1, on the reverse strand, counting down.
AATCCAAATCTCATAGCTTATCACCGTTCATATTTATTACATTAAATAAATAGCTTAAAGAGGTTTGAGCGATGATTATCAAATGAACAAACTATTCCAAAAATTAAATTAATTATAACTGTACATCTGAATCATGCTCTGAAATGTGCCGCTTATTACTGTGCACTCTCTAGTGCTTGTAGTTAATGTATATGGAACATACAGCAGTGTTTTCTGAATCATTATAACTTTAATAATATATAGAAGTTTTTGGTAGTCATTTTGGTAGCCATTTTGGTTTTTGGTACAACAACTATCACTAGTAGGTTGTACAATTTATTTTACCGAACATAATTTTCGATAAGAAAAAAATATTGAAATTCTGTAGGAACAAATATGGTAAGATAAACAATTAAACAATGTTTATAGAGATAATCAGTTTCATTTCCAGTTCAGTACCGGGATGAATGGCAGCCAAATCCCCGGCGCAGCGACCGAGAATCTATTGACCAGATTATTGCGATAATTTGATTGTTTGTTCAAGCCTGGGTGATAAGCTCTCTTAATACAAAGGTTAACAACGTATCTCTGATTTAAGACTTGTATTTTTGATCGAAATTTGAATTTGTTTTAGCACAATTTGTTCGGGTCATGTATCACATTAATCATAGTTACTATATATTGAGTCTGTTTTAGATCAAACTAAATAGTTTTAAGTAAAATTATAAACATACATTTTGAGACTGAAAGTCTGTAATTGGTAGTTATATATGACATTTAATTTTTATAAATGAGCGTTGCGTAATCGAGATGTCAATTGAGGTCAGCTGTTTTTTTTTATATATTCTGTTTACAAAAATAAACTTGTAAAATTAAAATGTTTTTGAGGAAGTAGTTATGATGAAATTATTATTTTCGAATAATCTTCTTGTTGTTGTAGCTATATGCACCCTTGTTTGCTTTTTGTTTGTCACTATTTAGCATTCTGTTTTTAAATTGGGTGTTAAGTGATAAGTGTAAATATATACACTATCCTATGACAATATACCAGTCATAAGCGATAAAAACGACTTTCCACTATCGTCTACTATTCCGCTATGATGTGTAAGATGTATCATTTTAGAATAATAATCCACTGTATGTAATTTTTTTACATTGTTAGTAACGGAGTAATATTTTGAAATTTCCATAACAGCCAGGTTTCCCTGTCGAAACTGCACTAACGACAAATTCAATTGAATTAGTGCAGAGTAAAATGGTTTTCGCCAGTACAGGCCGCTGTGAAACTTAATGGTTCGCAGCCCCTGTTACATTTCGGTAATAATTAATAAATGTGCAAAAAGCCTGCCATGTAGTTGGTTTGTATATTCCATTATTGTCTTTACTAAATTAGCGGACAATGCCACTCTGAGTCAGCTTATTCGTTGTCAAGCCGACAATCACGTATGTTAAAATAACTTGAAAGAATGATAGAGTCATTACAATAAAGGTTTTAAAGAGGAAAGAATCGTTTTTAGGAGCTTCGATGCAATACAAATAAAAATAACATTATAAACTGATTACTACTATTTCTATACCATTTGATCCTGCTTTATTGATAGATTGACAGTACTTAGATTGAAATATTGCTAAAGCCGTGCGTAAATAATTAACTACTAACACATAACCTGCCTATGCCAGAAAACTGTTTGAAATGTATCTTATCCTACGAACTTTAATACTGATCAACTTCAAGTTTGTTGGTTGAAACTTCAATGATTACATTGTCATTATTTCCAAATAGATCAACAGAGGAATTCTATACAAGTGAAATAAAAAGAAACTCTAAGCATTATATATGACTTCGCAATGCAGCGCGAACTTGGTTGAAGTAACGCTGTTCTTGTTACTTCATCCATTTTCTTTCTACTGATATGCAGATTATTTGTTAAATCGCCTTGTGCAAACTTTTATCAATAAAAAGCCCACTCCACCTTCATTGTCATTATTATTGACTATATTTGAAGTGTAAAAACAAATTTCGTAGACAATAGCAATTATGCTGACGAACTATTCAATTAAGTTATCTTGTTATCGATGTGTTGAAAATTAGATTGTTGTAGACTTTCAAACCTACAACAAAACCTCAATCAACCTTTTTTGTAAATTTTTCACTAAACTTTTCGATAATCGTTTAGGAATTAATAATTTCATTTGAGGAATGTGTTTTTGTTAATCATATCAACAAATATCAACAAAAATATTAACCGAACAAACCAATTAACACGGTACGGTTCATGTACGGTTTTGTACATTGAAGCGTATTAATGTTCGTCTATTAATGTTCGTCTAATATATATACAACCGCTGGTGTAACTCAGGTATACGAACTGTTTTCCACTTCCCGATTACCTACAGACTTGAAATTTTGCACGCACTTCCCTTTTTGCCTGAACATATGGGGAAAATTATCAGAACTCACAATTTTTAATTTTAACCCCCTCAAAAAAATTATTGAAAAGTCGCTAAAAAAGCTTTTTGAAATAAAGTTATTTGGAGCTCTAGTGGCCGAACGGATGGTCCTATCGAAAAACAGACTGCACCATGTGCCACGGATTTTTCACGATCTACAACTTTGGTCCTATGACTTTTTGCCCTATCTCGTCTCCTTCACCCTTAGATAGCTCTAGAATTTGAAATTTTCCGTTTTTCCAGCTCCAGTTGGCTTGATATTAAATGTAGAGGCCTGAAATATGCTACACATCATCTCTACAGCATATATATTACAAATCACCAATAAAATAACTAGTTCTTAGCATGAAACTGCATATAAAGTTGAAAATCTTCGAAATTTTCCTATGTCTCCAATTTTGATTCTGTAATCCAGCCATATAGGTTCTCGCTAATCTTCCTTACCATCATACTGTATCTTATAGTAGAATCTATAAGTTCTGAATCTTCGAACTAAGTCGGTAATGCAGTATTAACAGTTTAGCAATATAGGCATTGTTAAATTAAATACTTTATTATTATACTTTTTGAATTATCCTGCTATATTTTTATTAAATATGTAACGAAAACAATTTAGAACCACAATTCTTTTCATTCTTGCCTTAAAGTGTAGTTTATTCTTATGGAGCTTACTAAAACATGTAAAATTTCGCTATGTTGGATTGAATATGTTGCTTTGCATTTGAAATTCGCCGAGTATGCAGGTCAGCTGCAGCGGGGGTATTTCAAAATCGAATTGCTCAATGTCTTACTTACTACCTGATATAAAAATGTAGACTTGTATAAACCCTGAAAAAACAGGGAAGACGTTCTTGAGAGGGTTAAGAGTTTTCGTTTGAAACCCCGAAACTCTCTGAAGTTCAGCATTTGCCAAATTCGCTTAACAGGAAATATATAACAATAAATCATAAATAAAATATGAATGTTTTGGGTTTCTCCAAATCTAACCGAGCGATACTACCTTCGTGTCCTACTTATGTTTGTTCCTTGTCGTGGTTATCTCGATCTTCTGTTACTTGGTGGTCCCAACTGTCCGCACATTCCAGGAACTCACACGGAAACTCGGTTTGGTCTAAGACAAAGATGAGTACGACTACGCGTTGCAAGATGCTGCGCAATTCATGACAGGCCCGAGACTCCGCTCTTTCTTTGTTCTCTTTTGTAACATGGGGGCTCCTGGAGCAATCTTGTGGGACAAGTTCAGAGACCTCGTTTGCGAGGATCACATTGAAAGGAATCCCCATGATCCAAAGCTGGCCTACCATCTTGCCCTCGTCGAAATTGATCGTAGTTTACGCCGTCAGGGTTCCTGTTTATCCAATTACGATCTCCCTGATATGGAAGAAGACACTACTGAGTTGGCTAGGGAACTGCTCATCTATGGTGAAAATCAACAAAGAGCGTTGGTTGAGGAGTGGGTAGTCAAACTGTCTGATGATCAGAGGCAGGTTTTTGATTACATTCGTTCACTTCTTAATAGCCGCGGGGTTTGTAGGTCATACAAAATGATCTTTCTGGATGGGCCAGTTCCCACTAATGTTGGCCGGTTACAAGAGCCAAGGTCAGACGATAGAATCAGTCGGTGTTGATCTACGCACGGATTGCTTCACGCATGGTCAACTCTACGTTTTGCTGAGTAGAGTTAGGCACCGAAATTGCGTCGCAAACCAATCTGACAAGAAAGGTTCACTAATCCCTAACCGATATTGCGTCGTGAGGGTGGCAGGTACCTGTAGACTGCAACACCACGCAATGATTTAGGAATGTTACCCTCGTCCCCCCCGCCTGACCAGTTGACGAACCACAAAATATTTGTACTCCACAAATGATTTATCAGTTTTGCATAAGACACCTTTTGCGATCCTCATTACAAAAATTATAAATCAATGATATCAATACAGAAATAGCCCTTCAGAAAAAATTTTATGAGTTGCATTCCAGCACCATATAAAATAAATCGAACGATATAGTTGATAAATTAATTAGTTACCGGAAATAGAAATCAAACAGTACGGCGATTAATCAAGTGAAATCAAGTGTTAGTACGTTGGGTTACGTAAAAACCTTGCACTTTTTGATACAGCTTATATCCACTTGGCAGGTGTAAAGAAGATACCAGTAGAAGTATTTTTGTCCGAAGAACCAATCTTGAATTCTTGTATAACACCTCCTTAACAGCCATTAAAGCTAAGCATCTGTATGAATTTTCAAATTTAGCCTGACTCCGTTGCTCACTCGCCACTTCCCTCCAAGGGGCGATAACGAAGGGTTTTTAAGGAATTCCTGTGTTCCGACTTCGAAGGCGAGGCGAGGAGTCAGTGCTTGTCTCATGTGATTCTAGGAAGGGCTGCGGCGCAATATCGGTCTACCCCTGGGACAAGATTTAGAGTCACGGCGCAATTTCGGTGTCTACCTGGATTTTGCGGTGCAATTTCGGTGCGCCCATGTGAAGAACATAGCCTTTAACGACCTCCTTCTTTAATACTGATAAATACGTCCTCAGTAGGCTAGGGGATCTGCGAGATGATGAAAACTCCTCGTTGTAATTAGACTATCATGCAGTACGATAGGGGGTCTGCTTAAAAAACGTCCCCGGTGTTGTACATAGTTGTTTAAAATTATGTTGTTTTAATTGTTTACGGCAGAGGCAAAGGGAGAGGGCAACAATTAAGGCTTCGTCAAACTCCCCATTTTTTTTCGTTGGTGTAAATAGATCTGATTTTTAACCTTTTCACAGGCAGAGGCAAGGGGGCCTCCCTTAAAACGAACTCCCCATTTATATTATATCTATTTTGTTTTTATAGTGTTGTAAATACATGGTTTCTACGTTTCCTGACCTCCCGTTTTGGCGAAACTGGATACGCCTACTATAAACTATTGCTAGGTAAACTGACAAGGAAATAAAATTGCATTAATTCTTCCTTAATACAAAAGTTATTCGTTATTGAAATCCAACTTTCCTAAATCATTTCATCTAAACAATATATTTCAAAAGTAATTTCAAAAACCCATCTGCATTCCTCAAAATTCATCCCAATAAAAACATAATCAAAATCTTTAATCACCGACAGCACTAAGTAAAAACACATACATAGGCTCTCTTCTCACATCCAACTTAACTAATTCTCATCGATAACATTCGAATATGAATATACCTTCATACACATAATTTTCACCGACCCTTACAATATCCGTTGAAAATTCATAACTTTATAAGTTCTTCATCAGTTTTCTTTGAAGTACGTACACAAAATCTCCAGCTTAAAATAATCACAACACTGGCAATTAACGCCCTATTGGGGTCCTTCAATATAGGGTATTGTTCAACTGCATGGAACACAAACGGGGGCCTGGGGGCGGAGCCCCCAGCGAGCGAAGCGAGTATTCGTATATAAAGAAAGGTCAAATAAGGAAAGTGAGTGACACTGCAATAATAGTATCTAATTGTTTCAGTACTTTTATAAACATCCAGTAAATACTTTTTTAAACGCCTGTTATGTTTTTTTACAACTGGACGCTAGAGATCAAAACCCTGCTGACAGTTTTGTTGTGGGTAAGTTCTAAAAAGTTTAAACCAACAAAACTTTAACAATAGAAACTAACTTCTACCACGTCAGTTGGGACAGACGTAGCTGGAAGTGACGAGTTTCTTGCTTTCCAAGGCGATTTGCCTAATTGCGCCAAAGGCATAAAAAAGAGTAAACAATTTTAAAATGAAGTAGGTGATACTGATTAGGCCACTGGTTGATTTCCGTCAGTTTTATACGTACTTGTAAAGCGTCAACAATGGAAAGATAAAAAGAAGCTGTCTTGTATTGTTAAGTCTGTGGCTACCAAGACTGACTAGCTTCTTCGAAACCTTGGTTCCTCCTAGTCTCTTTGGGAATCTTGATTCCCGGTGGAACTTGGAGACCCAGTCAGATCCAACCCCCGGGGGGAGTTGTGGTTTGTGCAAATGGGACGGGATGACTTACCTGACTTACCCTTACCTCATGGGCTCCAGGGTCTACCAGTCTGGTGCAGGAACCGTCCAGGGTGAGACATTCCACTGCAACAAGGAAGGCTCCTGGATGGGAGTCCTTGTCTGGGGGTCCTTGGAGGCCGTCGAAAGGTTACAGGGTTTTTGTCTTAGGAGGAGCCTCGAGGATAGGTTGGGAATGCTTCTCTCTTCTTTTAGAGGCGGGGGTGACGGGCCCCGCCATACCTTTCCATACCTGCAAATATACTAAATACACTTTTCTTCCCTAAACTACACAATAGCCAAAACAAAGGGGGACGTACCCAGCCGGAAACGCCGGGGCTTTAGTTCATTCAAACTCTAACAATCTAACTGGTCATAAAGTTAAGAATATTCGTTTTCCTTTTTCTTGTTCACATGTAAATCAATGGCATCAATACATTCACTGCTTGGTTCCCTCATCATTCCACTAGAGTTAACTACACAAAAAAAACTAAAAATATAAATTTTAAACCTTTAGCTGATATTTTAAAATTAGATAAGGAATAAGATGAGCGTTAAAACAATTATTGTGTTACATATACCTAACTCCAAGAGTTGGTTAATTTTTTTTGTGAAACTGACAAAATATACTGGATGAGGACAATTTTTTTTCAAAACAGTACAATGATCAAATATTTGGGTTGACTAATTTTACAAGTATTCAAAGTTAAAGGAAATTGAAAATACAATGATTCTTTATAAAAAATAAGAATTTTGAAATATCCATTAAATCTGGGTGTTTTTTCATCAGTAATATTTCTTAAACCATATAAAATATAATTTTCAACATAATTCCATATCTACCAAACTATAAATTTTTATCTTCATAACTTTTTACCCTTTGCCATGTATACTCATGCAAAGGGCAGAAGAGATATTTAGAGGTATAGACAGAGGAAGCGGAAACATCGAACTCGACGCCGCCGGAACTGCAGACAAAGACGCCTGTCGATAGAGACGAGAACATACAGGGACTAGGTGTCAGATTCGTATTGTAATCAAGCTGCGTTTCAAGCGTTTTTTAAGTGCTCTAAATATCATCGTTAATTACTGAGCACTTAAAACAAATTTCAAAATATATAAAAGATTAAAAAGTATATGTTTAGCCTCTGAAATTTTTATCCCAACGTAAATTTCGTATACATCCTGAAACATGTTAAAGGATCTAATGACAATGTATGTTAAATGAATCTACACGCACCGGACGTGACGCGGCTACTGTATGATTAGGTTTGGATTATTAGGTTAGCGTTTGAGATGAGGGGACACACCGGCACCGGTTCAACCCTGGAAATCGATACCTTTGCCGTTCTATGTGTACTGCTCTGACTTGGTACGTATATCAGTTGGATAATAATTAAAAAAATAGTGGCATGGGTTTCAACAGTTTTTTGTTTAAGTCACCAATTTTTCTTTTACATTATCGTCATCGCCTTTGGTGTGTACTTTGATTAGGAGAAATACGAAATAAACAATATATCGTTGTTTAAGTAAATGTTTATTATGCATGTATATCGGATAAATCGTTCGAAACATTGCCTCATGCTATAGGAATATATACATATGAGACTCATGCTATAGGCATATGAGATTCATAAATATATTTTTCTTAAATTTTCGTTTTTTGAAAATATTATAAATTACTTGGTAATAACACATTTACAATTTACTCAGCTTAATTTAGCATTTAATTTAGCTCAGCTAATTTAAAATCAGCTTTTACTTTGCCTTATTGTTGACATGACAGCCACTCGTTGCCGAAAATCTACCGTGTACTTCTGATTAGAAATGCATGAAAGTTAACAGCTGATTACAACAATGCAACGATATTGTAGGTTGAGTTTAAAGAATTGGAATATGCAAAATACATGTTCTGATTAAAAGTATGTTATATTTTCTGTGTAGAATGGTAAAATATCGCAACTAACTAGCCCGATAAAACTGTACTTTCCCGTTTACCTTCCGGGCTAGTAACGTAATATTAATAAAGCTAATGTTTCAGTTCCTGTACTTAAGCGAGTATTTCTTAGACTTTTAAACAACAGGGATCTTTAGCAACGATGATAATGCTAGAGACGGACATTTTTCATCTCATTTCGTACGGTCAGTGGTTTTAAGTTTACCGTCTTTTTAGTCGATATACAGTGCAGTAACAAGAGTGATTGTTACAACCAAGTTGATCAGGCGGTAGGCCTACTTTAAGACAGCACCTTCAGGAGAAGCAGAAAAGAATGGTGTTGGAGACAGGAAAGGTTGATAGCACAAGGAAGCGCCGGTCACATTATAGGGGAGTGTGTTATAGGACGGTGGGACCAATTTTATTGATCAACTTACATTATAGAAATGTGAAATTTAATTCTGTTACATATTTAACCGTAACAGTTATTAGCTTAGACTGCGTGCGTATCCAAGCAGTTTAAAGGGTAAATAAGGGAAAAAATTAAAATTACATTTTATTTTCAATAAGCAAAATGAACCATTAATTACAATCGTGTTTTATTTTGCAACCCATTATCTTAGCATATTAGTAGGAATTTGTAATTTTCAAAGATTGAAGTGTTGTTTATGGCTGGGATCCGCCCATTACATTTGCAGTAAGGACGAGGAAGTAAAGAGCCCTTGTCTCCTCCTTCCCATTAGTGCAAGCTATAAACTAGAGGAAGCTAGGGCTTGGACCAAAATGACTATTTTCTGACTCAATAACGTAAAAAATAAACTGCCTTTACCTTATTTTTTACCCTCTATATTACGGGTGGAAATTTAAAGAAAATAAAACTTACGAAATTTATTTCCAGGAAAAAAGTAGTAATTAATTTTTTTGTTTCTATACAACGTAATTTATAGATTACAGTTTAAAGAAATATTTATCGTTATTGAAAAACTAATGGTGTTTAGAAATCATTTACTACTTTTACCTACGTTCCGTTTTAAAATTGACTATTTCCCAAAAACGGATCGGGCAAGAATCCAATTCCGACTGTTTTACTTGTGGTTCAGTGGTCCGATTTTGAGCGATCCCGTAGATAATATCGCGCCGGGAATGGTTTCCTCTTCAACCAATTCACAACTAATTCAAACTAAACAAAGATATCACTTTAAATCAAAATATCTTAAAATTCCTGTTTCCCACACGATCAAGACTTTGCATTAACATGATACCTTAGACATGATAATACCTTAGAGTGAATCAGCTTATTTAAAAATTCTTCTTCATGGTAAAAATTGTATACAATAAATATATCTCAGCATTGTAAATTTCAAGACATATACTTTACGTTGATATCAGTCAAAAATTAAAATTTGTTCCAATCTTAATTACTTTTAAATATGTAACCATTATTGTTGTTTACTGGAAAATAGTGTATTTTAATTTGTACAATGCAAAGATATATTACATAAGCGACTCGTCGACCGCAATAATCATCGATCGAATCCATCTTTGTACTGCTTCTGAATCTGGTCCACTCAAGGAACTCCAACTGGTTTTATTTTATAAATCGAGAATTAAAAACATCATGGTAGCAAAATATCATCGTAATTGTTTTAATATTTTACTCTCACTATCGCTTGACAAGCTAATATATAATGAAGAAAGAGAATGATTATCCATTCTTTCGTTCTAAAAACTGGCATTGAATCTCTTGCCCAATAAAATGTCGTAGAAACTGACAGTTTAAATGTTGCAGTCCATATTGACTGATTGCCCGGAGACATATTCGTATGTTTGAGTTCCTTTGCTGATAAATGCGCATTAAGGTATTCAATTACTGTAGTTCTATTCAGAGTAAATGAGTAAGTCATTAAATTTATCTTAAATTTTTATGTGTCCGTCTTAAACCTAACTTCCCCTAGCTATTACTATGAAATCTTTATTGTTCAGTTTGGTAAACTTTTTTGAATAAACGCCATTACTCGAATATTACAGCTTTATTAGTCTATATCTGTTGCGAATATGACCACAGTTAACCATCCGCACGGTAAAATAGCTGATTGAGGGCCACAACGCTAAATTGTCGATCAAAGTCTGTTTAATGGACTAGCAATACATGGCGGCTACTGGGTCGGAAGCTTTCATGTCGGAACGTCGGGTTGGGCAATGCTATTATGTATAGAGAAAATTGTGTTACTTTTTTTACAATTTTTTATTATGTATTTCCTTTTGAACAAGCAAAAATCATTAAAGAAACAACTAAAGAAAGAATTATAGAAACATACGTCCGTTCTCTGACTCAATGTCATCACTGATCTACCTTTATTTCCCAGATTGGGTATGCCCTTAAAATCACTAATTTTAAAGATCGACAAGCTCATGAATGAAATATTGAGAACAAAAGGGTATTTTTTATATTTAATGAAATGGTACGGAATAGTCTAATTTACGGCTAAGCAATGGCAACAATTTTCATTGAATACTGTGACCAAACAGTGGTAAAAATATTTTTCTTCATCAGTACTCTAACACATAAAACGTTCAAAAGAACATGATCATTAGGTTCGTAAATTAGATGGCGATTCTTCGCGAATACAAAAACTGCCCAGCAATGAAAATTTAATCATTAGCAAATTTTGCATCTTTACCGATATTGTATTTGACCACATTATCACACTGTGTTGCGTCCCAAAAGCTATTTGAAGCTGGATGTTTCCAGGCTATACAACGTCACGTGAAGAGGTGTTGCAGATAGGCACAATAAGCCCGGCCATAACCCGGCTGCAGCGCGAGGTTTACTGCCGGACCGACACCTGCGCCGACCTCTGCGCTCTCGTCAACCTTCCAAGTCTCCATAACAGCTATCTCAGAAAATAAATGGGTCATCGGTACGTGGTCCTATTTCTTTTAAGAGGTTATTTGTTTTCATTTTTAGCTCAGTACCTCCGAGAGCATGATAAACTAAATATAATGTAGCCACTTGCTGTAATTTGGTACTTCGTGCCACTCAACACTCTGCCCGGGCTCTTTATGAAGTTCGGTTATTTCAATCAAAATTACAGCATGTGCCCAACGAACTGGACACCAACGCTCGTTGGATGCAAGCTGTAGCTTTTGGGGCTTGTTGGGCAGTCGCTATAAAATCTTTTAAAATAAATCCCAGTCTCTGTTCAAGGAACTAATGTTTATGCCAAGTTAGGGTCACGTGGCCCTTTCTTACACTTAACCAGTAGTATAAAATATAAGATAAGTGTATAATGTTATTTCATTAATATACAAAATACTTCATACTCTAATTACATAAAGGAGAATAATTATACTAATTTAAACTACACTCGTTCACTCAAACATTCATCCGTCTGTGACCCCGCTCAAGACGAAACCACCTACAACCCACCAGCCAAGGACATCCGCTAAGAGAATAATCTTTTAAGCACCACCACAAAACAACGATGTTCTTCAATTGACTTCAGGGAATCAGGAAGATCATTCCATAGACGGCAAGCTGTCACAATAAAAGCCCCGTCGCAGACTGCTGTCCTGTGCTAAGGCATACACAAAGTGAGGGGAGCGGAACGTGAATTCCTTTGACTATCTTGAGCTATGAATTTAAAATCATTTAAATAAATGAAAAAGTTAAATGCTAAATATATTTAAAGCAATATAATTTAAGAATATAAAACAATAAAACATTATAATAAATATAAATAATAAATATATTTAAATATACTTAAAATATATTGATGATATTAAATGTTATGTTAAATATTTTTCGAATCTAAATTTTTTTTTATTTTTTATTTACCTTCCCCTATTGAAAATATAATTAGTGTAGCCCTCCATAGTTTTTGTTTGATGAATTTGTTGTTGTATAAATTTTATTCAGACTAAAATAAACAATAAACATTAACGTAGTTATTTTTCACCATAGAATATTAACCACTTATTCTAGAATTTAATATTATAAAAAATATGATTGTTTCCAGTTGTAAGATCAATATTGTCGTTTAAAGTGGATGAAAATTGAACATTAGTATTAAATAGTGAGTTATGCTTTATTAAAAAAATTACAAAAAAGTTGAACGTTTGCTATCAACCCCTAACTTTGAATAATTTTAATACTCATAAGTTATCCCCTTAGACAGAATGAATTTCCAAATATAGGTCTAATGTTTTAATATAACTTAGCTTTTTAAACCATTGCTTACAACAGGAATAGAATAAACTATTTAAAGTACATTACTGAAAAGGTATTAAGTAAGCAGGACACTCGATATAGATATTTTACACTCCACATAGATTTTCTATTAGTTTATAAGCAAATAACATAAACGATATTACAATGAAAAGGCTTGAAATTGGGTTTATTCATTCACACAAACATAAAAAAACAACTTCAATTAACGTTAATTCTAAGAAAATTGTAAAAAGAACAAACGAAACAATGAAATGTAATGTAAACTAAACGTTTCAAATGGTCATACCAAAGAAGAAACTGATTTTTTTTTAAATAATTTGTGCAATACTTTTAAAGCACTTGCAGTAAATTTGTTTTTCCTTTGATGTGTTATGATTTATTATGAGTTTTGCTGAGGGTACCTTAAATAAGTTTGGTCAAAAATTAAAACAAAAAAGTAAAAAATAGACGGTCAATGTAATGTTGATGATTTATGTAAATGTAAATGCGTTAAGAAATATGCTTAATGAGTTTAAGTTGTTGAAGCATAAAATTTAAATTTAATGAATTGCCTGGTTTAGTTTAGAGTTTAGACAGTATTTTTGTCAATGTTTTATAATATTCTATTAAAATTATCTTATTTTGAATATTTTAAAATAATCCAACGGATGCAACCAAAAGCAACGTAAACCACAGTTTTACGTTTTTACATCAAGTGCCCAGTATCTGAGCTGGACACATGGTGTCAAAGGACAAATTACAGCGAGTTTTTATAATCCTTTCATTTTTATTGAAGCTGATTTCAGTCAGAAAATTACATTAAAAAGAAATTAAATTACATTATAAAGAAAATCTAACATGTGTCTTGATAACTATGCCCGGACGGCAGAAATATTTTGTAGAGAACTTAATAATGACTTGACATAATGATAGTTTATAAAAAATAAATAACCACAATTTTCTAAATAGCAATTAAATTATTTCAAGCAATAATTATAAAAAATACCAAGCAGTTGCTTTAAGGTTGTTGCTACATTCAGCCAAACCATATACCGACGAGCGGATAGTGCTCAAACTTATATTGTGGATAGAGTTTATTTCATATGAGGTATGATCGTCAACGATCGAGTCAACATTTAGGGACATTCGGTATAGTTGACCTGCAGAGTGGTAAATTACGTGGTTGTAGCGGAGGAGGGGGAGGGCAGGGGTTGGTGTGCAGACAGATATATGACTCATTCGCTGCCGTCCCCAAGGTCCTATCTCTTGAGTGGTCTAGGTAATTACCCAATTAACATCATTGTTTATTCACAAGCTTATTATTGTAGTTCATTGGAGTTGATGCAAATTCAATTATCATAACGGGCGACTAAGACATAATACGTTTTCCTCAGTTTTTGTACCAATACCAAGCCTGTAGGTAATAAAATGCAAGGACATTGTAAAGTTGTAAGCAATTTTTCAAGTCTTTTTTACCATATAGAAAATATTCTCGACATACTTTAGCTCAGCTAAGGTTCTGACTTTTTTGTGAGCAATGGTTTAATTAATGATTGATAGTGTTTTAAATTAATGATGATGAAGAAGGAAAAGCTGGTGTAACAATTACTTATACAGATTCCTAGGTTTTGCAAAATTAATACTCGAAATATCTAACTTTGGTTCGAACCTTTTCGAGTCTATCAAAGCGGTGATCAAATGTTTGAGTTCAAAGAACAGGTTGGATTTACCTTCAGAGCATTTAAACCCTTCTTTATTCATATCGAGACTGCTAATTGAAGTCAAAGCTCCTTTTACAATCACTACCTCATAATCTGTATGTCCACCGGATATTTTAGTGCTTCATGACAACTTAAAAATGGTGCACAGCTTATCAAGCCTACCAGTACCGAATGCCATAAACCACTTCCAAAATTCATGTCACCCATATAAAACCCAGTTTTGTTGTTAGAAGTTTGGTTTCATTAAAGTCGATTTGGATAGAAGACCTTAATTATATAATTGCAATTGGGCATGTCTTCAGGAATATTTAAACATATACCACAGGATCACATTTAATCTTTGAATAAAATGGTGACCTTAAAATTAAAATTATCACCCTTGGACTTGAGCCTAATTTTGTAATTTTGCCTGAGATATTAACATTTTTGGTTCACTAATAATTGACCAACTGAAGATGCTTAAGTTTTTTTTTTACAAATAGCTTTTTGTTCTCTATGTTTAGTTAGTTTTATAATGGTTTTATATCAATCAGGATGAAATTCTAAACTAAGCCACACATTTAAAAAAGATAACTTGTCTTGCTTAAGGAAAATAAAAATACCAAGAATACAAACGCTTTATTTTAATATAATTTATAAGCATTTGGAATGAAGTCGAATTAGTTGCTCGAAGACTTTATAAATAACTAATGAAGAAGCATATTTACCTTACAATTGATTCTCAATGTAATACAAATTCTTTGAATATTTTAAATATTTAAATCATTGATACGTGATAAGTTTTTTGAATTTCAAGGCGACATTTCACTGATTATATGAATAAAAGATAACAGTATCCTTTTAGTTAAAAATTCATCACTTACCTTTACAGATATCCGACTTTATCACCAGCAATTCATGCTTCCGTATTCATTAAAAATTCGTTTAAAAGTAATTGAAACATGCCCTAAAAGTAAAAATGTTTAAAACTAAATATAAAAACTAATAGGTTTGTAACAATAATAAGTAGGATAGGATAAACAATCGAATAAGTAAACTTAAATATTCAAGAATATTTTCAATGATTGGTGAATGTGCTTTCATAATAATTATCGTGCCAAAGTGTTCGGTGGTAATTTGTAATAAGTAATGATATTTTCATTTAAGAAAGTCTGAGCTGAATAATACATAGTTTACACTAAAACAAAGACAAAACTGTAGACTTAAAGCTCTGCTGTGGGATAAAAATGTGTAATTAAAGTCTTGATAATATGATTTTTATCTTCCGGGAGCGATCCACCTTTTCCCCAGTCCTGGGGGAGGCAGTCTGTGTAAATGTTTGTGTGTCAATGTTGATACAGCAACAGCCCGCCGCCCTGCTCTTTTCCTTCCAATTTTAAAGTCACCTTTCGTCACCAATTATAAAATTTGGTGCGAAGCAATTTTATCGCAGTTCTCATGACATGTAAAATGCTACACATTAGTTTAAAATTCAACTTTACGAAATTATATTACGTATTTAATAAACTTATGACTATCAAAAAAATATAATCATCAGTATTATAGTGAAACAAAACTATCTTTAGGAGGTATCTAGATTCCGGATCATTTAAAACAGATAATTTCGTCGTAGTGTGGTGAAAAATCCTCTTTGGAACGAACTCTACTAGATGCATCACAATATTATACAAACCATTTATTTAGTTCACTACAGTTTTAAAAGGAAACTGTCATTTAGTTAGCGACCGTCCCACAAGGTACGCTGAAAATATGCTGTGTTGATAATGTTTTTGCCTGGGTTTGGCAGACGTTTCATCGTATCCGGAGATAAATCGAGGCAGAGATTGCCTCTCGGCGGGTTCAAGGGGCTGATTATTAGGGCTTATTTCCACCGCGCCGTCTCGCCGGCTGGGTTTGAAACTCACATTGACATTTTACAGGAATAGCTCTGAGTTTACAATTGGTTATTGATATGATAAAGCAGGTTTTTTAAATACTGAATAGTCGTCACTATCTTCTTCGTTGCTTGGAGTTGGCCAAGAACCTGTTATCATAATTGTTACAGTACGATACGATGACAGATATGACATCTCTGCTGCACATCGCCTATCTGCTCAAACTGTAAGAGGTCGCCCTCCTGCGATTGTGGTTAAATTCGCATCTAGATCGATAAAGGCCGATTGGATGCATGCACGGAAGCAGAAACAAACACTCAGAGCAAATGAGATCCACAGAAGCTTTCCGGATTCCACGGTGTTTTTCAATGAACATTTGACCGCGCACACCAGGGATATCTTCAACGCAGGGAGGCAGCTTTTCAAAGAAAACAAACTCGCGTTTGTTTGGGTCAGTGACGGTCGAGTTCTCGCCAAAACAACACCAACGAGCAAAACCACCAGGGTCACAAGTGTTGGAGATATGAAGCGGCTACCCATCTTATCACAGCCTCCCGGTCCAGCGGCAAACTCCACCTCTTCAGATCCGGCCACGACCCCGGCACCTTCGCCGCTCCCCACGGCGACAGGCTCAGCTTTGGCTTCGGCCCCAAACCCGGTCTCCACCGCTTAACTTTGGTCTTCCTCAACGGTAACTTACGGCTAAATCAAAATTATTTCAAAATTATTCCTTTTTTCTCTTAAAATATTTTTTATAGTATTCAATCAATGCAATATAATATTTATTTTCGTTTATTACATTTTCTATATTTTTTGTTCTTCTATGCATACAAACAGGCTATATTGTATATTAGGTTATAGTCAATGTTACCGTTACTATCAATCTGAGCTTTTAAGATTTCTTCCTCTAAGCAAAGTATTATGATTTTAAATCAAGTATGTTTACACCAAATTTTCACAGATTGTAAGTTTGCAATTACGTGCATTTTTTACTTTATTTTATTTCTTTTTATTTATTTGTTTATTTTGATATTAAACTTCTCGATTATTTCAATGAATTTTATTATTGATAGTGTTATTTAGCTGCCCCCATGTTATATCGTTAGTCCGTTATTATCAAGCCAATACTGAATATGACTATTTGTAAATGAAATACCCTGTAACAATTATTGTCAACTCAATACTGTCAGTAAAAGTCTAATTCAGCTTGAAAACGAAAAGCTGCCAGGTCTAGTTCATAATAATTTCTTTCAGGAAATCTATTGTAGCTGCTAAATGCAGGTAGAACTTTTTTACTTTGGCGAGTACACGTGTCCTGCCTCGATACATTAGTATCCTATACTTAGTTTTTTTCCATTCTGTTGATTTTATTTATACAGCACCTGAATTGCCTACTATACCAACAATTTAACATTAGACTAATCCCAAAATAATATTTTCTAACTTCTTTATAATAATGCATAAACTCCTTTGCTCCTGTGTCAAGTATAAATAACCATAAATAACATATCTTTGTAATACACGTCATAAGAGATATTAGGAATTTTTTAATAATATAGGATTTTTTTACAATTCGTTTTAGGTATACATCTATACTCACTTAATTTTATTTGTATATAGGTGACTAAGAAGTCCGTTGTCTTTGTAGCCTATAAATAAAAATTGTATTATCATCATTATTTTATTTTACGAAAGGGGTTTTCGTTGTACATATTCGTTTTAATGAGGGTTATTTATTTTTCACCACACACTAACAGTTTTTTACAAATTAGAAAGGTACTGTTTTGCTAAGGTTTAAGCTTAAAAACGTTATTAATTTTTTTCATGCTATTGTAAAATAACATTTCGACCCCTATATCTTAAATATTTTGAAAAAAAGTAGGACTATGTTAAAAATGAATGTACGAGTTTTGCCGGACGGCTACGGATGTTTTAATTTCTTTAATAATTAATGTTTAGAGATAAGGAAGGAAATCAAGAAACGCATTTTAATGAATGCGTGGAATGTAAGGATTTCGATAACATAGAAAGTTATTGAAATAAATGTAGTGATAACATTCATTTTAGGGCAATTCACATAAATATTCGAAGTATATATAAGAATTTTGATGAATTTTTAGTATTACTACAGAGCATGAAAGTTAGATTTGACTGTATTGTTTTAACTGAAGCTTGGTTAACAGAAGTCGAACCAGAGAATATTCCTGGCTACAACATTTTTAGATCTTATGGTAATTTAAATCAATGTGACGGCGTCGTTGTTTACTTGGATATCTCTATCAGCTGTCTGCAATCAGATGACGATGGGCGGGGTGGCCACTGCCTTATCTCTGACCTTCAGCTGGGCCGGTCAACCGTGTGAATTCTTAGCTGTTTATAGAAGTCCGAATTCTAATTGCACACAATTCATTGAGGGAGTCAATAATTACTATTTGAATAGTTCTGAAAATTACTTCTTTCGTATTTTAGCTGGTGATATAAATTTTGATATCTTAAATCCTTTGCTAAATTCCAGTGAAGACAAATTTATTGACTCCTTGCATGAAATTGGTCTTATTCATTGCATTGATAAAATTACACGTCCTGACTCTGGAAGCTGTATTGATAATTTTTTCCTTAAAATGAAAACTTTTTTCCGAATCACTCCAGTTGTATTTCATACTCTTATTACAGATCATTATCCTATAGTAATTGAACTTTCTAAACCTGGAAACAATCGTCGAACCGATAGTGATATTTTTCAAAATAAAATCGATTGGAATAAAATTGAAACTGATCTTGCAAACAATGACTGGCAAGACATTTTAACCAGCTTCGATGTAAACGTCTGTACTTCAAAGCTGATTGATTCCTTACGAAAATCCCTAATCAATGCTACTCAAAAAATCAAGATTAATTCTAAGAACACTAAGTTGAAACCTTGGATAACTGTAGGGCTGTTAACGGGTATCAGAAATCGTGACAGATTATACAAGCGTTTGAAGAAAGAACCGTACAATATGAATCTTCGTGCGCGATATCTTCATTACAGAAACATGTTGCATGCTTTGATAAAGCAAACTAAATTTAATTATTATAAAAACAAGATCGACGAGGCCGCCGGGGATGTCAAGAAGTTTTGGTCGGTCGTCGGTGACGTGGCCGGCCGGCCGCGCCGCTGTGACGACTTCCCGGTTGAGGGTTTCTCTGCGAGCGGCGGCGCTGTTACCCCCTCATCCGTTAAAGATATCAGCAAAAATTTCAACCTTTTTTTTGCGAATGTTGGTTCGAATTTAGCAAATTCTATTAAACCAATTGGGCCGTCTGAGGTGGATGACGCTGACCATGCCTACAATTCTATTTTCTTGCTGGAGCCTGTCGATCAGTCGCAGCTATTAAAAGTTATTGATAGTGTTAAAGGGGGTTCCGCCCCTGGGTGGGATGGAATCCCATCTAAACTGGTGATGAATTATGCTAATTATTTACTTCAGCCGCTACTACATATAATTAATCTTAGTATTATCACTGGAGAATTTCCAGATGCATTCAAAATTGCTAAAGTCATACCTATCTACAAAAATGGATCAAAAGCTTCCATGAATAATTTTAGGCCAATATCTTTATTAGTTGTAATAGGCAAAATTCTAGAGAAGTGTGTCAAAATCCAACTCACTAACTATCTAAACCAGGAAAATATTATCACTGAATACCAATACGGATTTAGAAAAGGTAAAAATACTTCAGACGCATTATTCGATGTTACAAAGTTAATCCTAGATAAATTAAGTCGTAAACAAAAAGTTTTAATAACGTTTCTAGACTTGGCAAAAGCTTTTGACTCAGTGTATAGAGATAAATTGTTAAAAAAATTATATTTAATAGGTGTAAAAAATAACGCTCTATCTTGGTTTAGAAGCTACTTTCATAATAGAAAGCAATTTGTTGTTATAAATGGGGTTGAGAGCGATTGTGTTGATGTCGATTATGGAGTAATACAGGGGAGCACTTTAGGGCCCTTGTTGTTCCTTATCTATATAAACAATATTGCAAAATTAAAAACCAGTGGCAAATTATATCTTTTTGCTGACGACACGGCTCTAGTCTCACCTGGGGGAA
The DNA here is from genome assembly GCA_035578135.1 of Flexamia atlantica. Lineage (NCBI taxonomy): Eukaryota > Metazoa > Arthropoda > Insecta > Hemiptera > Cicadellidae > Flexamia > Flexamia atlantica. The sequence continues at coordinate 105,081 of JAQJVK010000095.1, read as the reverse complement.
CGTGGGAGGAGGCGTATGCTCAGGCATCCTCTGACCTGGCTCGTATTAAATCGTGGTTTGACGATAACATACTTTCAGTAAATATTGATAAAACAAAATGTCTGCCCATTTACTTTAGAAGCGACACCGGGCCAGGTCAGAGGGAGCTAAAAATGCACTCCTGCGGTGATCCGCGGGCGGCGGTGTGCAACTGCGGGATAATTGGACATGTGGACAAATTTAAGTACCTAGGAGTTATAATTGATAAAACATTGTCTTGGGAGCCACATGTTCAATATATTAAGCAAAAAGTAAGGAAAATGCTGTATGCTTTCAGACAGTTGAGACAGGTGCTGTCCGTGGATCAGTGCAGGAGTGTGTATTATGCCTATGTCCAGTCTGTGCTCCAGTACGGAATTCTGGCATGGGGCGGCGCATCTTCCTCAGTGCTAGAACTTCTGAATATCGTACAACGATCTATTTTAAAAATAATTTTGAAAAAAGATATGAGATATCCAACTGTTTTGTTGTATCAAAATTTTCCAGTTCTCACTATTAGACAGCTTTTTTTAAAAACTATGCTAATGTATATAAAAGAGAATAAAAATCAAATTTTTTCTGCCACAACACATAATTCTAACACTAGATGCAGAAGTATCTTTGGGTTTTCTGTGCCAAAATTGAACTTAAGATCAGATCTGTTTAACTCATTCTATTTAGCTCACCAAGTTTATCGAAATCTCCCAAATGAAATCATAGAAGCTGAGGGTGGCAGTGTCGCCGTTTACAGACGGAGGGTTGAGGAGTGGCTGCTCCGCGTCGGCGCTGATGCTGCGGAAATCTTAATAAGGTCGCCATACATCTAATTACTTTTCAATGTTATATTTTAATCGCACAACAGTTTTTTCTCGTTTTTTTTACAGTCCCATCAGACATTTAGCCTTACTTCTACAGTTTTATTATATATGAGAGAATCTTTTATTGTATCAAGCCCATCATCGTTATTTAATTATCATTATCATTATTATTGCTATTATTAGTAGCAGTAGTAATGGTGGTATTGTCTTCTCCTGTTACCTCACGCCAAACCAACCGATCGGAGACTACCGCCACATGGTCGATTCCATTGAGGATGAGATCATGAAAATCTCTGGCGGGGTCATAGTCGGTGGCGATTTTAACGCAAAAGCCGTGGAATGGGGTTCCCCGCGGACCGACACTCGAGGTCGTTACGTCCTCGAGTCGGCTGCCAGGTCGGGCCTCTGTATCCTTAATACGGGCGGCATTTCCACCTTTCGCCGTCCGGGGTGCAGAGAGACGATCCCTGACATATCCCTTGCCTCTGAAGGGATTGTCCAGCGGATCTCCGACTGGCGTGTCTGCGAGGAGTATTCCTCTAGCGACCACCAGGGGATCCTCTTCAAGGTCCTTCCCGAGGGTGCGCGCTTGCGCGCTGAACCTGCTCCTCTGGCTCGACGCTGGAACACCAGTCGTCTGAGCAAAGACACTTTTAAAGAAGTAATCAAAGACCAGAGCATTGTGAATTTCACAGGTGCCGAAGATCTGGCAGCATCGACGATGCGTCTCATCGCGACCGCGTGTGAGCAGTCGATGCCCGGAGTTTCCCGCCGCCACAGGAAGAAGCCGGTTTACTGGTGGACGCCTGAAATCGCGGAACTCCGGAGGAGATGCCTTGGTCTCCGACGAGCTGCGCAGCGAGCCAGGAACCGCCCTGATGCAAATGCCAGATCGGCTGAGCACAGAGAGGCCCGCCGAGAGCTCCGCGGTGCCATCAACTGGAGTAAAGTCAGGTGCTGGAAGCAGCTGTGTCAGGATATCGACAACGACCCCTGGGGGATGGGCTACAAACTTGTAACCCAGAAGCTAGGGGCTCGCTCACCACCTGCGGTCATGGAACCACAAGCCATGGCCGTCGTCGTCGATACACTGTTTCCCAGCCACCCAGTTCGGCCAGTCAGGGAATTCGGAGAGGTAGGCGCCTTCCCAGTTTTCCGGGAAGAGGAACTCACCGCCGCCGTCCGATCCCTACGACCCAGAAGAGCGCCCGGTCCCGATGGCATTCCGGCGGAGGTGCTCAAGCTCGCTGCGGAGGTGAATCCAAGGCTTCTGCTCGATATGTTCAACGCGTGTCTGGCGGAAGGCGTTTTCTTTTCTTCGTGGAAGGTTGCCCGCCTTGTTCTTATCCCGAAGGCGAAGAGCACACCGGGGACCCCTTCTTCTTTCCGACCCCTGTGTATGCTCGACACGGCCGGGAAAGTGCTTGAGAAGCTCCTGCGTGTCAGGCTGACCGAGGCCATCGTCTCTGCGGGGGACTTGTCCCCGCAGCAGTACGGCTTCAGATCCGGTCGCTCTACCATCGACGCTATCCAGGAGGTAGTTGAGGCAGTGCGGAGGGCGCAGGACCACAACCACTGGTCGCGCCGCGTGGTCCTTCTCGTCACGCTCGACGTGAAGAACGCTTTTAACTCCGCCAGGTGGAGCGATATGCTGTGGGCGCTTGAGCATACGTTCCAAGTTCCCTCCTACCTCCTGCGTATGATAGAAGCGTATTTGTCAGACCGCGTTCTGTTGTACGACACGACCGAAGGTCAGCGGCGCACTCCCATCACTTCCGGGGCTGCGCAGGGGTCCATTCTCGGACCAGATCTCTGGAACGTGTCTTACGACAGCTTGCTGAGGCTAGACATGCCCGATGAGACCCGCCTCGTTGGCTATGCTGGCGATGTCGCTGCCTTGATCGCTCCGAGGAACGTCGAGCAGGCAAAACTGAGGCTCAGCGTAGTTATGGCCAAGGTCAACGGGTGGATGCGAGATCACGGCTTGTCCCTGGCTATCAGTAATACGGAGATCGTCGTCCTCACCAAAAAGAGGATTAACACCGTGTTCCCGGTGCAGATAGGTGACGTCACACTCGAGACTAAGCCTGCTGCAAAGTACCTGGGAGTCATGGTCGATAGCAGACTGTCTTTCGGCGAGCAGATCCAGCGCGCCGCCGACAAAGCCGCTAAGGGTGTCGCTGCCCTTGGTAGGCTTATGCCCAATGTCGGCGGTCCTCGTTCCTGCAAGCGCCGCCTGCTCATGACTGCCGTCCAGTCAGTCTTGCTGTACGGGGCGGAGGTATGGGCTCACGCACTCGAGAAGCGAGTCTACCGAGACCGGCTTGCCCGAGTCCAGCGCCGAGGAGCTCTGCGGGTCGCTTCGGCCTACCGCACAGTCTCCGAGCCTGCTGTGATGGTGATCGCCGGAGTCATTCCCGTCCTCTTCCTCGCGAGGGAGAGGCAGGCGATTTACCGGAGAAGGCCTGAAGTGGGCCGGGAACCAGCTGCCAGGGAAGAGCGCGATCGCAGCTTCGACTCTTGGCAGCGCGACTGGGAAGCCGAGCCGAGGGGACTTTGGACCTTCCAGCTCATACTTTCCGTCCGACCATGGGTGGAACGGCAGCACGGCGAGGTCGATTACTACGTGACCCAGTTTCTTTCTGGGCACGGGTACTTCCGAGCCTATCTGCACCGGATGGGCAAAGTCGCCAGCCCGGACTGTCTGTATTGCCCCGGCATCCCAGACACGTCCGAGCACACTTTCTTTCAGTGCGACCGTTGGCACGTCCGCCGAGCCTCGCTTTCATCTGAGATCGGCGTGGTCGTCAACCCAAACAACATCGTCGGAGCTATGCTCCAGGGAGAGGGCAACTGGAACTGTGTCCAGCACTACGTCCAGGCCATTCTTCGGGCGAAAAAGGTCGACCTCGATCGGCCTTAATCCTCAGCTTTTCCCCAAGGAGGTTGCCCTAGTGGCGTAATATCAAAGGCCTAGCCCGAAGTAATGTGTGAAACAGTTCCAGGCTAGTGTCCTCGGTGCCGAGGGAGGTGGTTTAGTCGGTAGTTCACGGGACATCGAGCTCGTGGGAGTCCGGCACTACTGAGGGGACAATGAGCCCCTCAGTGTGCGTAAATGCATTCCACCTCCTACCCCAAAAAAAAAAAAAGTAATGGTGGTATTACTATTTTACATTTAAAAATTTTATTATGCACCAAATTGCCCTAAATGATTGTTATAAATTGTTCCACTGCTCTTTTCTTATAGCCAATAGTTGTTTTAAGTTTAAACTGTATAATTTCTGTATAGTTTAAGTTTTTCCCTTGTACAGTATAAACAAAAAGTGACTGAGAGACTCTTCCCCACACACAGACGTATAGTCTTGTGGGGAATAACTTCCATTTGTATATTTTAAGTTTTTTTTTGTAAATAATGAATTTTTTTCTGGAAATAAACTTCTTGATTCTTGATTCTTTATATACTAAATTTTGGATCATCTTTGTCCCCAGATATTTTAAAAAACATCACACAACCCTGCAATGAGCTTAGGCCTCCACTTGCCTGTTTTTAAATGCATAAATTGATATATCTCAAGGAATTACATCTAGGATGTTGATTTTTTAAGGGGTATCCTCTATAGTGTATTCTAATGAAACATGTAGGCCTATGCAGAAGTAAATACTATGTTCTTTTAAAATATTTAATTCTTTTTAATTTTAAAGTTTATTATTTTGTTATTCATAGCTGAACAATTAAATAACCAATAAATACATCAATTTTTAGTCATCAGACGTATTATTTAAGGCTAAGTGAATAAAAACAGGACATGTATTATTATAAAAATATTTAAAACCCCACCAAAAGCTGTTCATTTTACGCACTTTTTTTTACTTGTACAGTAGTGATATAAATCTTTTATTTTGGTAAATCTCTTTAACATTAGACTAATATAATCCTGAAAACATTACATTTCGGTGGATAAAGCAAGAGATTTTACCTCTTAAGACCTTAGAGGCAAACTCTTATCCTCTTGAACCCCTTAAGGGTCACTAAAGGGGTTTGAAGCAAAAGTACAAATTATTAGTGTTCAAAACTCTGAAATATTGAAAAGAAACAGGAAAACTGTTGAAACACAAACATAGCAAACTTTAAAGTGTTGTTGAAAGTTTAACTCTCCAAGGATCTTCTGTCAAAAGTTTTAAGAAACGAAATAATGTGCTAAAATAAACTTCTTGGCCAAGTAAATAATGGTAGCTTTTGTTTACACTTCCAAGAAGCCACTATTTAATGGTTCCAAAATAATAATTAAAAAAGGAAAAAACAAAAAAGGCCAATGCTTGAACTTGACTTGTGTTTAAGTATAAAATCTGTGACTGAGGACAACATAAATCCATCAATGCATATAATTTTATTCTATTCTTAATTTATTTTTAAAAGACTGCTCAAAGATTCTGCTTCATTTAAGTCATTTTGTTACTTTTATAAACCACGCTATTAAACAAGACATAGAAAACAACACGCACTTTTTCCTTTCACTTTACTCGAGTGATTTAAAAGAAGGAAATAGCTTGTTAGTTTACCAAAACAATGGTTTACCCATGATGGATTTGCGATTTACATGTTTAAAAAGCCTTCTTGAAGTTTTTTTCTAGTATATCTTAAGTACACTTCAATATGTTATTTTTTCAGGCACACTATTTGGATATCGTAGAATATAAGAGAGATATAAAGAAGGGTAAATTAGCAAAGTTGTGCGTGATTATAAGGCAAATAAATTGGCGTTGAGCAAAACAAAAGTATGCCACCAACCTCGTTGGCTACGTTCTAAAGCACATTTGCTATAAAACTAGAATTGCCCATAACTTATTTTCTAAGGTAAAGGAAATACTATGTAGTTTCAAATTTACAAAATAATTCACGTAGATTATAAATATTTTAATATAAATGCGATAACATTTTCAGTGTAAGGGGTCAAATGCCCAAGCCCACAATTTCAAATAAAAAATTATACCATTGAAATTTTTATTGGAAAGATATCTTTCCTGATTTTTCCTGATTTCAAAAACACCACAAATGATATATTAGAAAATGCAAACTAAATAATGTCTATTACTTAATAATATGTTATGGCGTACTGGATTACTTGGTGTAAATCAAGTATGATGTAATTAAAAGAAAAACTTGAAGGTACGAAAAAAGGAGAAGCTGTAAACAACTCCTTTTGGGAACGCCCGGTACTTTTCCTTCCTTGTTAAGTTGCTAGTTTTCAGGGCATTTAATGTATTTAGTTATCTTCCAATTACCTAAAAATATATAATTTAAAGGGTAGCTTTCTCAAATACTTCCCAATAAGAAGCCATAAAAAAGTTAATTACTTCAGGTTATTTAGTATTGGGTCTTGTCTTTAAGTGCACCTAAGCATGTTGTGAGTATACGTTACTTGGAAAACTATCTACTAATGTAGCCGCTTGTATTACTATATTTGTGTATTACAAAATGTTATAAAATTTTACATAACGCAAAATATTTTATATCATTTGCAATAAAGTTTTCTCAATGTTAAAAAGTTGCATTAATTATGTTTTTCAAGAAAATCTTTTCAACAATCTATCAGACAGTAAAAGTGTACCCTTCGCCGAAGGCAGCCCTCGACTTGCCGTATGGCGTAATTTTAATTTCAAGTAGTCTTATAGTTTGTTTTAATAAAATATATCTAATTCTATCAAATATATCGAAAACTGTAAACAACTTAGTTCAAGCGATATTAAACGTTCTCTTTAAGATGGGTTTGAAAATGGAATAAATCCATAGTTACATGTTTTCTTAAAGTTAGCAATAAAATTGAGGGATTAAAAAATAGTTCTGAATATGTTTTGTAACATCAAATAAAGTTAATAAATAAATCAATTTTAAGTGTCATAGTCATCTTCGACAAGCATTACAAAATCTATTTGTGGAATATCTTTTGTAAAGTCACTCGCTGGTATTCGCAGTTCCATTTCCAATTTTTAATCTCAAGTTTGGTTTTATATATTTGACATTTTAGCAGTTCACTTTGCAGTTTCTTTATTTTTTCATCATCAGTTGATTGTTCTAGAAAATAAATAATATAATTAATTCCCAATGAAAACTAAATAATAAAAATAATAATGTAAACTATATGTAGTAACAACAGTTTGCTTCATCACCTATCGTTTACCAGCAATAGGCAAACATGAGCGATGAATTCTTGTGGCTGTTTACAAATTGGGTTTTTAACTTATGTTCGTTTATCTCTTTACCTTATTAACTAAAATATATGAGCTCTAATTCAAGAGGTTATAAATATCTTCACAAATTATATGATGGAGGGAAGATATATCCCCTTAATCCCTCCCTCTCTCTATCAAATACTTACTGGTCATCCTCCTTAATGATAAGAATAAATAAATGTGTGACAAACTTATTCCATTGGCGATTTAGGAACAAAAAGTTTATGTGTTAGTTCATCAAATTTTTAAATAACGCTGATCAGTTTTTACATACTTTCAATAAATGTATGTTTAAAATATTTTACCTTCAGTTTTACTTGCTCGTTTGCGATTAGTGAAGGCACTTGTATCATTATTAACAATTTACTTTTGGATTAATGTTCATAATTAATATTAGAAAAATCTCATTGCAAACGGTTACATGATGAATGACGGTGTATGAAGGATGAGCAGTTGAGAGGTAAAGTGTTCGGTCAACATTACTCAGTCCGATATTGCATCTCAAGTGCTAGAGTTGTAAGTTACTAACAAATATGGCGAGATAACAAGGCTATATTTAACTTTTAAAATGTATTATTTACTTTTAAAACTGTAACAGATATTTTACACTGCATAACACAGTTTTTTATACGACAGAGTATTTTTTTTGGTTTTATGTCGGGGTCGAGAGAAACAGAAACTTGCTGCGGTAAGTCGCTATACCTATTGTAAAAAATAAATGAATCCTTCTAGTGTATATGATGATAAAAGCATCCAGTAATAAATTTATAATGCATAAAACAAATACCCAAAAAGAAAATAAATTAAAAAGCTATTAAAACTCAGTCATTTAAGAGGTAGATTGTAATCGTTGTTTTTAAAAGGTTACACTGAGCAGGTGAAGACAATTAATTTCTACGTAGATTTAAATTAAAACAATGCTTTTTTGTTACTTCAAACAAAAACAGATCGGGCGTGATTGTTGAAGTTGATTAATGTGCAAATCCCATTTCCGTTTAATATTCGGATATTTTTTGTAAGTTTTAATATTTGTTCAAATTTTTGTTATATAAAAATATAATTTTTTTTTCTTTTTCGATAATAATACAAGGTACTTTAATCAGAAATTCATTTTATAATAAAAACACTATGTTTTTTCTGATAGGAAACGTCTGAAAAACTATTAAAAAATCGGTTAGTAGTAAAGAACACGTCAATAAAATCTAAATGTAATCCATCGCAAATACATTTCCCAACAATTCTTGTGGGTTTAACGTCATTTACTGCTTTTATCATGTCCGCGCAGTCCAGCTTGCGAAGGACATTTGAATTATCCCAAAGGAAGAATCCATTCAAATTTATATTTAGAGCAAAAACAAAATCATTGCGTTCGTCGACTTTTACGGTTCAAATATATGATTATAGAATTGTATAGTGAAAAAATCGCGCCTTAATATACGTGGGGTGAAATACAACATATTAAAACAACATAGAATTCAATTTCAGCAAATCAATTCAATATTCAGCCCCAATACATGAAGTGATTAGACGAATAACTCGTTTCCAGTAAAAACTTCTAAAATCTGGTAACGATAAAAATTCAAATAAGAAACACAAAATATTCCCGAATAAACTTTCAAAGAAGGGGTTTTTAGATGCTCAATTCAGTTTAGTAGAACATACAGTAATGAAAACAAATATCTCAAATCAATCATCATCTAATATCATTTCTTGGTAACATAATAATAAAATAGGTATTTTTTGTATTAGCGGGATTACTTCAGAGTTTAAAGTTAAATTTGATAATTGCTGTAAATATTTTCACAGCCTGAGAAGTATTTGAACTACAACCCTGTCTATTTTAATAGGATCCTAACTTAGTCACTAAACATTGAGAAAGAACTTTAAGCATCTTTAAAGCTTCACTTTTTTATTAATTTTTAAACTTCCACCAGTAACATTTCTATCCCAAAATCATATATTCTTACAACACCACACCTTATTTTGTGTCTTGCACCAATTAGCATACAATGAGGAAAATATTCTCTAATCCCTATTTTCAACAATTGTGTGAGAAATATTTAAGCATTTAAGTGAGATAAAAATCATTCAAGCCTCAAACGTCATATGTTAATGCAACTTTCGTAAAGATTATATTTTGCGCAACCTAAGTTGTTATGATTTTGTATTGCAAGTTTTTAGGGGCGGATATTCAATTATTGCAAACGCTTTTAATTCAACTTGCGTTTAAGCCGCATTAACCTGTTTTTTGTTCAGTATTGAATAGAAATTAGTAGAAACCTGTAATCAAACATAAATAGGACAACTGGTCGACATTCTCTAATGGAGGAGTTTTCTTTGACGAAACATTTATTTCCCTGGAGTGGTACTCTTATAAACTTTGGCTTTCTTTTTATTCGACTTGAAATGCTTCTTGAATGTCAATATCAAAGTACAAAGAGAGATTTATTAGACATTGAGTTGAATTGGGATTCCCTTACTGTGGTAAACTTGATATATGATAAATAAAACGTTAGTAACTTTCTTTTAAGGGGTTGTCTGCTAATTGAATTTTATATGTTTAAATTGTCATGAATGTCCCAGCGTTCTTTTGGATTTGCAAGCTTCCTTTGACCAAACCTAAGAATTAAATAGACGTGTTGGAGACGTAAGATTTCTATCAACTTTGCTTCACCGTATCTACAAATTTCAAATCATGGGTCGGAAACAAAGTAGTTAAGAGGATGAAGGCATTCTAAATCAAACAGAATATTTACCGATATTAGAATGACTCAGATGTATCTTACATAATGCAATTAATTGTGTACGGTATACATTTTTGCCTGACCAATGATATATTTTGAACATTATAAAAAACATGTTTAGATCAACAGAGGTATTTAAATGGCATTTATCCAATGTTTTTCTGACGATTAAACAAACTGATGAAAGTCAATCTACGTCCAATCACCGAGGTTTAAATCGTGCGCTTTTGGCCCGAATCATTAAATGCAGAGATCATGTTTCAATTAGCTGTCGTTGCTAATGCATTGCAGAACGATTCCAGTAAATTCAAATACTAAAGTTCAAATTTTAAGGACATGATCATGTTTTTTTTCTTTTAATAGCAACCTTTGAAGTTCAAAATTGTAAAAACAATAACGTTTTTAGTTAAATCTAGAAGGGATTTTTTAATCTCTCTAACAATTTATATAGTAAATACAATGTTGAGTCTTTGCAACTCTAACAATAGCCTGGATTCTGAGTATGAAAAGAACTGCTTCAAAAAAGGAAACAACCATTCAATTTATTTGATATCCTAGTGTTCAATAAAGCCACAATATACAGTAATAAATAGCCTTTAGAAAATATTCAGCAACATATACTTTTAAAGGAGGCAAATAATGCTGAAAAATACAACCCTTTACACAAATAAAATAATTTGTGATAAAACACAGTTTGGCAATAGATCTATCAACTAATGTTAATAGAACGCATCTTTCAATCTATACAAGTACCTTGGTCAATGAAACGTTTTTTCATTGAAAAGTGACTATACATTACGCTAAATATAAATCATACCATCTAATTATTTTGTGATCTGCAGAAAATTGGTTTGCAAATGTAAACATTGCTTTGATTTCTTGATTAATTGTTTTAATATTGTGCTTAATTTAAAAAAAATGTTAAAATAATCAGAAGTCCTTCATTTTCCGTTATGTTTTTTAGGCTTTCTTATTGCACGTGAAGGATCCCATGATTTTGAGATGGAATATAATTTTCGCAAAGGTTTTAATACATATTTTTAACTTTTGTTAATTAAATAACAGCTATCTTTCAAACGCAATACTCATATATTTAAAAAATTACCGTATAAGTTAATTTGACAAATGCCGTGAATTTCATTTGCTCCTTGTGTTTAATTGTTTAAACATATGGATCTCTTTGCGACTTTTAAAGTAGTTCAATCGTATTCAAACGTCATGATGAAAAGGATTGAGTTGATAATACTTTTAAAATCTCCACTCTCTGTCGGAGCCTCGCGACTGCGTCCCGAAGTCCGTGTAGACCGTGCCAGGTGTGAAGTGCATTTATATGTATTGGATTCCTTCAAGTGTTTTCTTCTGGGGATAAACTTACAAATCCTTTTGTTTCGCACCTTTCAGAGCACTACACTATGCCTCTGCTTCGTCTACTACACGTCACTGGAGAACCCTTTAACTCATTTTCGTCTTCCATACTTTCGTCGACTTATTATGTTTCACTCTCGTTTTCAAGTTAAACTAACGTGTACAAGTAATAGCAGTGAATTTTAGTTCAATTTCAATTGAAAAATACTTTGGAAGCCTTTTATTATTTGCGTAGGGCATTGTTATAAAATAGCGAAAGAGTCTGTATAATGAGTTTGTTCTAAGTCTATCGCTATTGTTTCGTGCCATGATTGCTTCGTGCAATTTTAAACCGTTTTGCAAATTAATTGTCTTGGATGACTCGCCTTTTCTTCACGGGCTTTCGTTATTATTAATTTTAAAAGTATTATTCCTATTTTATTAGCGTTCGTCTTTAAAAAATAAAAAAAATTCACTAATTAAAAATTTACAATGTGAAATAAAACTTTAAGATTCTTTAATTGTTATCAATTTTAAGCTCTCCTATTTAGTATGTGTCAATGCTCTGGAGTTTTCTGGACCTCCTTGATTGACTATTCCATAAAGCCGGTTGTGTAGTCCACTTACTCATGTGTTAATTCTTTTAACACTATAACATTCTTTACTCAGTAAGAAGAAATACTCTCCTCATTTCCTTGAAGGGGTTGTAAAAATTCTCATAAAAATTTAATGTTTACTCTTTGCAACTCCAACAATAGCTTGGACTCTGAATATGAAAAGTACTTCCTAAAAAAAGAGAACAACCAATTTATTTGATATCCTAGTGTTCAATAAATAAAAAATAGATGTACTCACAATTAAATAACAAAAAGAAATATTTTCACGATCAAAGAAACGACATCAAGGTTGATGTTCAACTAGTAGATTTAGGTGTATTACTGTTATCTGTTGACAGGGATTACAGCTCTGAGTAGTTTTTAATATTTCAAAATTATTTTTCAGACACGCGCAGTGAAAGCAACGCTCCCTACTTTCACCGAATTTTAAGCGTAAAAAGAAAAAATTCAAACGAGTAAATAAAGGTGACGACTTGCGCGGGCCAGTGACATCGAGTGCCGTGTAAACATGGAAGCCGTCACTTGGGTGGGGTTGGTCACTTTATAATCCTTTCCCCAGTATCTAGGCATGAAACTGTGCTTTTGGGGGTTTGTCGAGAGAGAAGAATCTGAATAGTTTCGTACGTTGAAAAGTTAAAGTAAAAACATGTCCATTAATAAAAGCAATTTTTTATGTGCATTAGTTTTTTTTAACATATGATTTATTATTTTACCAGAGCCGAACGAAAACAATTACCTCGTTTACACATGGCGTCAATTTGGCAAGGTTCAGCCTATCAAACATTGAAAGAAGCTTGTTTGTAATTTAATAGATGACCTTTTTATTCTGATTACATTTTTAAGTGTTAGTCGTGGAATTATTGTAAGGTACTCTACAGTCAGGCACGATTCTTTGGCCATGCAGACCTAATTACAAACCTTGTTCTACATGATCCATATTTATTATATATCACCCCAAGCAATTGTTTTTCTTTTGAGCATATCACAGACCCAAATTAAATCCAATTTTTTTTCAAACATATACAAACCATACAAACCTCGAAATACAAAAACACAAATCGAACAAACACTCACACAAACAAACAAACCTCATATACAAATCTCACTACAAATACAAATCATACCCAAAACTCATATACAAATCTTCGAAACTAAGAGTTGCGTCAATTGACCAAGCGTCTGATTAAGGGATTGGACGTGTTTTTACCGGCTCATATTGCATCGTTTAACCAGATGACGACTATAGAACTGCTAGAGTTGCGCATTTGAGTGGTCGCGCATTCATATATTTTTAATGGAGTTGATTGTGCAAAACTTATTGCAACTCCTGTAAACTGTTATGATTACAGTTACATAAGTTTACAGTATTTATGTAAAATATCTTGAAAAGTAAAGAAAGAGTATCTTTAATAAACCGTAATATTTTAATGCCTATCAGTAAATAAACCGCACGAGTAGCTGCGATCTAGTCGGTCTCTTTGTATTCCACAGCGTGTGTTGGAGTCGCACAAAGGCGGGATCTTTGTATTCATCAACCTTCGCTTTACAATACCTACTCGTGATAATCAGACTTCTATGTACTACTAGCTCAACTCATGTGCGACGTTCTTAATAAGTACAAAAGATTACAGGTACAAAAATATTAAACCAGAAATCTTTAATTTTAATGTACCTGCATAATCGTGGTCTAAAGCTCGTTTAAAGTATGTAAGTCTTTTGACAGGAAGTGACGAAAAAAATGAAAATTTCCAGGTTAAATTATTAAGCGGATTTTTTATAATTTTTAGGAAGGAAGTGACGAACCGACTCTCAATATTCCGAGATATCACATTTTTTTCTGTTATTCACTATGTACAGTTTAGTTTGATATGTGTTTATTTGTACTCCATATCTTAAAACATAGTGAAATCACTAGCTTAAAATGAGTTTCGTATAGAACAGGTATTTCTGCGCCAAAATCATCTTTGAAACCTTTTTAAATAAGTATAGGAGGGTGAATACTAACCAAACGCTCCTTTTTTAGACCTTAGAAAAGAAATGTAACACATCACATCTCCACATCTCTCTACAAGCCAGCGAAGATTAAGGGACGTGGCTGAATCCATCGGGATACTTTTATATTCAAGTTGTTTAATATTATTGCAATTGTTTAAATTGCCTTCTGCTAAGACTGATTTGTGTTTTTGCGGCAGCGAATACTGTTAACAATTATCAATGAATCATATACTTTAGGGAGTTAAACATAATAAAACTTGTTGTGTTCTTCAATGAGATAAAAAACTGATGTACACTTTTAACTATATATGTATCTCCTAAAAACCCATATTTAGCGTTACCTACAATATCACCGGTTATGTGATAAATAACTAATTCATTATATGACAAATAAGTACCAACTTTTTCAAGAAAGTTCCTTTTGTATGACCTTACCAAACTCTAAAGGCTTCCTGAAATTTTCAATCTGTCACTATCAACTATAACAAGTTGAAAAGCAAAACGAATAGATAATTCTTTTAGAATTTACCTAAACACTTTGCTTCACAACTTAGGTTTAAATCCTTAATATTTAAATGTTTAAATGAATACTGATAACAGCATCTACAATACATCTGCGTGGACAGTATTGTAAATTATAACAATAGCAACCATCTCGAGTAACTGACTACAAGTGAATAACATAATCTGCTGCTATGACTTTGTTAACTACCGTTAAAAGTCATACTTGACAATTTTTTAGATAGTTTCAATATCAGGTTTGTTAAGTTACATATTGATGAGTTATTACAAAATAAAATTTAAAGAGCACGACTTCCCTAAAGACTTAGTCGAACTAATTACAGGCTGTACAATGATTAGGAAATAAGAGACTATTATACTCTACTAGCAGGACCCGTGGCTTCGTCCACGATAAAAATACAACATATGGTATCACTCTTCAAAAATATAGTTTTGTTTTTTCATAAATTCTTCTTGTTGCACAAACATATTTCTTTATACATGTTAAATGTTCTTTCATGAAACAGAAAATTAAAGAAAAAATTCCCTTAGTACTCAGGTCTGCTGCATCGGGAGTATCCTATCCCTGTCTAAAGGGTACTAAAAATACGACCATATCCAGCCCCCCACCGACAAAGACCCCAAGGGTGTCGCTGCCCTCGGTAGGCTCATGCCCAGTATCGGAGTCCTCCCTCTTGCAAGTGCTGTTTCTGTCGGCTGCCCAGTTGGTCTTGCTGTGAAGTGGAGAGGATTGCACTTCACACACTTGAGAAGCAAGATTACCTAGACTGGCTTACCCTAAGTCAAACACCGAGAAGCATTTATGGTCATTTCTGCTTACCGCACGACCTGAGCTTGCCTTGATGATTATCATGGGGCACCATTGGCTTTTTCGGTGGGGCGTTGAAACTGCTCGCATCTATAGTATAGAGTGGCCCTTAGGAAGGACTAATATTATGTATCCCCATCCTAGCAGACCTGCGCACTCAGCGAATTCTAAGAACGTTTTTCTGCTTCATGAAGATATATGTGTGGGTAAAACTATAGAACATGCCTGGAAATTATATTCATCGTCATAATATAATTTTCTGAAGTTTTTAGGGTCTAACTTTGATAAATAACAATTACAAGTAACGTCGCAACAATTATTGAGAATTCTGACTAAATCTGTGAGGGTCTATATTGAACAAAAAAGTGGTAAAGCCATCCCGATAATTTTTGAAAATGCTGTAGATAAAATAAATAGCTTACAGTTGCACTCCACCTATTTCAACAACAGCTGTTATAAAGAAGACAGGCCAGGTCCTTTAATTATTTCTAGTCAGGGATTTATTTTATGTTATATTAAAACATAAAGTAAAATGTATAATTGTGCTGCAGCATTGTATATAGTGTATTGCATTTAAAATATATGCAAAAGTCTGATTCATTGACCATCTGGCACCAAGAAACAAATCTTCATATAAACAAATATAATAGCAGAACAAAACATAACATTAATTTATATCACCTGTTTTGAAGTTTACTCTAATATGTTTTGTTAGTAAACAAATCTAACTAAAATTCTTTCATAATCCCTGATATGGGTACCTTTAAGACGGTCCCAGGGCTAAGCCCTGAAAGTTATCACGAAATTGATGGTGTATAAACTTACTCCATGAAATTCTACATGTATGTACCAAGTTTTGTGGCCATCGGTTCATCGGTGTCTGAGTTTATCAATGCCAACTATATATATATATATATATATATATATATACAAAAAGTATCTAGTCACAAACGATGAAAATTGAGTAATCTATAAGTATAAAAGAGGATGTTGGTATGTATATTTGTATATATATATATATACAAATCGGTTCGGCCATCGGTTCATCGGTGTCTGAGTTTATCAATGCCAACTATATATATATATATATATATTTATACTTATAGATTACTCAATTTTCATCGTTTGTGACTAGATACTTTTTGTAAGAACTAACAAAAAACATGCTGTCAAATTTGTTCAGTAAAATTAGATCAATATTTATTGGGTGTAATATCATTTCATAAAGAAAGTAAAAATTTGTCGAAAATACTTAAATGTTACATATTTTACAAGAAGGCTATACTCAATTCCACATTCACCTTTCAGTACACCCTTATAGGAATATGAAAACTATTATTTTCATATATAATCCTGCTATTAATTTCTAATAATAGATGCATTTTTCCTGCTTTTATTTTCAAATCATCAAATCATTATAAAAATCCACTCAATTGTAATTTCATCCTAACTATTAAAGTAAACTTGAATAAACATAAACAATTAAAATATTTAAGCACTTGATACATTTATTTTTCAACTAGATGTTACCCGTGGCTTCGCCCACGTCGAAAATGATAGTGAGATATTTTCATAATAATATTCTATTTTCATTGGTTATATGTGCATGTGAAATATTCTCAATGACATCTCCCGTTTTGATCGGATGAAAGTGCGTGATGACCATCTTTTCAGATCAGAGTGTCCTGCCATGTACAATATTAGATGATTAATTCAGTAACTGTCAGTGCTTTTTAGGAAAAAGGTTTCATTTTTTCAAAGTTTTGACTTATCTTTGGTATTAAAATGCTCACATAAAGCACAATAATTATTCATGGAACTTCATCACCCATCTTGACAATGTTAATCAATGTAATAATGTTTCACTTCCTATACTTAATGAACAATTTCAAAAACGGTTTAAATCAAAGCGGTAAAAATATAAACTATACAGTATAAATTTCTACACTCAAGTAAAACATTTTATAGTTGTAAAAGATATTGATCGCTTGTACCGCATTAGATTTAAAATTGCACTATGTGGAATCATTGACAATACACCTGTTACAAATGTATTGTGAATGATGGAAGTTTTAAAACCCTAAAAAGATCTGAGTAAAAGTGGTTAATTCTTTAGAACCATCAAATAATTCATTGAATGATTTTAATTATTAGAATTGTATTAATGCGTGAAACGTCAATATATGCTTGATTATAATTTTCCACATAATTTTATGTAAAGTAGTTGGGGGCTCTTTATTGCAACTATCTCCAGAAAATATATTGGGACGGCAAATCCGCAGGAATAGACCGAAAACAATAATTCTCGGCTTCGGAGACACGTCTCTGCACACTCTGCTACTTCCTGTTGCAGCTACTTGCGTTGCTGGTCACTGTTTTTAAAGTTTTGTTTAGGAGTGCCAAACTACACTATTTTTAACTAATATAAGAGTAAAATGGTTGTTTTATTCCATTAAATATATAACACTCAAACATTTGATGACACTTTTTGCATTCACTTCACTTGAAGCATTCAAATAATAATTTATCAGTCATTAAAGATCATTTTACGAAAAGTTTTTAGGAGTTTTTATATGCTCTTAAATCTAATGATTGAATTATAGTTATATAGTTATATTAAATTTAAAAGCTTATGACTACAAGTATACAGTAGGTATAGTACAAAAAGGATGTTTGAATGGTATTTCCTATAGTCTCTTTCTCAGCCGGTCGTTATACTTCGCATACTTTATTTAGATAACCTTTCAGCCTCGAGCTTACTGTGGATTAAGTTGATCAGCAACGTCTAGAAGTCAAAATTATCTTACAGTACACTAAGCATATTTCTCAATTATTTTACTTTACAAAATTTAGAACAGAAAGTTGAACTATTTTTTAGTTTGTATAAAAAGAACGTCATCAAAATCTCTCTTATAAATACTATAATACCTTCCTTTTGACTACGTCCTTTGTTTTTGAGAATTTTAATAGAAATTCACAATCTTCCGAAGTTTTCGGATTTTCTTCATAGAGAGGATTTCCGGGTCTAACGCAGGTAATGAGCAGCTTCGTAGGGCACAACGATCCAATGATGCAGAGCATTTTTAACCAACCCTCTTGGTCTATTGCTTCATAGACGGGTTATCAATTAGAGAAGGGATTTAATGTCTCTGTATGACGAATGTATGGGCTCTGAAAAAATGTGTTAATTGGTACTGGTCTACGAAGGTGATGATTAGAATTTACTATGTACATCTCTAACTAAGAGGTCCCTTGAAAGTAATTTTACAGTATTACCTTTAAAAGCTCACACAGAGAATTTATCAGCAGGAGTGAGGAATACCACACATTTTTATGTAAGAAGAGTTTCCAACACCATGCTCATACATTTCAATGATCCGTCTGATTATAAAATCGCTCTCATATTTTCTTTGATCTCTCTCAATCAAATCGTAATATTTGAATTTAAATTCTGCTGTGAAAATGTTACTGAAAAGTAAGGGATTTTTTTTAATTTACCATTTACCTTAGGAGATGTCAATTTTTTTCATTATACCTTTCTCTTTCCCACAATATAAAAATATCTACCACTACTTAGTTTATTAATTGGAGTAATTTAAAATTATAAAAATATGTGTAAGTGAATTAATGTTCTGTTTTATGTATATAACATAAGGTTTGGGCATTATTTCATTTATTTTTGTAGATTTTTATCTCTACATATAAAACATATAAAACCAAATAAAAAAGTGAAGTGTCAATATATGTCATGTTATGTTGTATGATTGTTTTCTTGGCGTTCCACGGATTAAAAAAGTAAAATTTTATGGCATTAGAACAACCACAAAAATTGTTTCTTACTTGAAATTGTTTATGGGAATAAAGCTCATCAGTTTCATCTTATGTAAGATTATTACATACTTTGTGCAGCCATTTCATACTCTTTGGTAGATTTTGAATAATATCTATTTGGGGCTCAGTTTTTGAGTCATGAACTTAGAAACAATTAATCTTTTTCGTTACATCAGATTTGAAAGTTAGATATTTTATACATTTGACTCAAAATCGGAGTATCCCTTATGCTGACACAACTTTAAATTATATCTTGAAAAATTCAAACACGTCCAAAACAATAGATCCAAAAAAACCTAGCTTTACTACAAGGCAATCCGGAAGCGTTAAATGAAGATCGCGAGGACTAGACGCGTGTCTTATACTGAAGTACTTGCGGATCTCTGCATGGAACATAGGATTACTCGCTTGGAATTTTAGGATGCATGCATGTATTACAGTAGGTTTTCACTTTACAAGTCATAAGTTGTAAATTCTCAATTCATTTTATAAAAAGGCAATTGCTACGGTATTTATAAATAAATAAACCAAACACTAAGCGTTCGAGAGACGCTGTGATATTTTCATCACAGCGAGGACCACACTCAGCAGATGAGGCGAGAAGACAATATTGTGTGGCGCAGGTGGCGCCGCCGCCTCGCGTTAGCGCGCTCCTCCGTCACTCGCCGACTCTGGCATCAGCTACAATAGTGAGCCTGCTAGTCATATACTTTAAAAAATATATAGTTATCAATTCAATAATAAATAGTTGATGATATAATAAAATTGTAACAACATAATCGGCAATGCTGATACATCACCATAATTACCATAAAGTACTATTACCATATTGAAGTATCATTTGATTCATCTATTTTGCATTTTTCACTTGCCTTCCTTATAGTTTTCGACATGTCTTTATGCAATTGAACAATTTTAAATTGTAACTGCCGCATTTTTACAAAGTCTTAGTTTGATTATAAAGAGTTGGGGGAAATAACACTTGACTAAAAGTACTTTTTGTTTATGTGTACATTTTTTATACCTTCTTAGTTAAAAATCAATCCAAATTTTTAACGCAGGGTTGTTTAATATTTTTATTTCAATTTTAGTATTCGAGTATGGAAAGTATCAACAAGTATTGAAAAATGGGGTTAGCAGATCTTGTTTCCTATTCAGAGTTAGGAAACCGACTCCTTGCGGACTGAGATTTGAAATGTAAAACTTATTCCATTTTCACAGAAAAGGCTTCTTTGTCCAGTTCCCTTGAGAGTTAGGTCTCACTTTCTATAAGTCCGTCCGTACTTTCAAGGGGTGATTTTATTACTACGAACAGGTAATATCACCTCTAACAGTACACATATATTACACAAGCTCATGCAATAGCGTATGTCGAGTAGTATTTATATTATGCTGGAATCTTAGGTCAAACTTAAATGGAGAACCAAAGAAGCGGTAGCAATCTGTAAAATAATTTGGCGTGCAAATATATTTCTTTTGATTTTCCGCAAAAACCCTTTAATTAATATATGATTTTTTGGTTGAATCAAATTACTTTTAGAATGATTAAGAACAACAAAGCTTGTCTGGATGAACGAAGACTGAAATGAGTTAACAAAGGCTGGGTATAATTATTAAGTTGTGGTGACTACTGTATAACCAAAACAAAGTTGCACAGGCTATGATATTTTTTACGAAAACTATCCAATTGCAGCTACCCGCAAACTCAGTAAGTTTCCAATTATAATTAAATTAACATTTAAAACTTACCTAAAGGAAACTGCAAAGTACTCGAGATTAGTTTGGTAGTTGAGAATGCAATACATGATTACATATCTACTTAGAATAACACACGGCACGATGTCCTAAAAGCCATTACAACAAAATGTATGGTACGGTGGCTCCGGGGAAATGCAGCGGGGAAATTGAATTTCTAAGGGATCGCCGCGAGCCGTGACGGAGGTCTACTCCCACCTGAAAAATAATAAAAACTAATGTTATTCTTAGAATTAATTTTAAACGTTGGAGTAATTGATCGGTTTATGGGGGTTTGTAATTCCTTTCATGTTTGTTTTTTGTTTTTACGATATCAAAGTTAAAATTTTTTCAATTTCAGTCAGTATCTCCACCATAACCGAACAATTTTAACCTAAATTCTTCAGAAAATTACCCTAAAAATTCTCAAACTACCCTAAAATTACTTCCCTAAATACAAAAATCATTACTTAAACAGTTTTAAATATAATTTTTTAGTGGTTTAAGTGTACAGTATTCATATTATTATAACTAAATTTATTTTTAGCGAATTTCCTTAAAGGAATAAGCTATTACCGTAGGTCTCATGGTAAGACCTAAGCCCGAGACCATGTTAACTTTTTATTTTGGGGCCCCCAGAAGAAAAAAACACTATTCGTTTGAATTTTTATATATATATCTATATCTCTTTATATATATATATATATATATATATATATATATATACAGGGTGACAAAAAAGTCTGGAAACGGCTTAATATCTTTTTAACTAAATCTGTTAGAAAATTCAAACCTTCCACATCAACTTATATGTATGAAAACTACTTTTTGCAAGCATTACCATTTTTTGAACTCCACCAGGGGACGACCCATGAGGAGTACGTACATAATCTTGAATGTAAGCATAGGTTGATATGCACATCATTTTAAAGGGCTGGTCAAGTGGAGTTCATTGCCGGAAACTGCGTCTCAAAAGCTTTATCCGTTACAAAATGGTGGCTGATCAAAATCCTAAAGGAAATACACATTGTTCGCATAAAGATTGTTTAAAAATTGTTTGCACTCTCTGTCTGAAGGATCTAAACTCCGGCATTGTATGTCAGACCTAAAAACCTATCTTTTAGGGTGCCGTAGAGGATATTACCTCCAAGGTTGATATGGCCCACAAGGAGGTTTGTGATGGCCCACAAGGAGTCGGTACAAAATTTTAAGTGTAAACATAGGTCGATATGTACATCATTTTGAAGAGCTAATCAAGTAGAGTTCAATGCCACAAGCCTCACTTCAAAAGGTTCATTTGTTGCAAAATGGCGGCTGATTAAATTTTTCAACAAAAATTCATAGGTTAGTTTTGTTGGGGTGTGGGGGGGGGGGTGGGGTGGAATACAAGTTTGAATAAATCAAATTGCATATCAAACCTAAGCCTATGTGTTGTTGTTGAAAACTTGAATCACCCGCCATTTTGTAACCTATAGTCCTTTTGAAATGCAGTTTGCGGCATTGAATTTTATTTTAATAGACCTTTAAAATGATGTGCATATGGACCCATGCTTACATTTAAGATTTTGCAAGACTCCTTGTGGGCCGTCCCCCATTGGAGCTAATATCCTCTTCGGCGCCCTAAAAAATTGGCTTTTAGGTCTGACATTCAATTCCGGAGTTTTGATTATCCAGACTTAGGCTGTGAACAATTTTTATACGATATTTAGGCGAACACTTTGAAATTCTATTAGATTTTTGATTAGCCGCCATTTTGTAACAGATGAACCTTTTGAGACGCGGTTTCCGGCAATGAACTCCACTTGACCAGCCCTTTAAAATGATGTGCATATCAGCCTATGCTTACATTGAAGATTATGTACCTACTCCTCATGGGTCGTCCCCTGGTGGAGGTCAAAAAAAGTAATGCTTGCAAAAGTAGTTTTCATACATATAAGTTGATGTGAAAGATTTGAATTTTCTATCGAATTTAGTTAAAAAGATATTAAGCCGTTTCCAGACTTTTTTGTCACCCTTTATGAAAATGAACGAATAGTGTTTTTTGCTTCTGGGGGCCCCAAAACGAAAAGTTATCATGGTCTCGGGCTTAGGTCTTACCATGAGTACTACGGTAACAGCTTCTTCCCTATAGGGGAAATTCGCTAAAATTATAAAAATATGAAAAAAATTCATAACAAATGTAGACTCCCACCAAATGTATGCTTTTGCACGAAAAAAGAAGTTTTTAAATCTGGGTAATGTATTCAACAGTAACGCTTTTCCGTAGTTTTTAATTCTCAGTTCTAAAAAGTATATACTACATGAACGTACTGTAAAAATCCACTAATGTAGAAACATTACGACTAGAAAAAATTCAACTTCTAGCCATCTTAATTTTTTTTAAGGTGAAACGGAGTGTGGGACTTGCCACACCAAAATTCTCTCTGTCCGAGCCCTTCCCCATCCGTAGGATAACATCCCTCTTCGGGGTCGTTCTCGCACAGACAGTATCAAAATGAATTCAATACTAAACATGAAATGTACAGCTCCGTACAGTATTCGTTCAAACATTTATCCCACCTAAAAAGTTAATGGTTCAACACAACACTCAAGGAAGTGTGTTAGAAAATCTTTATCTTAGAATTTCAAGTCAATAAAAGCTGTACCCTTGGGTAAAATGGTTTTAGGGAAACAATTTTAGTCATGCATTATGTTATGCTACCTTTTTATTTGGATAGCTTGATGTTAATTCTGTCAGGATAGTAACAGCTGGAATTGATTTTTTATTACATACACTTTAAGAGTAAACACTTATTAAGAGATTTGGATATATAATTTGGAATTTAATAATAAAGAGTGATGTACGTGAAATTCCTTCCTCTACAGATATCAATCACAATTACAATCAATTTTATTTGCACATCTAAAACAATTTCATTGAAGTAAGACTTTATAAAAGGCGTCGGAAGGAAAAATAAGACTATCTCCGATATTCTTTTTCATATATTTATTTATTTTATATATTTTTATTTATATTCCTTTTTTATTTTTCATGGTTATTTTTATGTTTTTTGTTTTTTCAATTCTACTCTTGTATGGTTGTATTATAAATCATATCCTAATCGGCTAACCGCTGTTACGTTGTTCATAAGACTTCGGGGAAAGGACTACATCCCACACAAAAAGAAGCAAAAACGTGTTCTGGTCGTCCGTCTGTAAGAGGTGGAGTTTACTTTGACGAAACGATTATTTCCCTGGAGTGGTTCCTTTATCAAATTCAGCTAACTTTTCTTTTGACACGAAATGCTTCTTGAATGACAATATCAAACTTTAACTGTTATTTACAATCCAGTAGCATTCGTGGCTTAAAATATACGTACCTATTGGATCAACATTTTAGTAGCCTAATCTTTCATGAATAATTAAAATTGGTTGGTTTAAATGGGGCCCTCAAATCGTCCAAATACCCGGAACGTCCTTGGGTATTTTTACTCCAGCTGGGAAATTGGACCAGAGCCTGCAGAGTGAGTAAAACTCGGCGATCGAACCACGGAACGTCTAGTGCATTAGCTGTGATAGCATTATTATTGAAACCATGCAGTTAATTCTACCTCCATAGTTTTATATGGGATGGAACTCTGCAGAATGTAAGTCAATTGCGTTTGAAAAATAGGACTTCTCTGATTTTCAAATATTTTTTGCAGCTTTTTTGTTAATTATTAATGGTCTAATGCACTGAACCGATAATTAGACACGCATATCATGAATTACACGTGCAATTTATTTTAACCATAAATTAAGTCAGTTAAATATACTGATATGATATCGAAGATTGTAAGGCAATTCCAACAAGCTGCTTTGCGAGAGATAGATTTGCTTTTTACTGCGCAATAAAGGAGAATCCTGCTAGAACGGATTATGGAAGATGTGAGAGTGATTTTATCAGCTGCAGACAGACCATTATGATGCATGAGTTGGGTGCTGTGCTCCTTGCAAACTGCATTTACAAGGACAACCACACGGCTAAGTCCCTACCTCATACTTGCTGAGATAGTTTTGTAATTTTTGTCTTGGGTCCGAGAAATTGCTTTAACAATTTCTTCAATTGGCTCAAGCCGTTAACATGGCTAAAACATCTTATTAAGAATATTTTACCTACAAAATATCTCATTTAAGAAAGAAAATGAATATGAATTATGGCATTTAAAAAATAAATATACAAGGCCTGGGTTGAAAATAAATCGTGGTTATCATAAAATATTTCAAAATTTTTCACTCATAGTAATATATTCCATTGAAAATTAACAGATTTGTTCACCATGCTTTTAAATCATATAAAATAATAATGATTGAGCTAAGCTGAGTATTTTTTATTGTAATGAAACCACCTGTACCCGACTAAGGTTTAAGTGCAAAGGTTTATTGGATTCCCTATTTTAAGTATATTCTTCTCAGAAGCAATTATGTCATGTACTTTATAGCAATGAGGTTTTTGCCAAAAGCTGTACTAATTGTTACTGGTCAGTTGTGATTGATGGTGTGTATTTGAGTTTGGAAGATTCTTTTTTTTATTATTAGTTGGCAAGTTTTTAATCCGGAAAGAACTTTGAGGGAACGCAGAATTAAAGCAGATTACATAATTTACGTAAAAATCAACCAAATCATCCAACCGTAAACTAGGTACAACTCGACACCTAAGCTTGATAGAAAGGAGAAAATATCCTTGATCTGTGTATAGTAATGCTTGTACAGTATTTCAATCATCTTATCTTAACTGGAAATATTAAATTACAAATATAAATACTGATATCAGTGTCTCCACTTTTAGGGTAATTACCCTTTTCTAGGGTAATATCAACCGGTTTAGGGTAATTTTAGGGTAAAATCAAAATGTTGAATTTTTCCATTAAATCCTTTGACAAAACAGGCATTATTAAGTTGTATTAATATAAACAGTTATAAATAAAAAAAAACTTTAAAATAAGCATTTTAAAGTTTTAACGTGTTGTTTCGATTTTGGGCCTAACTTAAAATAAGTTAAAGCTCACTTAATTTTTTAAATTTCAATTTTGTAAAGCTGTGCCTGAAATTTGTATAAATTAACAGTTCTTAGCAAGTTTCGACTAAATATACAATGGTGATGTAGGAAAAAAACCCACTAATAAGGACTATAAGAACTGGAGCATAGCAAGGAAACATCTTCTTAATTTATTTTGTTCAAAAAAGCTTTTTGCTCGTGGATCAAACATACTAGTTTAGTATCCTCCGTCCTCCCTACATTTGGCAGGGAAACCTTTCTTGAGTTCATAAAAAAATCTGTTTTAAAATTAATCTACACAACAAAAACAATTAATAATATTAAACAGAGTCATTATAATTCCATAAATACCCCCGTTGCAGCAGACCTGCATACTCAGCGAATTTCAAATGCAAAACAACATATTTCAATCCAACATACCGAGATTCAACATGTTTTAGGAAGCTCCATAAGAATAACATGGGGAATGAGTATGAGGTTTGCTGCTACTTGTATATTAAAACTGGGTGGTTTTAATTCAATATTTAGTTGATCTGAACTAGAAGAAGCCATTTACCAAGTTTTATCAAGATATGTTGAGAAATAAGCGAGATATAGAATTTTCTTTATTTCCCATAAGGTTGACATTGGGACAACGTACTGTGTTTACCACTTTCAATATCTCGGAAACCAATGGACATAGAGCAGTGATTCAAGATACTAAATTGTTTGTTTTGAGCTGAATTCAATAATGCTAGCAAAAATTGGAAAATTTTTAATTTTCTATGCGAAAAACTCAAAAAACCCATTTTTGGGGGGTTTACCCCCCTTTACCCCCCCTTCCGGTGGTCCGATCGGGCTGGTTCACGAACTCGTCCGAGTGATTACCACTTTACACGTCTGTACCAAATTTCATTAAGATCGGACCATATTTACGGGCGCTATCGTGTTAAAAGACATATATATATATATATATATATATATATATATATATATATAAAATTCTCTTTAAAAAGGGTTACTATTATACATATAATAAGAATCATTTTAACTCAGTATCCTCAGTTTCATTTTTTATTTTAAAAACCCAACATGTTTCTTTATATGCGTCCCATATAATAATAAATTCAATAGGGCTATCAGGAAAACATTTAAAAATTCAAAATTTAACATAAGTTATAGAACCAAAAACAACGCATTGCAAATGATTAACAAGAAAATCAAAGGAGAAAAGCACCAAACCAAATCAAATTTTGAAAACTCAGGTATATATCAAATGAATTGCAAAGATTGCCAAAAATACTATATAGGCCAAACAGGCAGATCATTCAACTGCCGATATAAAGAACATGTACAAGCGTACAATTCTAAAAATAAAACCACTATGAAAAGTAATGTAGCCGAACATATGCTCAAAGAAAATCATAAATTTGAAAATATTGAATCTGATCTACAAATTTTGGATCATGGTATAAAAGGAGCAAAACTCGACGCAAAAGAAGATTGTCATATTTATTCAAAATATAAAAAAGATCCAATCAACATACTGAATACCATGCAAGTAAATAAACACAATCCTATATATGACAAAATATTAAATCTTAAAAATACATACCGAAGACATTGACAACTAAAAAGAAAGAAAAAAGAAAAACATATGATACTTACATCTGCAATTTTAATTATTTACATTTCAACAAATTTTATTTCTACTGTATACATAGTGAGGTTAAGTTTAATTTAATTTTACCCTTGACAATGGCCTAAAGGTACGAAACATGTTGGGTTTTTAAAATAAAAAATGAAACTGAGGGTACTGAGTTAAAATGATTCTTATTATATATATATACTAGAAGAACCCGTGGCTTCGCTCACGATAAAAATGAAACATACACTATCACCCATCAATTATATCGTTTTGCTTTCCCATTTATTTTTCTTGTCATAAAATCTACTTCTTTAAACATATCAAATGTACTTCCATAAAAGAAAAAAGTTTTTAGAAATTTGCTCTTAGTACGCATATGCTACGACGGGGATATTCTATTCCTGCCTAAAGTGCATGTCTATATAAAAATGTGACCATAACCAGCGCCCCACCAACAAAGCCCCAAATGGTGTTGCTGCCCTGGGTAGGCCCATGCCCAATATCGGCGGTCCTTCCTCTTGCAAGTGCTGTTTGCTTGTATCGGCTGTCCAGTCGATCTTGCTATCAGGTGAAGAGGATTGCGCTCAAACACTCAAGTAGCGAATTTACAGAGACTGGCTCACCCAAGACAAACGCCGAGAAGAATTTATGGTCGTTTCTGCTTAACGCACGGTATCTGAGCTTGCCCTGAAGATGATCATGGGGCACGATATAAGGAATGGCACCCTTGGCTTTATCGACGGCTTTGAATCTGCTCGAATATGTAGCATAGCAAGGCCACACTGTGGGACCTTGAGCATAGTTACCCTTAATTTGAAATTTATTGTACCCCCGTCGCAGCAGACCTGCGAATTAGAAATCCTATTTCTTTCCTTCATGAAGGCATACGTGTTAGAGGAACCATAGAACATGACTTGAAATTTTATTCACTGTAAAAAATCATTTTCTTAAGGTTTTAGGGTCTACCTTGAACAAAAAATTACAATTCCACTCCAGCAATTATCAAAAAGTGCTGTCTTACGTTTTTAGACTCTATATTGAACAAAAAGATTGAATAAGCCGTCCCGGCAATTTTTTAAAGTGCTGTAGATAAAATTAATACTTTACAGTAGCTCACTCTTCCTCTTTAAACAGCAGTTTATTGTCATAAAAAAGAAGTCCTTCAAGTATAAGTGATCAGTGATCACAGAAGTCCTTCAGTAATATCAATTATTCATTTTATTTTATACTGCATACCAGTATTTTATATAGTGTATTGCACTTAAAATATATTCAAAAGTCTTAATTCATTAACCATCTGGCACCAAGTAACAAATCTTCATGTAAACAAATACAATTAAATAGCAGAAAGAAATACCATTAATTTACATCACCTGTTTTAAATTTCACTTTCACATGTTTTGTTAGTAAACTAATCTAACTCAAATTCTTTCAAAATCCCTGACATGGGTACCTTTAAGACGGTCCCAGGGCTAAGCCCTGAAAGTTATCACGAAATTGAAGGTGTATAAACCTACTCCATTTAATTCTACATTTATCTACCAAGTTTCGTGGCCGTCGGTCCAGCGGTGTCTGAGTTTATCAATGCTATATATATATATATACATATACCAACATCCTCTTTTATACTTATAGATATATATATATATATATATATTATTTTAGTTAACATTATTAAGTTAAGAAACAAAGTACCCTTTTTTGAAACATTTTTTATTTCGACGACTAGTTTCGACACATTAGTTCATTTTCAAGTCATGTATAGATAACCTATTTCAAAATAATATAAATAAACAAATAAGTTAACATATGTTAAATTAACAGACAGTTTACAATAAATTTTTGAATTATATATAAATTATTTGAAATTTTTACTTCTTAATTGGTAAATCTTTTCAAAAATTATATTTCCTTGTGAAAGGTGAGTTGAATTTAAAAGTTTGTTAGGATGTTCTTTTTTCTTAGAAATATCCCTAAATCTTCTTTGACATTTAATTTTTCTTTGTCATATTCGTAGGTTAGTACTTCTAGGGTTTCATTTATTTTAGTAAATTTGTGTTTTTCTTTAATAAGGTGTTCTGCATAGTTTAATTTTTTTGTTGTTAAATTCTTTGACTTGTAAGCCTGCAAGTGTTCTTTGTACCTTATTTTAAAATTTCTTCTTGTTTGTCCAATATAGATATTATTACAATCACCAAATTTAAGTTGATAAACTCCAGCTTTTGTATAATCATCTTTTTTATTTTCTGTTTTTGGTTGTAATCTTTTATTAATCATTTTAAAAGAATTATTTTTATTTTTACAGGCAATTTTTACTTCGGTATTTTTGAAAGTTTTACGGAATGCTTTATTAAGTGTGGTGTTATGAGGTAGGCATATGTATTCATATTTCTTCTTTTCATTGTCATTGGCATTATTTCTTTCTTTTTCGAGTTTTTTTTCTTTTTTATCATATTCCCTATCATTGATGGTTTATATCCATTCTTTATTGCCAGGTATAATATTGTGTCTTTTTCTCTTTTAAAATCTTCTTTTTTCATGGGGACTGTTAACAAACGGTGTATTAAAGAATGGAATGTTGTTAATTTATGAGACCACGGGTGGTTGGAGTCTGCCGGAATAATTACTTCTGTTGTTGTTGCTTTTCTATAAATTTTAAAAGCATGTTTGTTTTTGTCTTTAAAAATAGTTATGTCAAGGAAGTTTATTTCATTTTGTTGTATTTCTGATGTAAACTGAATTGTTATTGATAAAGAGTTGATATATAATTTGAGCTCTTGAGCTTCTTCTTCGTTACCATCAAAAAGGCAAATTATATCATCAACATATCTAAACCAATATTTTATTTTGTCTTTCATAGGATTTTGATTGCTTAGGATTTGATTTACTTCTAGGTTGTTTATATAAATGTCTGCCATTAACCCTGAAAGGGGCGAACCCATAGGTAACCCATCTTTTTGTAAATAGAATGGAATCAAATGTGAAATAATTTTGGTTAAGTGCCATTTTAGTTAATTTAATTATTTCTTCAATTTCATTTTTCTTCATTGTTTTATGTTTAATCAAGTTAGAGCGAAGAATATTTATAGTTTCTGTTAAAGGGATGTTTGTTTACATACTATTTATATCAAACGATAAAAATAGTGAATTTTGAGATAGTTCTACATCTTTGATTTTTTCTATAAGATCATATGTATTTTTTACACTAAAATTATCTTCCCAAGTTATATTATTTTTTATTTTATTGAGAAGATATTTACATAGTTTGTAACATGGGGCATTTTGAAAATTTACCACTGGTCTGATGGGAATATCTTTTTTGTGCGTTTTGGGTTGGCCTCGCAGTATTGGTGATTTTGGTTTTTCCATTTTTAGTTCACATTTTTCTTTTTTGGTTAAGCTTTTACATTTCATTATTAGTGTATTAATTTCCTTAGAATATTCTTCTGTTGGATCTTGATTGAGTTTTGTAAAATTATCTTTTTTCAAAAACTCTTTGATTTTTGTATCATAGTCGGTTTTGTTTATTATTACAACAGAGTTGCTTTTATCTGCTTTTGAAAGAATGGCATTATTTTCTTTTAATTTATTTGATATTGTATTGATTAGATCCATATCTTTTTTAGTTTTCTTTTTTATTTCAGCTTTAGTTTCTTTCTTTTCTAACTTTTCAAATTAATGTACAAAATTAAATCTTATATGATCTTGAATGCTTGGATTTTTTCTTCGAATTACAGATTCAAATGAAATCAGATCTTCTTCAACTATATTTTTCTTTTCATCAAGATTTATGTTGTATTTTATGGATTTGTTGAGCAAGGAACTCTCTTCTTCTGTAAATTGTATTGTGGTGAGATTTTTTAGTGCTGGGCTGAACTTCATTTCATCTGTTTCGTATGTTTTTAAAAATTTACCTTTTTGATTTTCATATAATTTATCAAGTTTTCTTTTGTGAGTTTCTCTTTTTAGTGTTATAATTGGTTTGATCGAGTCTGAAATAAATTGTAATATCTCATCTATGCTTTCAGTATGATACATATTTTTTATGTTATCAAATACATTTTTTATAGATTCATTTATAGTTTTTAGTTTGGAGTATTGGTAATTTATTTCTTCTTTAATCCATATTTTTTGTGCAGTTTTAATTGTTCTTAAAGCAGCTTGGGTATTTGATCTTGTGTGAAGTTGAACATAGTTTGGAATTAAATCCTTTGATAAACAATTTTTGTTGAATTGAATGTCTTCTCTGATCTTCTGAGCCTTCAGGTTTTGGTATTTGTAAGTGTGAACAATTTTTCGGTTGTTAGCCATTTCTCTAAGGATTGTATAAAGGTTGGTTAATAGGGTTACTGTTATTATTATTTTAGTTAACATTATTAAGTTAAGAAACAAAGTACCCTTTTTTGAAACATTTTTTATTTCGACGACTAGTTTCGACACATTAGTCATGTATAGATGACCTATTTCAAAATAATATAAATAAACAAATATGTTAACATATGTTAAATTAACAGACAGTTTACAATAAATTTTTGAATTACATATAAATTATTTGAAATTTTTACTTCTTAATTGGTAAATCTTTTCAAAAATTATATTTCCTTGTGAAAGGTGAGTTGTATTTCTAAGTTTGTTAGAATGTTATATATATATATATATATATATATATATATATATATATATATATATACTAGCTGATCAACACGGTTTCACCCGTGGAAAAACATAAAAACTCCCTCTGTCTTTTTTTAGGATTTATTTGTCATACTTTTTAAGGTTGCCATGACAACCTTATATCCTTCCCTATAATTTAACATTAAAACTTTGAAGTACCATAGGGCGAAACCCTTTGGGAATTTTGTAAAACCGTTTCTTAGTGTGCATCTATAACCCAAGAGTAACACATGTGCCAAATTTCAACTCTTTAGGTCTTATAGTTTTGGAGATTTGCTGTCCGTAAGAAAACCCCTTCTCCTTTATATATATATAGATAGATATATGTGTGTGTGTCTTTAAGCACGATAGCGGCCGTAAAAATGGTCCAATCTGATTGAAATTCGGCACAGCCATGTAAAGTAGTAATTATTCGGACGAGTTCGAAAACCAGCCCGATCGGACTACCGGAAGGGGGGGGTAAAGGGGGGGTAAACCCCCCTAAAATGGGTTTTTTGAGTTTTTTGTATAGAAAAATAAAAATAATCCAATTTTTGTTACCACCATTGAATTCAGCTCAAAAAACAAACAATTTAGTATTTTGAATCACTGCTCTATGTCCATTGGTTACCGAGATATTGAAAGTGGTAAACACAGTATGTTGTCCAAATGTTAACCTTATGGGGAATAAGTAAAATTCTATACCTCGCTTATTTCTCAACGTATCTTGATGAAACTTACTAAATGGCTTCTTCTAGTTCAGATCTACTAAATATTGAATTAAAACCACCTAGTTTTAATATACCCGTAGCAGCAAACCTGCATACTCATTTCCCATGTTATTCTTATGGAGCTTTCAAAAACATGTCAAATCTCGCTATGTTGGATTGAAATATGTTGTTTTGCATTTGAAATTCGCTGAGTATGCAGGTCTGCTGCAACGGGGGTATTGTGCTTTTACTTTGTTAGTTATTGTATTTCCAGCGGCAACTTATTTACCATCGGCAAGATATGTACTCTCTTTATACTCTTTATGAAAACATTTTGTATTCATGATTAAATATTTTCTTTCCTCAATTTATTTCTAGGCTATTTTGTAAAAATATATTTTTTTGTAATTAGCAACTCGATTTCCACACACAGGCATTTCATTGCCTACGTGGCAATTACTTACTATTTTAATGTATCATGTTTGTATGATCATGTAATGGAAATAAACGAATTTTGAGTTTGAGTTTATACTAGAATAGTCTGAATTAGTTAGTTAATTTGAGGATAATAAAGGTAAAATTATTAAATAAAATTACATTGCTGATAAATGATTTTTGAGTACCGCTTGTTCAACTACTCTCGGCTCCAGATTTCCCTTATTTGAATATCAATGGGTACAAATCGACTCTCCAATACGAGAGGCGTATCAGGAAACATATTTTCAGAGCCGTTGTTCGAATATCGGCTGATGTTCCATTCTTAGGATATATGAGTACAGCCCCATGAATCTGGTGAATATAGAGCTCTGTTCGCCGCTCCAATGTTACTGCCAGGTCGATAATTGTTTTATGAACTCAGCCTAATATTTCGGGAGTCTGAGCTTGCGATTCGAACCTTACCATTTACATTTAAACCAAGACTATACCTATGTGCCATTTCTTGCTGTTGAAAAAGTCACCATTTTTATTTATTTATTTTTATCTAATTTTTAATGTCTCTTATTTTTATCTTAACTATCATCTACAACTTGTGCCACCAGCATGATAGAGTAGATGAACTAGAATTCCACAAAACTTAACAGAATAACTTATATTACTTTGAATTTGATGGGCTTTTATTTTTTTATTTTTTTACGTCTTAACACCTGATAAAAACCTGAGGAAATGGTCAATGTTTACGTTTAATACAACAAATGAACACGGCTGAGGCCCAATATTGTGCGCTGAAAGTACTTGTGTTAAAAAAAAATGTTGGAAACATGATCTATTGTTGCAGATATAGATTAATTGGTCCTTATATTAACTTTATTTTTACACTAATATTAAAGTCGAGATTTTCTTTGTCCTTCAGCAATACCACAGAGAAACTTTCCACTGAATCGATTAAAATCCAAAGTATTGTGTGGCCTACATTGTATGAAAAGTCACCATTTTATGGGTTTTGGTGGTCTCTAGGAGAAGTTTAAACTACAATTGAATACTGACTGTCTCTTGTAGTTGACTAAATTAAACTTTGACAATCTCGTTTAAAAGTGAGAGGCTCGGCGTCTGATTTGATTTATCAACAAAGTTTTAATTGGGAGCAGTAATATTGCTCTATAATATTCATCTAAATTAACAATGCTCTAGAAATTTCCACGCACAACATTTAAGTAGGTAATTTTAATATGATATGTGAATTAGCTTTTTTGTTGATAATGTAGAAGTACTATTATTACGAGATTCGGAATCGCTTCAACAGCTGATTCTCCGGTGTAATTTTTATGTTTATGCAATCGGCTGTTTCAGTAATTCGAAGCACCAAATCATATGCTGCAATTACGTATAGTACCTGGTGGACCGAGCCTTGCTCGGTGTTTTTCATGCTTACCAGTTCATCCAGTTACTACAAAATATTTCAATGTCATAAAATTGCTAAATAGAAACCTTTTTTATTGCTCCATGGACTCTTCATCTCACTTGCTGTATTTTCCTTGATGACTGTAGATTCCAAACAGCTGTTGTTTATTTTCATGTTATTTGTTTTACATGTTATTTGTTTATTTTCGTTGCCATGATGGCAACCCACAAGGCCAATGTTAAAATGTTACAACTTTTGAATTCGATTTATTACGTTAATAGATTTTCTCCGGCCGAGTAATCTGCATAAAAGACGTTATTGAGTCATAAATGACTTATTTCCAGACTTTGAGGGAAATCCTCGGAACCGTTTTTGAGATCGTTGTGCAAGAACGGACGATAACATTGCTCATATAAGAGTATAGGATAATGAATTGAACAAACATCCAGGCACATCCAGTTGTGTAGGCTTACAAAATGGATTATTCTTTAAATTCTTTGATTTCTCGGATTACAGAGTGTCCCGGAACTCTTTAACAATACATTTGGGTATTGTTCCTGTAGGCTACCAAAGACAAGTCAAAATATCATATTCAAAATGTCCAAATCTCAAAATTTACTTGCACAGCCGCCATTTTGTTTTTTTAACATAATAATTTTTATTTGAATAGCGAATTGCTGTAAAATATGAAACTTATACACAGTTAGATATCTAATTAAAGAAAAAGAAGATTTCTTTGCGATGTTTATTTTCAAAATGACGGCTGCTTATAAACGGTTGGTACTGTGTTTTTGTTGGAAATTTATGTACAGGTCCAATGATAATAAAATTCAAAAAATCGCTTCATAAATTAGGGAGGAACTTATTTTTAAGAATATGAGTTTGTGTCAATATCAGCTGTTGCCATGTGAAACCACAGCCAGTGAGCCACATCAATCCCCTCCATTGGAATCATGTGATTCTGCTTCACGGGCGGCAAAAACTGCATAACAGTAAAGTCGAAAAAATTGCCATGTGTGGAATCACCCTTAGTTTTGTGCCCTTAGGGGAAGTTCTTTTAAAAAAAACTTGTTTTCCTAGTATTTTCTCACCGAAACCTATCAGGGTTGATGGGTGTCAGACTTATGGTTTTCTTAAAAGTTATGTTTAGTTAGGCGTTTATAGATAGATACTGAGTATTAAATTTTGTCATAGGTTGTTTTATCCTGTATTCGGTATGAACTGAGCTGAAGGAATTACCAATACTGAATCCCTCGTAATTTTCTACTTTCATTTTCCTTATCAAATTTAATGTGAGCACCTATGGTTGTAGCATATTAAGCATCGATGCAATTTTCTGGATCAGTAGCCAAGAATAGAACAAAATCATTTGCACGCCGATTCAGTTCCTTGCTGTAATAGCTACAATACTGCACGGCCAGTTATAACATTACGCTTTACTCGAGTTGCAATGTTGGAGTGGTGGTAAGGCGGATCCGGTGGAACAACAAAATTCCTTAAAATTTACCGTGCATAACTTTCTATGATTATGTCCACGCACCCTTAGTAAAAATGATATTTTTTAGAATACATTTCTGCGATATAAGTACAAAAAGTTTTCCTAGGTAATACAGTTTGAACAGATTCAGGTTATTTAATGATTAAAACACTATTCATTAATTAGTTAAGCTTCTAAATTTACTTAAATGAAGGATAAATAAATATCAGTAAACCAAAAGAATTAACCAACAACAAAAGCATGTGCTATTGATACTAACATCATCTTGCGCTCACTTAAAACGAGTTCAACCTCTACTGATGTTAAAACTGTAATTTGGATTTTATGCCACTTATTATATGAGAGATTTTCAATCTTCCTTTTATGAAAATATTATGTCGTTCTTTTATAATTCACCAGGAAATAATTACTCTGTCTTGGTATAGATAAAAAGTTGAATAATGAATAAATTTTCAAAGTTGTTTGATAATCCTTTAGAGTGATAAAGAACAAAATAATCATTGTAAAAATGAATACTAACATCGCAAGCCGTGAGTATTGTTGTTTTGGCTTAACTTGGTTCACAGTCTTTTCAGAAGCCGGGTTGATGTCAGCGCGTTTGCAACATTCACACAATGTCTATGCAACCAACTTCCCCGTGTCTCATTTATATTTCCGTTGAACTGTTTTTTTACCACCATCATCAGATGACAAACAATGAAATGGTTAAATCTTTTGTCTTGGAAAACTATAAAGTTGTTTCGAGTCTATAAAGTTCGTTGCTCGATTAAATTCGTTTCCCCCAGCTCTTGGTTGCAGTTTAAGGAGGAGAATATGAGTAATTTTGAAGACAAGTTGCATTAGCAGTGTGGGCATATTAAAGATATTTTGTTTACTGTATCGGATAGTTTAGAAAAACTAAGTGATGAGAATAACAAAGCACTCCATGCATCACCTATCATTTTATACTATTGTTTAAATTTACAACTGTTTGTAAACCACAATATTTTTTAGAAACTTTGAATCAATAATTATAAGTATCTATGTTTTATTCTAGATTAAGTGGTTACTATTTTATATTGTGAAAAATAACCACGTTATCGTTAACTGTTTATTTAGTCAGAACGTAACTTATAAGAGAAAAATTCAAATCCAAATATAACGTAGACTAATTGAATTT
Source organism: Flexamia atlantica (assembly GCA_035578135.1). Taxonomy (NCBI): domain Eukaryota; kingdom Metazoa; phylum Arthropoda; class Insecta; order Hemiptera; family Cicadellidae; genus Flexamia; species Flexamia atlantica. The sequence goes on along the minus strand of JAQJVK010000095.1, from coordinate 67,915 downwards.
TCAGAGGGCATATGTAACTAAAACCAATACAGTGTGTAAAAAAAGTCCCGGAACGGCTAAATATTTTATGAACCGAATTGGTTAGAGAAATAAAACTTTACACATTCATTCGTATGTAAAAAATCTACTTTCTGAGGTACTGACCGACTCTTGGTCCCCGATGGGGGGCGGCCCACAAGGAGTCGGCACAAAATCTTAAATGTAAGCATAGGTCGATATGCACATAATTTTAAAGGGCTAATCAAGTAGAATTCAATGCCGCAAACCGCACTTCAAAAGGTCCATTCGTTACAAAATGGCGGCTGATCAAAAATCAAAAGGAAATACACATTGTTCGCTCAAAGATTGCTTAAAAATTGTTTACAGACTATGTCTGAAAGATCTAAACTCCGGAATAATTTGTCAGACCTAAAATCCTAAATTTTAGGGTGCCGTAGAGGATATTACCTCCAAGGGGGGATGGCCCACAAGGAGCCGGTACAAAATCTTAAATGTAAGCACAGGTTGATATGCACATCATTTGAAAGAGCAAATCAAGTAGAAATCAATGCCGCAAACCGCACTTCAAAAGGTTCATTTCTTACAAAATGGCGGCTGATTCAAGTTTTCAACAAAAGTTCATAGGTGTAGGTTTGGGGGGGGGGTTGGAATAAAAGATTTAATAAATCAAATTGCGTAACAAACCTAAGCCTACGTATTTTTATTGCAAACTTAAATAACCCGCCATTTTGTAACCAATAATCCTTTTAAAATGCGGTTTGCGGCATTGAATTTTATTTGATTAGACCTTTAAAATGATGTGCATATGGACCCATGCTTACAGTTAAGATTTTGCACCGACTCCTCGTGGGCCGTCCCCCATTGGAGCTAACATCCTCTTCGGCATCCTAAAATATAGGCTTTTAGGCCTAACCTTCAATCCCGGAGTTTTGATTCTCCAGAAATAGGCTGTGAACAATTTTTAGACGAAATTTAGGCGAAAACTTTGTAAGTCTATTAGATTTTTGATCAGCCGCCATTTTGTAACGAATGGACCTTTTGAAGTGCGGTTTGCGGCATTGAACTCTACTTGATAAGCCCTTTAAAATGATGTGCATATCGACCTATCCTTACATTTAAGATTTTGTACCGACTCCTTGTGGGCTGTCCCCCACCGGCGCCCAAGAGCCAGTAAACACCTCAGAAAGTAGTTTTTTAACATAGGAGTGAATGTGCAAAGTTTGATTCCTCAAACCAATTGGGTTCAAAAAATATTAAGCCGTTCCGGGACTTTTTTTACACACTGTATAAATATTTTTAGGTTTGGAAAAAAATTAAGTGTTAATAGCAGACAGTAACATTGGCTACTTTAACACAGACATTGGGATGTAATGTAAACATTGGGATTTACTTTAACAAAGATTTTAAATCGTCTGCCCGACATGTGTCGATAGTTACAGCAAGTGTCCAATGAGTGTTGGGCACTTCATGAAGTGTCCAGTCTCCTTGGGTACATGCTGTAATTTTGATTGAAATAATCTAGTTAGACTATGTGCCCAGGCGCGCTGGGCACTTCATGAAGTGCCCGGGCTACGTTGGACACTTCGTTAAGTGTCCAATTACAGCAAGTGGCTATGACATAAATACGAATAAGTACGAGCAAGAGGTGCTGCACACTGCGGGTGGATAACATTCTGCCTTCTGGATTGGAACTTCTGGTGCCCACAGGCTTATTGTGGCCTAAATTTGAAGAGTTGATGCATTAAATATACCTTTATGAATGCTACCTCCTGGGACTAGGGTCCAATTATTGGCAAGGCTAATAACTGATCAAAATTTTCGATGGTGGTCACCAGTAAGTTTTTTTTAGTTTAGCGTACAAAATAAACTACCACTAATAATATTTTTTGTTCTTAAGATGTTTCCTGGTTCATGAACACTGATGAATTTCATGGCTACACATCACGATGAACACTTACTTGAATTTAAATATACACTGGATGGTTTGTAGCGAGATATGCCAAAAATAAGATTTTCTCAAAGCAATAGAGAAAATCCTACCAAAATTCAAATAAACAAATGTCAGCAATAAATGAGACAAAAATATTAATTCAAATGTTGAAAAAATATATCATTTACTATTCATAAAGTGCATGAATTAATACATGTTCAATTTTATGATTCTCAGAAACCTTATAAAGTTAATATATCTTTATCTTCCCCTTTCTAACAGAATAGAATGTATCTATTTCAGGATAATAATATTTAGAATAGTATAATATATATATCCTAACCCAAGGGAAGCCATGTAATTAATGACATGTTTAAGTCTAAACTGTCTGTAAATGGAGAGAAACTAATTTTAAGTTAAAGGTTCTCTTGGGAGCTGTTATACAAAGTACAAGACAGGAACCATGTTTCGCTTCTACTGAGATAGTCAACAATGTTGCAAATTGTTTCGAGTGTTTGAGAAACCGGAGTAGCGGTTACTGAATAAAATAATTGTCAAGTTGGGATTTAAATAATCTGTCTAAATAAAGCTAAAAGAAAAAAATTCTAATCGTTCAACCTATTTTTAGACCAGGAATCAATAAAGAATCATTTCTCAAAAAAGTCGTTTTAATCAGGTTAGACTTAAAACTTGTCGCATACAGATGTTACTATTGTCTCTATCTTATCATGTCTCAAAAACTTAAAATCAAACATTTAACTGTATAAAAATTAAAAACAATAATTTTCAAGTCCTATGACAGAAATATGTTTCAAGTTTTATTACCGTTTTCACCACAACATCAAACACATTTGTAATTCACTGAAAGTACAATAAAACTGAAACAACTCTCCTTCTTCTCAAAGGGAGGTTGAAGGGCAGGTGGCGGTAAATTGCCTAATTCTCGGAACATGGCGCAAAAACAGCGGGAATTCAATGTTGAAGCCCTCAAACTCAATGTTTCGCCAAAGCCTCTTTGGATAAAGAATAGAATATGCAAACTCAACTATAGTGCTCTCTTTTCATGTAAATATTTGCAACATTTTTAAAAAGAGTGGGTCAAAGATTCCAGGATTAAAATTTAATTAGCAGACTTAATTTTCCGTCCTATTATCTGTATGACTTTTAAATTATTATTTGTTTCAAATATAAAAAGGAGGAACATTTCAGTGCCTTTTTAGCGAATTTCCCCTATAGGGAAGAAGCTATTACCGTAGGTCTCATGGTAAGACCTAAGCCCGAGACCATGATACCTTTTCGTTTTGGGGCCACCAGAAGCAGAAAACACTATTCGTTCGAATTTATATATATATATGTCTGTAAGCACGATAGCGGCCGTAAAATGGTCCGATCTTAATGAAATTTGGTACAGACATGTAAAGTGGTAATCCCTCGGACGAGTTCGTAAACCAGCCCGATCGAACCACCGGAAGGGGGGGTAAAGGGGGATAAACCCCCCCAAAAATGGGTTTTTTGAGTCTTTTACATAGGAAAGTAAAATTTATCGAATTTTTGTTAGCACCATTGAATTCAGCTTAAAAAAACAAACAATTTAGTATTTTGAATCACTGCTCTATATCTATTGGTTACCGAGATATTGAAAGTGGTAAACACAGTACGTTGTCCCAATGTTAACCTTATGGGAATTAAGTTAAATTCTATATCTCGGTTATTTCTCATCATATCTTGATAAAACTTGGCAAATAGCTTCTTATAGTTCAGATCTACTGAATATTGAATTAAAACCACCCAGTTTTAATATACCTGTAGCAGCAAACCTGCATACTCATTCCCCATGTTATGCTTACGGAGCTTACCAAAACATGTCAAATCTCGCTATGTTGGATTGAAATATGTTGTTTTGCATTTGAAATTCGCTGAGTATGCAGGTCTGCTGCAACGGGGTATTTAAACGTGTCCTTGTTGTTACCGACTATCTCTAGAGAGATTTGAAATTGAAATTAAGCCTAATCATGATTTATAAAGGGGCAAAATGCAGAAAAAATAAAGGAATTTTGTAATTACTCAGGATTTACGTTACTTTCAAAATTATAAAACAATGACAAATTAATTAAAATAAAATCAAAATGGTGTGAATCCCTCAATGTGAATGGCTATAAATCATAATATCTTTTGCAAATATTTGAGTAAAGTACGGTATGCCTAGTGCAAAATGTTTAAACTGATATGACAATCGATTTTTCAAAGAATAATCAATTTGAACTTTATTTTGTGAGAATAATAAACATATTTGGGTTTTTTATTATCCTTATTAAACTCCCATTTTTTCAGAACAAATAACTTCTCAATTTTTGGTGGTTTATTTGTTTTGGTTGGCTTTTGCGATGAACTAATACTTAGGGAACCCCAAAAAAATAGTACAACTCTCATAGAACCAAAAATGAGGTTTTGCGAAACGAATGAAATTCGGCAAATCACTTTCACCCGAGTGCGAGCGCTACTTTTTACACCAAACAAAACTAATAAATAAAATCTCTAACATACAAATTGTAAATATTGAAAGCTATTTGAAAACCACACTATGAGGTTATGAGCGATATTACAACTTCTTTGTCATTATTACTAAGCAACTATCGGATCTTAAAGAAAATAATATTATCGCCAGTAGCCTGTCATAGGAAGCTATTGAATGCCGTATAGTCCTGAGTTGTTAGTGCAATGTTTTAAGAAAATGAGCGTACGGCTAACTTTGCACCTCGGCTGGTTGAGTCACGGTGGATAGTCCATAGGCTGATGGACGGCTGGTTGTGTCAGCTGGGTTATCTGTTGGCGTCAGAACCACGGTGGATAATCTATAGGCCGATAGACGGCTGGTTGTGTCAGCTGGGTTATCTGTTGGCGTCAGAACCACGGTGGATAGTCCATAGGCCGATGGACGGCTGGTTGTGTCAGCTGGGTTATCTGTTGGCGTCAGAACCACGGTGGATAGTCCATAGGCCGATGGACGGCTTGTTGTGTCAGCTGAGTTATCTTTTGGCGTCAGAACCACGGTGGATAATCTATAGGCCGATAGACGGCTGGTTGTGTCAGCTGGGTAATCTGTTGGCGTCAGAACCACGGTGGATAGTCCATAGACCGATGGACGGCTGGTTGTGTCAGCTGGGTAATCTGCTGGCGTCAGAACCACGGTGGATCGTCCATAGACCAATGGACGGCTGGTTGTGTCAGCTGGGTAATCTGCTGGCGTCAGAACCACGGTGGATAGTCCATAGGCCGATGGACGGCTGGTTGTGTTAGGTGGGTAATCTGTTGGCGTCAGAACCACGGTGGATCGTCCATAAGCCGATGGACGGCTGGTTGTGTCAGCTGGGTAATCCGATGGCGTCAGAACCACGGTGGATAGTCCATAGACCGATGGACGGCTGGTTGTGTCAGCTGGGTAATCTGCTGGCGTCAGAACCACGGTGGATCGTCCATAGGCCGATGGACGGCTGGTTGTGTCAGCTGGGTAATCCGCTGGCGTCAGAACCACGGTGGATCGTCCATAGGCCGATGGACGGCTGGTTGTGTCAGCTGGGTAATCCGCTGGCGTCAGAACCACGGTGGATAGTCCATAGACCGATGGACGGCTGGTTGTGTCAGCTGGGTAATCTGCTGGCGTCAGAACCACGGTGGATCGTCCATAGGCCGATGGACGGCTGGTTGTGTCAGCTGGGTAATCCGCTGGCGTCAGAACCACGGTGGATCGTCCATAGACCAATGGACGGCTGGTTGTGTCAGCTGGGTAATCCGCTGGCGTCAGAACCACGGTGGATCGTCCATAGGCCGATGGACGGCTGGTTGTGTCAGCTGGGTAATCCGCTGGCGTCAGAACCACGGTGGATAGTCCATAGGCCGATGGACGGCTGGTTGTGTCAGCTGGGTAATCCGCTGGCGTCAGAACCACGGTGGATCGTCCATAGACCAATGGACGGCTGGTTGTGTCAGCTGGGTAATCTGCTGGCGTCAGAACCACGGTGGATCGTCCATAGGCCGATGGACGGCTGGTTGTGTCAGCTGGGTAATCCGCTGGCGTCAGAACCACGGTGGATCGTCCATAGACCAATGGACGGCTGGTTGTGTCAGCTGGGTAATCCGCTGGCGTCAGAACCACGGTGGATCGTCCATAGGCCGATGGACGGCTGGTTGTGTCAGCTGGGTAATCCGCTGGCGTCAGAACCACGGTGGATAGTCCATAGGCCGATGGACGGCTGGTTGTGTCAGCTGGGTAATCCGCTGGCGTCAGAACCACGGTGGATCGTCCATAGACCAATGGACGGCTGGTTGTGTCAGCTGGGTAATCTGCTGGCGTCAGAACCACGGTGGATAGTCCATAGGCCGATGGACGGCTGGTTGTGTTAGGTGGGTAATCTGTTGGCGTCAGAACCACGGTGGATCGTCCATAAGCCGATGGACGGCTGGTTGTGTCAGCTGGGTAATCCGATGGCGTCAGAACCACGGTGGATAGTCCATAGACCGATGGACGGCTGGTTGTGTCAGCTGGGTAATCTGCTGGCGTCAGAACCACGGTGGATCGTCCATAGGCCGATGGACGGCTGGTTGTGTCAGCTGGGTAATCCGCTGGCGTCAGAACCACGGTGGATCGTCCATAGGCCGATGGACGGCTGGTTGTGTCAGCTGGGTAATCCGCTGGCGTCAGAACCACGGTGGATAGTCCATAGACCGATGGACGGCTGGTTGTGTCAGCTGGGTAATCCGATGGCGTCAGAACCACGGTGGATAGTCCATAGACCGATGGACGGCTGGTTGTGTCAGCTGGGTAATCTGCTGGCGTCAGAACCACGGTGGATCGTCCATAGGCCGATGGACGGCTGGTTGTGTCAGCTGGGTAATCCGCTGGCGTCAGAACCACGGTGGATCGTCCATAGGCCGATGGACGGCTGGTTGTGTCAGCTGGGTAATCCGCTGGCGTCAGAACCACGGTGGATAGTCCATAGACCGATGGACGGCTGGTTGTGTCAGCTGGGTAATCTGCTGGCGTCAGAACCACGGTGGATCGTCCATAGGCCGATGGACGGCTGGTTGTGTCAGCTGGGTAATCCGCTGGCGTCAGAACCACGGTGGATCGTCCATAGACCAATGGACGGCTGGTTGTGTCAGCTGGGTAATCCGCTGGCGTCAGAACCACGGTGGATCGTCCATAGGCCGATGGACGGCTGGTTGTGTCAGCTGGGTAATCCGCTGGCGTCAGAACCACGGTGGATAGTCCATAGGCCGATGGACGGCTGGTTGTGTCAGCTGGGTAATCCGCTGGCGTCAGAACCACGGTGGATAGTCCATAGACCGATGGACGGCTGGTTGTGTCAGCTGGGTAATCTGCTGGCGTCAGAACCACGGTGGATCGTCCATAGGCCGATGGACGGCTGGTTGTGTCACCTGGGTAATCCGCTGGCGTCAGAACCACGGTGGATCGTCCATAGACCGATGGACGGCTGGTTGTGTCAGCTGGGTAATCCGCTGGCGTCAGAACCACGGTGGATCGTCCATAGGCCGATGGACGGCTGGTTGTGTCAGCTGGGTAATCCGCTGGCGTCAGAACCACGGTGGATACATAGACCGATGGACGGCTGGTTGTGTCAGCTGGGTAATCTGCTGGCGTCAGAACCACGGTGGATAGTCCATAGACCGATGGACGGCTTGTTGTGTCAGCTGGGTAATCTGCTGGCGTCAGAACCACGGTGGATCGTCCATAGACCGATGGACGGCTGGTTGTGTCAGCTGGGTAATCCGCTGGCGTCAGAACCACGGTGGATCGTCCATAGGCCGATGGACAGCTGGTTGTGTCAGCTGGGTAATCCGCTGGCGTCAGAACCACGGTGGATCGTCCATAGGCCGATGGACAGCTGGTTGTGTCAGCTGGGTAATCCGCTGGCGTCAGAACCACGGTGGATCGTCCATAGGCCGATGGACGGCTGGTTGTGTCAGCTGGGTAATCCGCTGGCGTCAGAACCACGGTGGATCGTCCATAGGCCGATGGACAGTTAGTTCTATCAGTTGGATTGTCGTTTGGCGTCAGAACTGCTGAGGCGGCGGCTGAGTTGAAAGATTACCCTGGAGATATGCAAGCCCCACAGTTGGAGCCAGTCGGGCTGAAATAACAAATGCCCGCAATTTTTTCCAACACGAAAACGCATCTTCATTTCTTCTCCTCATAGCCTTTCTGTTATGCTTATCTGTTCCATCATTATTGTTGAGTCAATTTAAAAGACTACTTAATCAGTGTAAATATTATATTTCATTGTTTTATGAACAAAATAAGCTATGAAAAATCTGACATCAAAAGATTTCTTGAATGATCTTTGATGATAAATAAGAACAGTTTTTCACAAAAATCTGTTCTAGGTAAGTTATTAATAATACTACGAAAATATGTAATTAAAGAAACCAATCTAATAGTACATATCTATAATAGTAATAAGTAACTAAAACGGGGTTATAGAATATTTCCAACGGAAATGGGTACATGATCAAGTGTCCCACTCTCTTTGGACATATGCTGAAACTACTGAACATAGAAACAGGCCTCCTAGTTGGGCTCTTGCAGTAGAAACTTTGTTCAAAGTAAAAGTAAATCTTTAAAATTTGATTACAAATATATAATTATTAATAAAAACTTTACTTACTCGAGAATGTTTTTGAAAATTCGAGTCATTTTCAGTGAAAAAATGTTTTATGTTTGAAAATTTAAACATAATTTTGAGCTATGCAATTATCATAGAATTATAAAAACATAAGTAAAATAATAATGTTTTTAACTAAAATAAAAATAACAATAATCATAAATTAAATGTTTGCTCACAAATAGTTGCCTTTACATAACTATTAGGATACTTGTTAATTAACGCTCTAATACAAAGTCTTAAAATACAAAGTTGCAAATCGTCCTAATTAATGGTCCCTTCAATTTTAAAAAGATCTATAGTTTAACCTGTACAGATAGGGGCATGTTTCAGAAAAGGGGGTCTAAAATCACATCACGTAAAACTTTTCATAAAATAACTTAGTTCATTCATTACCGTACAACATACACTCAAACTAAGCTGCGATTAACAGTTTGCCGACTTAACCGGTAGATGAATGATTACAAAGAGGCACTACGATTTATTTATTTATATGACAAGTAATATCGAGCATTCGAGCTAGGTGTACAGCACTGGTTGTGATCGTCAGAATGAATTAGAATGGAAAAAGTCTATGGTAACTGAAAGGAATAAAATTAGCCAGTGATTTCACAGCGCAATATGCATTCTCCATCAGTGATCATTTTCAACTCAAATTCACCAGCGGCTTGGGAAACAAGTGATGAGCTCGCAGACTAGCCACTCAACTGAGCATTTCGAAAGGAAACAAAAGTTTTCTACATGGCCGCCTGATCGACAATGGAACACGGTTTATGCACGGCTGCATCACGTTTGGTGATATGGTGGTTGTTTAAATTTGCGTGGAACGATAAAAACCCGGTTTGTGAAAAAAGAAATACGCTCAGTGTATCAATCTTAATCAGGCTTTAATTTACCTAGAAGAGAAATAATAAAAGAGTTATTAAAAGTCAGCATATTTTTACGGGTAATTTTTGTAGTTCAATCTTTATAAATTAAACCATCTCTTATATATTCTTTAAATGTTAAGCCATAACATCTAAAGAATTAATTAAAAATAAATGAATTAAAAATAAATAGTAATTAAAAATTATTTTTAATTACTTCAGTAATTAAACGTAAAACTTCGTACAGTATATGAATTAGCTGTTAGACTACCTTCAAAACTGAAGTAAATATATTTTTCGAATAACGTAATCGTTTTCTAGTCGTAAATAAAAATTGTATTGGTAGTCTAGAGTTACCAATACCCAAGTCAATTACCGAAACGTACAACTCAAAACATAACATCAAAACGTACAACTAGTACTTGCCACCTGTCTGTCCCTTGGAAGCATTCGGTTGCACCGAATCGGATTATTTTTTCCTTGTCGTGTTCGTTAATGTTAGAACAAGGATCTTATAAAAGCAGGGCTCTCCCTCTCACAGAATTTTAATTCTTCAACTTAAAAATGCATCCAGAGGTGAATCCTTACAAATAATTCAAGTGATGGCCATCTGTTAGGATATAAATAAATACGAACTTGAAATATAGCATCAGAATTATTTACTCACTCTAGTATTTTGAAAGCATGGGATATTTTCAAAATCAGAGGTAGATCTTCTGGAATTTTCTGACTTACCCGCCTGGGAGGTTGTATCTTGGACTCCTGTGCCTGTCGAGGTGGAAGGGAATGCAGAGTCGAACTCCCAGCGTATACTGCGGTGTTCCTTGCTGCCGGTCCTTAAATGGTAGTGTAGGGAGTTCCTTTAGTTCAAATTATTAATCCCCGACCTAATCCCTGTAGGATTAGAGTTCTGATGTTGGACCTTTCCAGTGGCTGAAGAGTACTCCTAAGAAATTACATGTGAGAGAGTTTTATCATGCAATAATTTTACTTCAACGTCGAAGTTTGTCCCGCTGGATCTGAACGGAGTTGCGGTGACTGAACGTGACATTGCGTCCATTCACTCACTGTCTGGTGTACGAAATGAAATTTTCCGGCGAGTTTAATGAACTCGGTGGAGACCGCAGGCTGTGGCGGCACCGTCTATCGGCCCGGGCGAGGTCAGATTTGCGGTGACGGTGCGTGTTGTTTGGCTCTGTAAGTTGTTACCGTTGATGAAATGAGATAACAATGACTTAAATCTGTTAATCATTAAACTTCCCTTTGATATGAAATTGCAAATCCAGCAAAGTTTAAATGACTGTATGAATTCAATAGAAAATAAAACAAATGCCTATTATTATATGAAAAATTATTGTCGCATCCACAAATACATTTATGTCGAATGTTTACTTATGCAAATAATTATGAGATTTCAGGAGTCGTACTCCTATGGGTTTTAACGATAAATGTTACATGCTCCAAATTTTTAATACGTTTATTTTTTCAAAAGTACCTAAACGCAGTGTGTAAAAAATTCTGTCCCGCCTCTTAAGTTTTTTCTTTGTTGAAACAAAAAATAGCCACTTAACTGGGATCTATAGAACTTAACCCAAAGTATCTTTTGACCTTACCGAAATGGTGAAGGTTGGAGGTCTTTAACGTGTTTGTATCCAAAATGGCAGCTTGTCAAAGTTTTGAGTACAACTGCCAATGGTTGTTTTTTTAACTAACAAAAAAATTAAAGAGGGGGACGATCTTCTGTACACCCTGCAAATTCTATATAATAATATGCCGTATAATACTGTTTAGTAAATTAAGAATGGTTGCACCGATTCAGAAAATGTTTCCCTTGATGTGTTCGTTATTAATAAAACAAGGATCTTATAAAACGGTGCTCTCTCTCACAGTAATTTTAAGTCTTCAAAACAACAATGCATCCGGTGAATCTTTACAACCAATTCATGCCATTGCCATCTGTTAGGATATAAAAAATATGAACTTGAAATGTTTCAGGAGTTTGACAACAGAATTATTTACAAACTCTAGAATTTTGAAAGCATGGGATGTTTTCGAAATAAGCAAAAGGCACAAACAGAGTATACTAAGAGCATTAATTTAAAAACCCAAAAATATGTTTATTATATTTTGAGTTTTTTCCATTTAGATTATTCAATGAACTTTACACGTTTTTAATTAAAAGCTTTTTAATTGCATTGATTGTTTATTTAAAGTTAACTCTATTTACATATCGTAAATTGGCTGGCGTCAAAGAAACTATACTGAGCATATATGTTTTTGACTTAAATTAGTATATGAATTATTAAATTGTGTATCTTACGCAATTGGCATTAACCACTTCCCTTAACAGCCAATCTTTTAAACGATTAAGTAATAAAGATAATTCACCGTCTATGGACTTTTCAGCATCTCTGTACGAAAACATTTATAATATACATCATTCATTGCTAAAACTATAAGCAGTATAACCCCTCCTACATAAACAACAACTTATAGGAGTAAACTTAAGATCCTACCAAAGGAAAACGTGTTGTTTTAGTAAAGATTAGTAATTTTTATTGAAGCTGTGCTATAACAATCAGCTCTCAAAGTGGTAATTGAATGCAAAAGTAAGAGACTTGATAAAAAAGGTTGTAACATAAAACTTCCTTAGAAATTATAAATCAACCTTTAACTAAGGAAATACTTTTCCTGGGTGAAAACGACCCGAATAAAACGTTACACTATGAAAAGATTATTCGATCGAACATTATATTTCATACAAACCTCCCTCCATCTAGCAACCACGCATTTTGAAGGACTGTTATATAAAACAAAACGTTTCAAACTCAATGTCAATAGCATTCGCCTAAAAAAAGTTACACCAGTTTTACGTTTACATCAACTTAAGTTTTAAGAGGATTCCCTTGCCCTATGACTATGTGTCCTACAGATCATGCGTGCTGTGTGTTTTGTTGTTGGGCTGGATCAATTGACTGTAACCATATGCGATAAAGTGAGGTTAAAGCTCAAGTTTTAGTCAGTGTTTGCGTTTTTATGTTCTTTTTTATATCGATAAGAACTTCTGGTTCACTCAAGATTTTAATGATATAACATTAAGACCGTGTCGATGACACCCCTATCCTGCTGAAAAAGTTGCATACTAATAAAAATCATTGTTTGCTTGTCATGGTGAGTCTATTAAATTGATCCAGCAATTCTCTGATAGGCACTGTACCATCAATAAAAACGTTTACCTTAAAGATAAAGAAACAGTCAACATTACCATTACCTAAGAACAGACGTGAAAAACAAGGTCTTAGGTACAACAATAATCAATATAGTTGTGGAATATTTCCCATACAGCATACTTCTAAAATGTATTTTTGTTATAACCGAAGTATAAAGCTGCATGGTGGGGCTGGGCCATATGTCAGCGTGGACAGTAAAGTGGTGGACGTGGAAAAGTTATGGGTGGGTTTACGCGAGGCAATATGCATGCAACACAAGCCCTCTTAAATAAGATTAATGTTTAAGCAATAAGTATATTTATATTCACCGTAGCTAATCTCTTAATCATGTGGGTGAGTGCTTAAACTATGAGCACGGCTTATTTGTTGGAGGATGTTATTGAATAGAATAGGTGAATTGAACTTGCCTTTGTTTAAATTCCGTTCTTGGTAAAATCATTATGTATTTGGACTATTCCTTTCAAGTCGCTAAAAATTGTCACTGGCGTTTAGTCACGTAAAAAAGTTAAAGGCGTGAAGGTTAAAGATTCCAAGGTTCCAAGTAAGATGTTTGATGTGTTTTTCGTATTAATGCACATTCGAACATAAAATTAAAATTAACATTGCTCATGGGGGTTTTACTTACTTAACACGTTGACCACCGGCCGTCACAGTGCCAGGTACATGGTGCTGCTGGAGCTGCGGTAGGGAACGTGTTAACACGTTGACCACCGGCCGTCACAGTGCCAGGTACATGGTGATGCTGGAGCTGCGGTAGGGAACGTGTTAAGTCTACCCCAATATCCGTGTAGTATTTTAGGCCCCAGCAGACGATGTTATGCCTTTGGATATTTAGCAAAGACCACCTGTTTAGGTGAACATATGCTAGCTTTTATATAGACAATATCTTAGCATAATGTAATATTAAGAACCCCTTAAGGGCTCTGGGGAGGAACCTGATTGAGTTAGGGCAAACGGATGGCTTCAAAACCTTCTCCATGAAATTTTACATATATATATATATATAAACGACGTGTCTTGCAAAGAAAGGGTTCAACAGAGTCCGAGTCCATAAACTTCCATATTTTTATGGACAATATGGAAATATAATATTCATTAGACCAATAATAATAACTCGATGCTTTTTTAATCAGAGGTTTTATCATAATCAGACTCAGCTTTATTGAGGTCGACTATCATTCTTGTTTGAATCTGACGTGTGCGCTCAGTTTCGCGTTGAACCTTTCGCTCTTCAGGAGTTTCGACCTCTCGTGACGTAGATCGCACTCGCAGGTCTTCAACTCGTACTTCTCGCTCTGCTGGTGTATTGTCCGCTCTTGACGTAGAAGATCGCACTCGCAGGTCCTCTACTCGTACTTATCGCTCTGCTGGTGTATTGTCCGCTCTTGACGTAGAAGATCGCACTCGCAGGTCTTCTACTCGTACTTATCGCTCTGCTGGTGTATCGTCCGCTCTTGACGTAGAAGCTCACACTCGTAGGTCTTCTACTCGTACTTCTCGCTCTGCTGGTGTACCGTCCGCTCTTGAGTAGAAGATCACACTCGCGGGTCTTCTACTCGTACTTCTCGCTCTGCTGGTGTATCGTCCGCTCTTGACGTAGAAGCTCGCACTCGCGGGTCTTCTACTCGTACTTCTCGCTCTGGTGGTGTATCGTCCACTCTTGAGTAGAAGATCGCACTCGCAGGTCTTCAACTCGTACTTACCGCTCTGCTGGTGTATCGTCCGCTCTTGACGTAGAACCTCGCACTCGCAGGTCTTCAACTCGTACTTACCGCTCTGTTGGTGTATCGTCCGCTCTTGACGTAGAACCTCGCACTCGCAGGTCTTCTACTCGTACTTCTCGCTCTGCTGGTGTATCGTCCGCTCTTGACGTAGAAGCTCGCACTCGCGGGTCTTCTACTCGTACTTCTCGCTCTGCTGGTGTATCGTCCACTCTTGAGTAGAAGATCGCACTCGCGGGTCTTCTACTCGTACTTCTCGCTCTGCTGGTGTATCGTCCACTCTTGACGTAGAAGCTCGCACTCGCGGGTCTTCTACTCGTACTTCTCGCTCTGCTGGTGTATCGTCCACTATTGAGTAGAAGATCGCACTCGCAGGTCTTCAACTCGTACTTACCGCTCTGCTGGTGTATCGGCCGCTCTTGACGTAGAACCTCGCACTCGCAGGTCTTCTACTCGTACTTCTCGCTCTGCTGGTGTATCGTCCGCTCTTGACGTAGAAGCTCGCACTCGCGGGTCTTCTACTCGTACTTCTCGCTCTGTTGGTGTATCGTCCACTCTTGAGTAGAAGATCGCACTCGCAGGTCTTCAACTCGTACTTACCGCTCTGCTGGTGTATCGTCCGCTCTTGACGTAGAAGCTCGCACTCGCAGGTCTTCTACTCGTACTTCTCGCTCTGCTGGTGTATCGTCCGCTCTTGAGTAGAAGCTCGCACTCGCAGGTCTTCTACTCGTACTTCTCGCTCTGCTGGTGTATCGTCCGCTCTTGACGTAGAAGCTTGCACTCGCAGGTCTTCTACTCGTACTTCTCGCTCTGCTGGTGTATCGTCCGCTCTTGACGTAGGAGCTCGCACTCGCAGGTCTTCAACTCGTACTTCTCGCTCTGCTGGTGTATTGTCCGCTCTTGACGTAGAAGCTCGCACTCGCAGGTCTTCAACTCGTACTTCTCGCTCTGCTGGTGTATCGTCCGCTCTTGACGTAGAAGCTCGCACTCGCAGGTCTTCTACTCGTACTTCTCGCTCTGCTGGTGTACCGTCCGCTCTTGACGTAGAAGCTCACACTCGTAGGTCTTCTACTCGTACTTCTCGCTCTGCTGGTGTATCGTCCACTCTTGAGTAGAAGATCGCACTCGCGGGTCTTCTACTCGTACTTCTCGCTCTGCTGGTGTATCGTCCGCTCTTGACGTAGAAGCTCGCACTCGCAGGTCTTTCTCTCGTACTTATCGCTCTGCAGGTGTTTCGGCCTCTCTTGACGTAGAAGCTCGCACTCGCAGGTCACTCGTGCATCTCACTCTGCAGGCGTTTCGGCAGCCCTCGAGGTTGACACACTGATCCGGGCAGCAACCAGACGTTTCAGTTCTAATGGCTGGAAGTTGCTGCGCTTTCCTGGGGTTTCTACCAATGTTAGATTTTATGGGCGGCATGTTATACAATCAAATTCACATACAATAACAAAAAGTTCATCACTCGAAAACATCATGCCACCTCAATCCAGATTGAAAATATTATTCCATTTGATATTAATAAACTACTAAACTCATCTTAGTAAAAAAAATAATAAAGACTAATATATCAATAATAAAACCACTGAGAGTGGAAATGTACGATCATAAAATGTTTATTTTTAGTTGCTAAGGTGGCAGTGTATACATTGATAGTTTTTGTTTAAGCTATGTGCTTCACTCTTTGGGAAATCAGCCCAACTTATTTTCTCTATTTATTTCGGCTACAGAATACAATCCATGCATGACTCACAATTACAAAACTACAAAATTAAATATTATCAAATATACACATTTTATATAGAAAAATCGTTTCCAATAATGAATTTAAAATTAGAGTCCAACACGTTTTTGTCCATTGAATCTATTCAAGATAACTCAAGTCAAGGAAGACGCACTTTTAGTTTTAAACATTTTAGATAAAGAAGATCCCTGTATTCTCTAGAACACAAAGGACATTCAAGTATTATATGGTCAAGACTTGCAGTTTCTGTTTCACATTCACGTATGTCCTCTTGAATCTCATTAATTCAATATTATTCAACTTAAACAAATTTCACATAAAGATCACCTGGTCAAGTAAATATTTAATTTCTTTTATGTAAACATTATCTTTGTTTAAGGTTGATATAGGAACCCTTTCAGGCCTCTGCGGTGGAACACAATTGAGTTAGGACAAAATGTGTTCCACATGGCTTAAAAACCTTTTCTCTAAAATTTTACATACATATACACAGTTTCATAGCAAACGATTCAACCGTTTTCGAGTCCATAAGATACAAATGTATATACTTATATGTATAAATCAACATCCTCTTTTATAAAAGATTATTTTTACATATTCGCTTTTAACATGCTGTAAATCAACTGTTTTTTTGTTTTCCTTATTGTAAATTTTAATGCCGTGATTATTCAATACTGTAGCATTTTTTATGCCAGAGCACAGATGATTCGTCTGTGGTCAGAGTAATCAAATGCTTTTCCTCTATCACCTATATCCTCCATTGCCGATAGGATAAATTGCTAATAAACAGTCAGCGATCTCTGACATTCAATCACAGTAACGGTGAGGGACGCTCCAGAAGACCTCTACCTACACCTGGACGTCAGTGAACTCTGTTTGAGATCCGCCGTTTAAATTAAGCCCGACTACCTTAAGCCCTTTTACTAACTAAATTATATAAAAAATCTATTCTATTGAATATGGATTTGGAAACACTGAAGAGAATATAATCTAGTTTTCTTACACGAAAGCAGCCCCAATTCTGTCAAATATAACATTAGAGAACACCGTAATATTATTTTGTGAATGGCTTTGAAATAAAATTCAAGAAATAGTGTTTTCTTCGATATTGCCAGGTTGTTCCAGAAGAAACTCTCTTCGTTTGCTATGATGTGCGAAATGGTGAAATAAAATAATTGAGTGTAAAACGTGTTTTTTTGCATTATGCGAGAGTACCAAGATATATATTCACCATTATTTTCAACAACGATCACTAATATCAATCACTATTATATCAGTGTTTTGATTAACCAAATTATCTGTACGAAGACCAATATTAATTTCCAGCAGTTTAGCAGACAACTACAAACACACCCGATTACACCTGATTCAATACCAAACGTGATTATTCTGATTTCCCTTAGGTGTTTAAATCCTAGCAAATCACAAACAAGAGGAGGATCATTACAGGCTACATTCCCTGCCACACAGTGAGTAATTTTCATAAAACAAGCAAACCAAGCTCTTCACAAAACATTTTTCAAAAATAAATACATGGCAAGTTTTTTTAAAGTCAGTGGACTAATTGTAAAAGAAATTAGAATTGTATTATATACATCAACACATTTAACAATAAACGAAAATTGGAATAAAAATATTACTTTTTAGTTAAACAAATTTATATCTTCTTCTTTTTTTAATTAATTGTAAAAAAGGTGATTGAAGCTAATTTAAAATTATCATCTACTTATTTCGACATAGGCCAACATCTTACTTGACATTTTATGGAAAGAAGATTGGAAAACATAAACATAGAAAGGTGCATGTAGAATGGTGCACATGGTATTTCACTGTGGGTTTTGGAATTTGGATTAAAAGATAATTCTTTTTAGTTCACTAATTTTATATCTTTTTCCTTCTTTTATTTTTTCTTCTTTTTTATCTTTTTTGCCTTTTTTAGGAAAGAAGAATGGAAAACATAACCATAAAAGGTGCATATAGAATGGTGCATATGGTATTTCATTATGGGTTTTGGAATTTGGATTACAAGAAATTCTTAATTTTATATCTTTTTCCTTTTTAAATTAATTTCAAAAAAGGTGATCGAAGCTAATTTTAAAATATCATCTACTTATTTTGACTTAGGCCTACATCTTATTTGACATTATATGGAAAGTAGCATGTGATGTTTTATTTTGCTATTGGTTTTGTTTTGTTTTTTGTTGTTTTGTTTTGTTTTTGTTTTGTTTTGTTTTATTATGTTAATCGTCTAAATGTCAAAACTTTAGCTGTGTTTATTATTTTGAAAGACTGTAAACAAGTGTATTTTAACATTTTTAATTTTACCTAGCTTTTGTTAATGATTAATTAAAAACTTACAAAAATATTGCATCATTTCAATACTTACACGTTGATCAATTACTGTTTTTAAGTAGTTTTATTAAGAATAATGACTGGCATCTCCCCAAATTGCTGAAAACCGTTGGTTCATGAAGACTGTAGCTTCATAGTACTTATCTGTAAAGATATGTTCACAGGAGAGTCACGATCATCTCAGTAGCGATTTGTTCGCAGGCAAGTCTCGTCCTCCAACAGACTGTCATTATGTGTTTACCTTGGGTCAGTGAACAAAGGCTGATAGTCCCCTGCATCAAGGCTGGTTTGGCTTCACATTACCAAACAGTAATGAATTGGTTGACAAGTTTCGACGACCAACAGACTATTATAATTTACCTCATTACATAAATGATAGCATCTAAATTACTCATTTATATAAACATTTCAATTGAATTTTCGGATTATTTGAAATTGACAGGTAATGTAAATCTGTTTACCCTAGGGTGTTGATCAACAGGAAAGCCACAAGAAGTCGTTCCTATTAACACTTTAAGGCTTTTTAGCGAATTTCCCCTGTAGCAATAATTAAATTTTTGTCGGCACCATTGAATTAAGCTCGAAAAGACAATCGATTTATTATTTCCAGTCACTGCTCTATGTCCACTGGTTACCAAGATATTTAAAGTGGGAAACACGGTACGTTGTCCCAATGTTAACCTTATGGGAAATAAGTAAAATTTTATATCTTGCTTATTTCTCAACATATCTTAATAAAACTTAGTTTGTGGTTTCATCTAGGTGAGATCTAATGTATATTAGCCTAAAATCCCGGATATTTATATTTTCGTTCCAGCAAACCTCCACAGGTTATCCTCATGGGAAATAAAAAATCCTTTATCTTCCTTATTTCTGAACATATCTCGATAAAACTTGGTATATAACTGAACTTGGTCTTCCTCTAGTTCAGATCTACTAAATATTGAATTACAATCACCCAGTTTCAACATAACTGTTGCAGCAAACCTTGATACTTATTCCCCATGTTAATATTATGGAGTTTATAAAAACATGTCAAAACTCTCTACGTTGGGTTGACATAAGTTTCAACATAACTGTTGCAGCAAACCTTGATACTTATTCCCCATGTTAATATTATGGAGTTTATAAAAACATGTCAAAACTCTCTACGTTGGGTTGACATAAGTTTCAACATAACTGTTGCAGCAAACCTGCATACTCATTCCCCATGTTCATGTTATGGAGTTTACAAAAACATGTCAAAACTCTCTACGTTGGGTTGAAATAAGTTCTTTTCCATTTGAAATTCGCTGAGTATGCAGGTTTACTGCAAAGGGGGTATTTGTTCATAAAAGATCTACTAGAATTATCGGTCTACAATAATAGTTTTAATGTTTTGTTTAGTGATTTTTCATACAATTTTGATTGTTATGATTTATTATCAAAACTGTCATGAAAGGAAACATTTACCTACCAAAAACTAACCAATTATCAAATACATAGTTTGACAGCATGTTTAGATTTTTGAAACAGAATTTACAACAACTTGATTATTTACCTAACAATCGTTTTCGGCAGATGGAAGCCTCTCAGGTAGTCATGGTTTGCGAGCATTGATGTCTCCAGGGGGATAAAAGGACTCACTACTGTGCCTCTCTCAGGGAGTGATAGGTGCTGTATATGGCATTGAAATGTAAAACCGCGACAAATATTTAGCATTTTCTTTATTTAACTTGTTGAGTCCGAGGCCATTGACATAAAATAGCCATTGGATGCCGTTTTCACACCAACTGATCTTCCCTATTTTTTTGCCGGTCGGCGAAAACTGGATAGTGTGAAACAATTTAATGGGGCCTTAAAGTGTCTATTCTTCAACCTTGTACTGACAGGATTATAAAGAGTAGTATGTTAACGGTTATGTTGCAATTACAGAGTTTATACTATTTTTTTCCAATTTAGTAAATCACTGAGACTTAACATTTTGAATTTTTAAAATTAAATTTTACTTTTCTTAGATTTACAATGCTCAAGGAATTGGAACAAGATCCTGTATTGTTACTTAATATAATATAATTCTACGAAAATGTCACTCTTATTTTGGTATTCGGAATATTTTACATTTTTTTAATGGAACCAAATAGCAAACGCAACACCACAGTAAAATATTACATATACTGGATTTCCAATAAAATCATCTTAATCGCAGTTAATAAAAATTACAAATAATAATTTTCCTTTATCAACGAATGAACTGTACGATGTTAAACCTCGTACACTTGATCTCAATTTTGAAAGTTGCCATTTCTTATCTACCAGATAAGTTAGGTTGCAATCCAGGTTTTTTTTCTTGCTGTAACATAACGTGGTAAAACACTGAGACAGAAACTTGACGTTCTATTCTGAGGAGTAAAAAAAGGACACAATTTCACGAATGCACACCAATAAATACTTTTTTTAACATAGCTTCAATGATTAGATTATTCTACAATTTAACACTATATCATATTCAGTTGGCTAAAACTTCCATTAAGCAGCAACGAAAACAAAGTATAACTAATAAAGTCAAAGTACATTTACACTTCACGCCTAATATTTCCTTTGTCTAATACCTCGATATCTTGATTTTTTTTAAAAAGATCAAACATTCATGCACGATATGTCACACGCAGTTCGTTTTTATCGATAGTACCCCTTTTTTAAACTAATTTTCACATTAAAACAAATTAATTATAGTCATAAGGTAAGGCCCCACCTTACGATTGTGCAATCGCGGGTGGGCAAGTTTACACTCTAAAGTTTCTTACTACATATATACTTTACTTACGTCTGCAACCTTTTTGTTCTGGACGAACGCATTTTGGCTACGGGTCATCTTTGGAGTCCTCTCTTGTGCACTGATTAACGCATTCTGCGCTGATGCTATACCGATCGCTCACTGATTTATAATGTAGTCGTTCGTAGTTTTTGTACGTTGTGTCCATTCAAATTTCTTGTGTTAGTTAAATAATTTCAAATACTTGACCCAGCTCGCTTTAAGATCCAAGCAGTGTAATGTGTACAATGTGTAAGTCAGTGAACATGAAAGAATGCCGAAGGTGGCCTGAGGACAAAACATGTTCGTCCATAACAAAAAAGGATAGTAGACGTAAGTAAATTACATGAAATTTGCGAAACCAGTCCATAAATTATTACGTTTTTTTTCAAGGGATGACACGTTTGGAGTTTTACAGAAGAGATGAAAAAAGGAGTCTACTAGAACATGAAAGGCATTCCGAATTTTAGTATACTTTGATAGTTGAATCCTTTAATTTGATGTAGAAAGGAATCATTCTTTGGCATTAAGTTTTTAAACAGAGTAAAGAAATATGACCTTTCTTTGTTTAAGATTTATTTAGGTTAACATAAATTTTAAGTTGAAATAATCCCGTTGAAATCTGCTACTGATCAGAAGGAAGACGCTCTCAAGCACGGCGACATTAGCGAGGGGTGACAGACTCCAGAGGGCCCGAGACTCAAGTCAATTATGACAAGTGTTTTCTCAGTAACAAGATACTGCCAAGAGTGAGGCAGGGGAGGGGGAAGCTACATGAGAGGGGTTTGGGCTAGTGGTTCAACTGCAGGCCAATTTCATGTAAACTCGAAAAATTTAACAAAATTTCGGTTTAGTCCCAAAACTAAATGTTTTATTCATTGAAAATTAATTCCTATAAAGATTTATTTACATTCATATCTAGAGTTAATACTTTACTCTTGGCATTAGGACCAATACGATTTCTCTTTGTTCTAATTACTCATTTAATTTTTCTCTCTTAGAGAATTATTTTCAACAATTAAATTTCAAAACGTATTTGTTATTATTTGGCTCCGGCCTTTTGGCGATTTCGCACGACAAAAAAGCTGTAGTGGTCATTTTTTATTTCATTCGAATCTACCATAAAATGAGCATTAGTCCAGTAAATCTACGCAAAAAACACCCTTAACCTAGAACAAATTGCAACACGAGCGTTTTTGGTGGAAATCTGTCCAAAAAAATGTGCTTTTTAACATATCAAAAATCGGACAAAATCGGTCCATGGGGAACTCCCTAAAATTACGTTTCAAAATGGCGGATTACAATGGAAAAATTTAAAATTAAGTTTTACTCTTAGTTTTCAACTACATCTCTAGAGATATAAAATGAGAAATGCTACAGAAAACCGTTAGGGGGGTAATACTTCATTTTTGTAGGATTTTAAATTTTGGCCGCCATCTTGGATCCGCCATATTGGATTCAATTATTTTTTTTCAAATACAAAGGTGGTCATGTGACACATCATTTAGAACTAGATTTTTACGCTGATTCCAATGCTGAAATCCGTTTTCAAAAAGCTGTTTTTGTTTTTAAGATATAACGAATTTATTTTTTTAATTTTTTTAAATTTGTTAAAATGCTCACCAACTTAGACCAAACTGCAACACAACCTTTTTTCATGAAAATATAACAAAAAAAATTATTCAAACATATCCAAAATCTAACAAAATCGGTCTACGGGAGACCCCCAAAAATCACGTTTCAAAATGGCGGTTTTTTTAACATTGGTTAGTTTTTGAAAAAAGCCACTCGGCTGCATTTTTTATCTACATTTAACAAGATATTGAGTTGAGACCACCGCCAATCATTTTTGAGTGGCTAGTCATGCATTTTGTCAAGGTAAAAATTTTTGGCCGCCATCTTGGATCCGCCATATTGGATTACAAATATTTTTTCAAAAGTAAAGGTGGTCATATGACACATCATTTAGTACTAGATTTTTACGCTAATTGCAATGCTGAAGTCCGTTTTCAAAAATCTTATTTCGTTATTTAAATATAACGAATTTATTATTTTATTTTTTAATTTGTTAAAAAACTCATAATCTTAACCAAATTTCAGCACAATCTTTTTTTAATGTAAACCTGCGAAAGAAATACTTATTCCGACACATCCAATATCGGGCAAAAACTGTCTACGGGAGAACCAAAAAAAATCACGTTTCAAAATGGCGGCTTCTCCGGATATCGTTTATCAAAAACTTAAGCTCATCTTTTCTTCGTCTACTTTTCCAGAGATATTGATCAGGAACCACAGGCAATATTTGTTGGGTGGCTGTAACTGCATTTTGACTTCGTAATAACTTTAAAACGCCATCTTGGATCCGCCATATTGGATCCAAAATAATTCTTCCAAATGTAAAAGTGGTGTTGTGACTCATTATTTCAAATTAGATTTTTTCACTGATTACAATGCCGCAATCTGTTTTATAATACGGTATATAAATTAATTTTCAATATATAGGTACTTTTAATTAATTTATTTTCAACCAATTTAAACATTACAAATTGATAAAATAGGCCCATAACCACAAAATAATGCTAGATAGTGGAGAATAACCATTGACTTTAAATCTCTTAATCTCTAAAATCTAAATCTAGATCTAAATCTCTTAAATCCTAAAGAGATTTAAAGTCAATGAGAATAACCATCATCAGTCATTGTTGAGCGATTTACACTTAACTTTCATCGATTTACATTTTTTGGCCGCCATCTTGGTTCCGCCATTATGAGATGAGGTAAGTTATTTCAAATATGAAGTTGGTATTATGACCCATTATTTCAAACTAAATTTTCACGCTGAATTCAATGCCGTAACCCGTTTTTTATTATAGTGTTTAGTTTTCAAGATATTGACATGTTTCTAATAAAATACCTGAATTTTTCAAAAAATAAGTTGTATAGCTAAAAACGGGTTGCGGCATTGAATTCGGCGTAAAAAGCTAGTTTAAAATGATGGGTCACAATACCAACTTCATATTTTAAATAAATTGCCTCATTCGAA
Organism: Flexamia atlantica; assembly: GCA_035578135.1. Classification (NCBI taxonomy): domain Eukaryota; kingdom Metazoa; phylum Arthropoda; class Insecta; order Hemiptera; family Cicadellidae; genus Flexamia; species Flexamia atlantica. The sequence continues at coordinate 43,558 of JAQJVK010000095.1, read as the reverse complement.
AATCCAATATGGCGGCCAAAAAATTACATCGATGAAAGTTAAGTGTAAAGCGCTCAACAATGACTGGTGGTGGTTATTCGTCACTATCTAGCATTATTTTGTGGTTATGGGCCTATTTTATCAATTTGTAATGTTTAAATTGGTTGAAAATAAATTAATTAAAAGTACCCATATCTTGAAAATTAATTGATATACCGTATTATAAAACAGATTGCGGCATTGTAATCAGTGAAAAAATATAATTTGAAATGATGGGTCACAACACCACTTTTACATTTGGAAAAATTATTTTGGATCCAATACGGCGGGTCCAAGATGGCGGCCAAAATTGAGCACCCTCTCAAAATGAAGTATTAACTACCCAATAATGTTTGGGGGTGGTGCAAAATTTATATTTGAAAAAATATAGGAAAAAGTTAGGGGGGGGGGGCTATTATGGGACACCCGGTATATCTATATTTATATATATAATTTATTTATTTATGTATGTATGTATTTATTTATTTATTTATATAATATGAATTAAAGGTCGTTTCGGTGTTGTTTTTGCGTAAGTTGTTTCAGGTAAATGCAAGAACTTCCGAGGGGAATAGGCTGAAATTTCTCACCAAGATATATCATCTACCCAGGCAAATCATGAGTCTATCCAGGTTCTTAATATCCCTTTAAGTTTCACCCCGTATGCATTATTTCTCACTAGTGTTTTGAATAATGTTTGTAGTTTTTATTTGGTTTCCATAGGAACTATAGTTGATTTTATATAATATGGTCATAGCAGTTACCATAGCAAAACTGAGATGACAAGGATTAAGAATTTCTAAACAGAACTAAAATACTTGTAGTGGTTTAAAAAAATCCAATGTTTTCCGTAAATATTGGAAAATATCTCTAAAATGGCCGGCTTTTGAAACGGCTAGAGATAATTTAGTTCAGATTTCCTCAAAATGTTCCGTTCAGCAGGACCTGCAAAATGATATAAAACGTGGTATAGGTTTACTTAACAATATTGTGATATTTTAACCCTTGGCCTTAATTTGTGGAACACCCGGTAGATAAATCGCGATGAACACGTTTCAATGAATTCTACATATCTGAGTTAGTGAAGGACAATTCTGTTAAGCACTCCTGGATTACACAGTTTCCCCTTTAAAATAGGTAAATGGTTGGTTTTATTGATACCCTGTAAGCTTTAAATGTGACACAAAAAATAGTTACCAAAAAAATTAATAAAAACAATATAACTCATTCCAAACTTGTCCGATTTCAATGATCAATGGCTCAAATGAAAGCTGATGGCTCACTGAGTGTTTTGAAACCATTCAAACCTATATTCCTTAAACAAAACTGGAGATACCCGTCCTTAACTAAATTAAACATTCTGAAAAAAATTATTTAAATGTTGATTAAAGGTCCATAACTCGCATATAACTAAACCTATTTAAATGGTTAAGAGCTTAAATTAAAGCCAGTAATGTACTGAGTTAATTAAGACCTTAATTAGGCCTGAGTCTCAGCTAAATTTGGAGGTATAAGTCTTTAAGTGGTGACAAATTTCGAAATTTAGAAGAATTTAAGTTGTATTATGGATCATAACTCCATTTATATAAGTCAGATTTCGATTAGTCATAGTTCATATGAAAGCTTATAATTTACCGAGTAGTTTGACACAAGAAGGAACTTCATAACTCATTTCAAACCTGAGATATAAATCTTTAACAAAAAACAAATTTAAAAAAACAATTTTCATGTAGCATTTAGCTTTATAGCTCCTTTCACACTTGTCCGATTTTAGTGATCAATAGCCCAAATAAAAGCCAAAAAATCACTACTCATTTTAAGATCAAAACAAACTGAAAGCCTTGCTTGGTTCCTGAGATATAAGAAAAATAATCGAAAAAATGTTATTATTTATTTAGCCCCCATAAGAAATGTACAGGGAAGAATTTTATTTTGATCATTTCTTAAAAACGAATCGATATTTTTGAAAACGGACTTCAGCATTGAAATTAGCGTAAAAATCTAGTTCTAAATTATGTGTCACACGACCAACTTTACATTTGAAAAAAATAAAATAAATCCAATATGGCGGATCCAAGATGGCGGCAAAAATGTTTACCCTGTCAAAATGCACGACTAGCCACTCAAACATTATTGTTGGTGGTCCCAACTCAATATCTTGTTAAATGTAGATAAAAAATGCAACAGAGTGGCTTTTTTCAAAAAATTTCCAATGTTAAAAAAGCCGCCATTTTGAAACGTGATTTTAAGGGGTTTCCCATGGTCCGATATTGTCCGATTTTGGATATGTTAATATGCACATTTTTTTGAGCAGAATACCGTCAAAAACGCTCGTGTTGCAATTTGTTCGAGGTTAAACAGTATTTTTACTGGACTACATAATTATTTCAATAAGGCGTCGTTGCATAAAAATCGTAGGCTCTCTAAAATCGTTAAAACATATTGCGACACGTAATAAATATTACTAACTATACTACATTTTAAATAGTTTTGTTCGACTAACACGACATTTAATTTCACTATAGCTTTTATCTCTTATGTTTAATTAAACACGTTCAACACAGAATGTGAATACTTTCATTCTTACGATCAAGGCACGATTTTTTCATATTTATTGTTTGTTAATTATTATTTCGATATTTTACCGAACTGTACTAAATATTGATGGATTAGCTATTCTGTAGGATAATTTTTGCAATAAGGTGGCTTAATCCTTACGTGCAAATGATATAAGAGAATTAGGAGTCGTTATTCATTAAAAACATATAGTAGTGATTATAATAGAAATGTTAACCAGAATGGTGGACAGTCAAACAAGCTGATTAGCCAAGAGTCGGCGCTAATGACCTCTGATGGCGGTTCGATATTGTCGATCCGTAATTAGAAAGGATAAACCAACGGCAATTAAAATCAGATTTGTGATGAACAAACAAACAAACAAACGTGATTCACGTATCTTATCAGTTTGTAAAAGTACTTTAAACGTAAAATGGGTGAATATGTTTGCAGGTTGTAGCTTTTATCGATCGGGATTTAAGTCTTTGATGGAAAGAAAATAATTTGTTCAGTGTGCCATAATGCCAAAGTGGCAAATATACGAAACCATATTCTTTAAACCATAATCTTATCGAGTCTTCCTGCCATTGGATGTATCATTTTTGATAATTTGTTTATTATTTTAAAATTTAGAGTTTGTAAATAACAAATGTAGAGAGTTCTAGACACCCAGTATGCTACCCAAATCTAGTGGTTTCTAGTAATTTCTAGGATCACTTAAAACGTTACAAAGAGTAGTTCTTCTGTTTCTTATTGAACGGTTATTATAATACACAAGGTGAGTTATGAGGATATACAGAAAATGATTGTTCTTACATCAACGCTAAGAAAAAGTTCCTCTTAACCTATTACCTTTCACTTTCGGCTTTCCGCCCCTCTATATTTGTGTATTGTTCACATATTAATTCATAGCTGTAAACAAGCGAAGATATAAACTCAAACCATCATACATTTTAGATACTGAGATATTTTGGTATGGAGTAATTTGTACCTAAACGCAATGACAACTGATTTGATTTTTAAGCTTAATATTTAAAAAGTTTGAAAAATTTTAATTCATTTTGAAGTAATGTATTTATATTTGTTACGGTTTCACCTGAAGTGGCTGAAGAAATCATTACTCAATTTTGGAACACAAATATGTATATATATCACTCACAAGTGCAATGACAATGGTAGGAACTAGTTTTTTTCAGTTATTTTTGAAGCCTTAATGAAACTGAATATTCGGATAAACTAAATAAATTTCGAACCTTTTCGTCTCTCAATATTTTTCTATAAATTTTATGGTATCTAGGTGCAAACATCATCACTGGTATTTCTATAACGCAAATGAAGTTTTGTTGAGCAACAGAAGCTGATGAAAATCACAGTGAACAACAATTGTGTTGGGAGCCATCTGTTATTTTTGTGTTAGTCAGTGTTTCATTATGCTTATCAAATAACGCTGGATTACATTGAATCGTGCCCTGCATAAGCTTTATTGTAGCAAGGCAATGAATTGTATTCTTTCAGAAAAGCAAGATTATCATGATATTCGAATTGTTGTAGCTCGGATGGCTTAATAATGGCATAAACTTAAAAATACTTATATGATTAGCGGCTAGATTGTTGTAATCAAACTAAAAAGAACAAAAGAACCATGCAGATATTAAAAGATTGTTTACATTCAAGGAAACCAAATAATGGCCTAGTATATCTAAAATATTTACTCTAAAATAAACGTTAAATATTAATAATTAGCCTTTACAAACACATTTATCAGGCCTAGTTTTCCTTATTTTGCAAGAAATTACAAACATTCAATGCACACTTGGTGGTATATACCTAAAAATAATAAATACCCCCGTTGCAGCAGTCCTGCATACTCAGCGAATTTCAAGTGCATAAATAAATACTTTAAATGAAGTGTCGCATCAAGTAAAATCAATATACATTCAAAAGAAAGCGTGCAAAAATACTCTCCTAGTGGCTTTTAAGATCAACAGGCTATAAAAAATAATAGCCTATACTTGGCACGAAAATGCAATGTTTAAAACTTCAAAACAGCTGGCTTTTCCAATTTAATCGTATGGGGAAATGACCAGCTGTTTGTTTGAGTAAAAAATTTCATAAACATCATCAGTAAAATCTGTATTCGCTATAGTACATTTATTTGACATATTTAGTTACCTGGCCTTTGAATAAGCCATATGTCTGTATCCACCATGTGGCTTTGAATCAAACATCAGCTCACATGTTTTAATGTAAACAAAGCAGACGTTTTAGATCCCAATGCTACTTAAATGACAGTTATTTTATGTTATTTTTTGTTATCTAGCAAACTTTAAGAAATTGCAGTACTTTTCCTGAGTCCCTGACATTTAAACATTTAATTTGAGCCCTGTTCCCTCATCCTGTGATTTGCCAAATGCCCACAATTGGTATTCAAAAATAAATTATTCTTCATAAGATTAGTATGGAAAAATGCAGGTTTGCTGCCACAGAAATTTGAAAATGAGGTATTATAGGCTACAATCCAATATATCTAAACTATATAAGGCCACATAACATGTTTTATCAAGATATGCTGAGGAATAAGAAAGCTATCCAATTGCATTTACCTCTCATAAGGTTAACATTGGGAAAGAGAGTACACAGGTTTGCTGCCTCAGGAATTTGATGATTTGGATATTTTAAGCCATAATCAAGTAGATATTAACTGTATGAAGCCTCATGCGATTTCTTATCAGTATATTTTGAGAAATGAGCGAACTACACAACTTATTTTATTACCCTTAAGGTTAGCATGTAGAATGAGTATGCAGGTTTGCTGCAACAGGTATGTTAAAACTGGTTAGTTTTAATTCATTATTTAGTATATCTTAACTAGAAGAAGCCATATACCAAGTTTTGTCAAGAAATGTTAAAAAAATAAGTAAGATATAGAATTTTTTTATTTCCCATAAGGATAACATGGGGAATGATTATGCAGGTTTGCTGCCACAAAAATTGAAATTTCGGGGATTTTTGACTAAAATACATTATGTCTCATCTAGATGAAGCCACAAACCAAGTTTAATTAAGATATGTTGAGAAATGAGCGAGATATAGAATTTTACTTATTCCCCATAAGGTTAACATTGGGAGAACGTACTGTGTTTACCACTTTCAATATCTCGGTAACCAATGGACATAGGGCAATGATTCTAAATACTAAATTGTTTGTTTTTTGAGGCGAATCCAATGGTGCCAACAAAAATTTGATTAATTTCATTTTTTTATGTAAAAACCCCAAAAAACCCATTTTTGGGGGGGTTATTCCCCCTTTACCCCCTCTTCCGATGGTCCGATCGGGCTGGTTTACGAACTTGTCCAATCGATCACCACTTTACATGTCTGTACCAAATTTCATTAAGATCGGACCATATTTACGGCCGCTATCGTGCTCACAGACACATATATATATATATAGATAGATAGATAGATAGATATATATAAATTCGAACGAATGGTGTTTTTTGCTTCTGGTGGCCCCAAAACGAAAAGTTATCATGGTCTCGGGCTTAGGTCTTACCATGAGACCTACGGTAATAGCTTCTTCCCTATAGGGGAAATTAGCTAAAATTAAATTATCATTGATATCATGATATAAGTTGTTAAAGGTTTTTTTTGTATATTCACTAAATAAACTAATACAATTAAAATAATGGAATTGTTACTATAATTTTGTACAAAAATTTGTTAATAACTTTTACATTACTATAAACAATGATAATGAGGTACCTTTGCAATATTTACTAAACTAATTCCGATGGTGAATTGCTTATCCAGTGGTCTACAATGTACAAACTTGTGCACGTGTGCAATACGATGTACAGTGGTTTCCTGGATTAAAAAATAATTAATAGTGGGGAAATATTTATAATTGTTTGATATTATTCATCACACCGTGAGGTTTTCACACTACGATTGATCCCAACTCACGTAAGTTTCCCTAATTCATATATTGGTAATATGAGATTGAAAATAATTCAGGAATGAATGATGGATTTGTTGGCTTGTTTATCATTAAAGGTGATTTTAATTAGCATTGGTTTATCCACAGTAATTACGATTTCGCTATCGAAGAGACATTAACGCGAACGGTTGCTCATTACCATACTCACTTCTGGCTAATCATCTGTTTTGGATTGTCTAATATTCTATCCATACTTCTTCATTTAGTGAAAATATAACCACGTACCTTTTAATGTGCTTATATTATGATCAAAATTAACACATGAACAGTATGTTCATACAGTATGTTTTTTAACGCAACCCATGTTTAAGATTGAACATTGAACATATCTAGATAAAATACATATTGTTTTGTCAATATTTACATTTTATACAACCTATTATTTAATTTTCATCACATTCAAACCATTAGTTTTCAAAAAATCCGCTATCGACTTTTTTTAAGTTGTGTTCTCCCCATCAAATTCTTGAATAGGTTTTGCAAAGTACCTCTTTCGATTCCTTGCATTAATTTTTTTATGTTTTATTCTCAGCTGCTGAATATCCTGTGGGTTGTTGATGTTGGCCTTTCTTTTTTAAGTATCCCCGAAGAAAAAAATCCAGTGGGATCAAATCCGGGGATCTAGGAAGGTATAATCCTTTCCTGGTAAAATTAAATATTGGTTACGTTTAAAAAAAAACACGTAACCTGGGGTTCCTGTTATTGGATACAGTTTTTGCAATTCTAAAATCAATTAACTAAACTGCACAGAACTCGTAACAAGTATTTATTAACGGGTGACAAGCGTAATTTTCTTGTAGTGCGAGTTTAGAGATTTTCTTTTTGCTTATGTCAGTTGACCCTTGTAAATTTATACAATTTCGTAATGAAAATGAAATTTGAAATCTTCTTAACTAAGAATATCTAATGAATAAAAACAATATTTTTTGGGCAAGCTTCAAAATTATACCCCACACTATTTTAAAAATGTGGACGTTATAAATACTTTTTCAGTACTTGTAAATACCAGTGGATACACCATTTCTTGTTTATTTTGTTTGTATTCACTAAGAATCAAGTTGTGAAGATATTTAGTGGCGTTCCTATCCCTATTTCGAAACATCACAGTCCTATAAAGTAATAAATACGACGGGTCATTATCATTATAAATATTTTGCAAAAGAATTAATGCTAAAGTTTATTTTGAATATTTAAATAGCACTATACGTGCTAGTCATTGTGGAAGTAATTTTGTCTACATCTTCCAATGAGTAATTTTGTTTACATACTAAGTTTCCATTTTCAAAAGGTTAATTTTTAAAGAGGGATCGCCCCTTGCACCGGTGTTTTCTTTTATTTTGCACTTTAATTTCCTGCCCGTACTTCATTTCCTGAGATTTCTTACGCAGGGGTAAATTTGTATTTTAATCGCTAACTTCCAGAGACTTCCAGCATGGGTTTTTATTATTACAATAATTAAGGCTCAGTGGAATTCTGTGTTGAAGAATTATTAATGAATGCTAGAAATCATTTTTAGGAACCTCAAAAAATTCCGATAATAGCCTTAAAAATATATTTGTAATATGAATTGTTAGACTTTTATAAAGAGTTACTTATGATCTAATAAGGCAAACCAAAACAATTTTTCCTTTAACGAGATCACATGAAACTGAAACTGAGAAACAATAAAATTAATGCAACCAAATTAACAACTTCGTTTGTGTCGAATTGGAATTGTTAAAGTTTCCGCTAATTACAAACTTGAAACGCAGTTGAGCAAATTGAGTTTCATCACTGCCTGACTCTTATTAAATCATTCTATTTGCGGTCCTGTGATAAATCGATTTAACACAAACAAGTTTAAGGAAAAATCATTCAAAATTATTGTTTAACACAGTCGTTAGTAAAACGAATTTTGAAATCCTGGACTTGAACGTCACTTCATTTGTTCTATTGTATTGTTGGCTCAGGAACCCTTACCCTGAAGGTTTTGCTACGAAACGACTTATTTCCCTGACGCAGCACTCGGTCTACAGCCGCTCAGCGGCGCGGCGGCGACCAACATAATTACTGTATCTCTTCAGTTATTCATGTCATCACGTGTGCACGTGGCCGCGCGTGTGTCGTCCTCGAGGTCCTCCTACTTATGGCGCTAAGCCCATTTCACCACTTAATATTATGTATTTCGTATAACAGAACGAAAACAGTGCAAATTTTCCTTTCAGTTTAGTCCCATTGAAAGCATTGGAAAAAAAGAGTTAGTTTCTTACCCGATAAAAATAATTCCCATGGTTTGTCACGGATCATCTAACTGATACCAAAATTAAAGCAATATTTTCAGTAAGATTGAAATTTAGTCCACACAAAATACTGTATACAATTGTCTTTGCTTCGTGGTTGAAAGGTTTAAAATTAAATCCTCAATATCAGGTAGCAGTAGAGTAATTGCTTAATTCCTAGGGGAACCCACAGCGTGTCTGCCGGTGCCCCTCGAGCTGCCTCTGTTGTTGATTGTACCGATTAAAGGAAACGCGCGGCGTAGCGTTTGCTTTACTTGTCAACTAACCTTTGCACAACAAATTTAATTTGTTCTTAGGGCATATAATCACTTCTTAAGTAATCGTAGAGCCTTTAAAATATTGTTATATGATCCGGAATACTTATATTCTATTTTTTGCGTTATTTCATAACCGTAGGTATGATCATGTTATTCATGAAGAAATGCATTGTTTTATTGCTTGTAATTGTAAGTAAGTTTAGGATTTCAAGCACATGTTCAACAATGATTTAAACGCCACACAACCGAGAACCTTCTTATTGTCGCATATACGCCAAGTGCCACTAACAAAATATATAACTGAAAATGAGCTGCTCTAACGACGACTGTAACTGTGTTAGCTAAACATGCAGGATTTAAAAAAATTCAAACAAAATCAAAACCAGTTTTATCATAATAATTATGCGTTTGGATTATACGTCCAAAAAAACTTAAGTACACAACAACAACATGGATCTAATTAATTTATGTGTGTGATTTTTATTATTAAATAGACGGAAAGACCCATGCGTAAAGGAAAATTATCGCTATTAGTTTGAGTTGTTGAAAGTTCTACTCTGAGAAATAGTTTATTAACAAAGTAAATAATAAACCAGAAATAGTGTAATGTTAGGAAATTGATTGATAACTATTAAGCTGATTAATGATAAGTTATTAAAAATAATTAGCCAAATAAGTAGCCAAAATTATAAGACATCATCCAAAATTTCATAATTTAGTCATTTTTTTATAAGCAAACACAATACGGCTGAACTGTCTATTTTTGTTTAGAGTCAGCTGGTTCAACTGTCAAAATAGGAACTTCGTTTGTTTGGGTATGACAAAATTTTATTTAGGTACGGAAATAGTAGTATATGCAACGATTGCATTATGAATGTCTTTAAGCCACGAGTGAGATGTAAGTTAGAACACGAGCGAAGCGAGTGTTCTAAATATCTCACGAGTGGCTTAAAGGCATAATACAATCGTTGCATACACTACTTTATCTACGACCATTGCAATAAGCACCAATTATGGTATTACAATAAACATTATAATGATATACATTAAAACACCAAAAACCAAGCAGTACTCTAATGACGACTTTAGAGTACTGGAGTCACTTTAGAGTACTGGTTCTAGACCAATGAGAGCTCGGCATTTGACGGAAGTAGTGTCATAATAACAATTACGCAATTCGCACATCAGCTGATTGTTGCATTACGATCCATGTTTGAGTTTACTTATCCCATCAGCTGATTGTTCCACAACGATTCATGGTTCAGTCTGCTTATTTGCCTAACCTCAAATTTTAGTTGACCTATTCCATTATTAGTAAAAGTCATGAGTTTTGTTTAACTTAGGGGGAAATTTTGTCGTATATTGTTGGTCGTAGATAAAATAGTGTATGCAACGATTGTATTATGCCTTTAAGCCACTCGTGAGATATTTAGAACACTCGCTTCGCTCGTGTTCTAACTTACATCTCACTCGTGGCTTAAAGGCACTCATTATACAATCGTTGCATAAACTACTATTATCTACGACCAACAATAAACGACAAAATTTTCCCCGAAGTTAAACAAAACTCATGACTTTTACTAATGGTGGAATAGGTCAACTCAAATTTGAGGTTAGGCACATAAGCAGACTTTACCATGAATCATTGTGGAACAATCAGGTGATGGGATAAGTCAACTCAAACATGAATCGTAATGCAACAATCAGCTGATGTGCGAATTGCGTAATTATCATTGGTCAAACGCCGCGCTTCCATTGGTCTAGACCCTGTATCATAAAGTTACACCAGTTGCATAATGTTAACTTTATGCAACTGGTATGTATTTGGTTTAATAATGGACCCCATTATGACATTAGTTGTAATATCGTTATTGGTGATTATTGCAATGGTCGTAGATAAAAGTTTGTTTGGGCACGAAAATGCAATGCTTGGGTACCGAAAAATGATCATTATTTGTTTTGATGTAAGGAAATCGAGGGTTTTCGTAGATCTCAGCTGTACAGTAACGGACAATTTTCGTATACATTTACAGGGTGATGAAAAATGTTTTATTTCACAGCTTTTTATTTTATTGTGGTGTATAAGAGTTGAATTGATGCATAAATAATATTTTTAATTTAAATATTCCTCTCAACAAAAATAGTCTTCGTGGTTGATTACTACGTTTTTTAAGTTATTACTTAGTAAAAGACAAAGATTAATGAATTGTAATTTTATGATGATCTATGTGCATATTTTATCAATCAACAATGTATTCGTTGCTAAATATTTATTTTACTTTCTACTCAAAAAGGTTTTCAGTTGGGTAGACATAGCATGGGGAGAAACATCCAGCCACAATACGACGCAATGTCGACAATCAAGCAGCCGTGCAGAAAACCTTTGTTCTATCAGAACGTTTAGTGGGTTGTAAAGACGTGGAACTTGTGTTAAATTCCCGGGAATTTCTACTAATGAAATTTGCCATTTTATGTGATGTTTTATTTGCAAGGACAACATACATTGATTATCTTGCCGCAATTAGATTTTTAGGGGTGAAAAAGTGGACTTTTTGAGTGCAATTAGTTGTTTTTTTGCTGTTTTATAACTACAATGAATAATACTTCTAAAATATTTTATTGAATTGTTAGTGATCCATTGGCAATACCAAACTAAAAAAAAGCTCAAAAACCATATATTTAAAGTAAATTTATTTAGGTTGCATTTTTGATACACCTTTCCTGTTTATTCAACCTTGCTAAATGTGCTGTTGAATTATATCTGGCTGGATATCTGATCAGTGATTGAAGGTAACTGAAACCTTCCTCCTTTGAGAGAAAAAGAGAACCGCTCAATAAAAAACACTCAGCTGATAAGTAGACCTATCGTGATCGTTAACAAATATTTAATTAAACGTCGCTCAATATTGTTTCGTGGCAACTTATATTTAATTGATGATGTTAAAAAAGGTTTACATTTAAGGTCTATAGATTCTGAACAGCTAACTCCACCAACACACGCACAGTCTGTGGGTATTTCTGGAAACGGATTTACAAATACAAAAATGTAAATGCTGGTGAACATTATAAAGTTTGAACTGACAGCAAAAATATAAGGTGATTTTTACGTTACTTCTAATACAAATTATGTTACCCTCCTACGCTTTGGTTTAGTGGTTAATTCTGGTCTAAATGTTTAGTTTATGTGGTCTAATTAGTGCTTGGGAGTTTTCCATGAAAACTAAACTTAAATAAAATGACTGATTGCCAGTCATTTGATTTTGGTAAAGTTGCATTTTGGTTAAGCCATTTTTTGAAACGTACTTCAAGCTCATTGCTGATTTATCCACCATTTTCCCATTTATTGATTGACTTTTAAGTAATTAACCCTACTCCGATTTGTAGATTTTTGTCGATAATTTTGTAATTTATTCAGATGGACCTACAAGATTTAATTTTTCGACCTTCTAAGCAATTTGTGATTCGACATTTTTTTTAGATCTGATGACGAATAATCAAACTGTAAGGGGAGATTTTTTCACTAAGGGGGACTACTGTATTTTGTCAATGTGATTCTCGTAGTTCTTAAGCGAATCTTCAAGGGATGTCCTTTGTTTAAGGTACGCTAAATTTAGCCCCCTGTTTCCCCAAGATGATCATTCAAAGGTCTTACCTTTTTAAATTTGAACATATTTAAACCACTACGACCGATTCGGCTTTTGTGCCCATTTTGTATTGTTTTATAAATAAATAAAGTATTTAATAATCCATCCATTTGCGATTTAACAAGCCTATTACCTGAAACTCGCAATTGTAATAAAATTTAACCGTTCCCACGGTGAATAGCTGATTGAGAGCCACAACGCTAAATTGTCCGTCAAAGCCAATGTAATGGACTAACAATGCATGGCCGCTGTACTGCTAGGTTCCAAGGTTGTACGTCTGTTGGGCTGTGAAAATATTTCATAACAGCGGTAAAGTTTGTTTAGTATTCATTTTTTGAAACAGTTGAGGTTTTAGCAGACGTCGGACTATTGTAGCCCTTTCCTCCGTATTATTTGTCTGTTGAAAATGCTCAGGCGAGTAGTTCTGAATATAGCTCTTTCTTCAACCGGTTCAGGCCTCAAATTGTAATCCATTATTAAATCCACCTTCCATAAGTTATGAGGTTACTCGACTGCAGGTCCTTAGACCTTTACATCAGATAGAAAAATACCCCCGTTGCAGCAGACCTGCATACTCAGCGAATTTCCAGTACAAAACAACATATTTCAATCCAACATAGCGAGATTTTACAGGTTTTTGAAAGCTCCATAAGAATAACATGGGGAATGAGTATGCAGGTTTGCTGCTACGGGTAGATTAAAAGTGGGTGGTTTTAATTCAATATTTAGTAGATCTGAACTAGAAGAAGCCACTTACCAAGTTTTATCAAGATGTGTTGAGAAATAAGCGAGATATAGAATTTTACTTATTTCCCATAAGGTTAACATAGGGACAACGTACTGTGTTTACCACTTTCAATATCTCGGTAACCAATGGACATAGAGCAGTGATTCAAAATACTAAATTGTTTGTTTTTTTGAGCTGAATTCAATGGTGCCAACAAAAATCGGATTATTTTTATTTTCCTATGTAAAAAACTCAAAAAACCCATTTTTGGGGGGTTTACCCCCCTTTACCCCCCCCTTCCGGTAGTCGGATTGGGCTGGATTACGAACTCGTCTGAATAATTACTACTTTACACATCCATGCCAAATTTCATTAAGATTGGACCATTTTTACGCGAGTTATCGTGCTTAAAGACACACATATATATATATATATATATAGATATATATATAGATATATATATAGATATATATATATATATAGATATATATATATTCATGAAAATGAACGAATAGTGTTTTTTGCTTCTGGGGGCCCCAAAACGAAAAGTTATCATGGTCTCGGGCTTAGGTCTTACCATGAGACCTACGGTAATAGCTTCTTCCCTATAGGGGAAATTCGCTAAAAAAACATAAATACAGTGCATAAACCTAACTTTAAGCCAATATAACAGGGAATATAAGAATATTGCTATAAAAACAAAAATCAATATTGTTATCTTTAGTGAAACATAATTGGTCGAATATAACATATTTAAAATCGCATAGCAATAGTATTGCGTGGAGGCTAATGTATAGCAAAGAACACTCAGTACAACTTTGTACCTAATTAGTCCTGAGGGATTTCTCTAAAAAAAAGAACAAACTCGACGTTGAATACGACTAAACAGATTTCCCTCAGGGCGTTTACAGATTAGAATCCGTTCCAATATCGTAATGTCACTGGTAATGACGCGGGTTGTTCAGAGCAACATTTGTGGAGAGCGTGGATGTTATTCGTTATTTTATTTTTAGCGAATTTCCCCTATAGGGAAGAAGCTATTACCGTAGGTCTCATGGTAAGACCTAAGCTCGGGACCACTAAAACTTTTCGTTTTGGGGCCCCCAGAAGCAAAAAACACTATTCGTTCGAATTTTTATATATATATATATATATATATATATATATATATATCTATATATATATATATCTATGTGTCTGTTAGCACGATAGCGGCCGCAAAAATGGTCCGATCTTTATGAAATTTGGTATGGACATGTAAAGTGGTAATCAATTGGACGAGTTCGTGAACCAGCCCGATCGGACCACCGGAAGGGGGGGTAAAGGGGGATAAACCCCCCCAAAAATGGGTTTTTTGAGTTTTTTACATAGAAAAATAAAATTTATCAAATTTTTGTTGGCACCATTGAATTCAGCTCAAAAAAACAAATAATTTAGTATTTTGAATCACTGCTCTATGCCCATTGGTTACCGAGATATTGAAAGTGGTAAACACAGTACGTTGTCCCAATGTTAACCTTATGGGAAATAAGTAAAATTCTATATCTCGCTTATTTCTCAACATATCTTGATAAAACTTGGTAAATGGCCTCTTCTAGCTCAAATCTACTAAATATTGAATTAAAACTATCCAGTTTTAATATAGCTGTAGCAGCAAACCTGCATACTCATTTCCCATGTTATTCTTATGGAGCTTAACAAAACATGTCAAATCTTGCTATGTTTGCTTGAAATACGTTGTTTTGCATTTGAAATTCGCTGAGTATGCAGGTCTGCTGCAACGGGGGTATTATTTATATTAAATGTCATAAATCCAACATTTGAGATTCCGATCGACCATATTTTGTAAGGAAAATGTGAGTGTATTATGAGTGTGATTCCTGTGTAGTTTTGTTTCTGACTGTAGACCAACAGATTGTTTTAGGCAGGAACGTTAGTTAAAATGGTATAGTGGTCAATGACAGCATCAGCTCACAAAAAGTTGTGGGCCTTAGTCTTGATTGATTTGGAAATCTCCAGATTAGAAGTTGCGCACCACAAATCCATACTGTAATGAGGCAATTACAACAACAACGAGTCCTCACTGCAATAACCACATAAGGCGATCACAATGACTACGAGTGCACACTGCAATAACCACATAAGGCGAGCACACTAATTGGTCAGCCGACCAATGTATGAAGCTAATGATGATTCATGCAAACTTTTGCATCGGTATCATAATTAAACTAAAATTTTAAACTACCTGATATTTAAATATCTTAGGAATAAAGGTAATTTGTCAACAGCTTTCTTATATACGTGTTCTTTTTCGTAATCGTAAGAAAAATCATACATCACTTAATCCACAAAAGTAGTCACTTATTAAACTAAATATTCATGATTTTAACTATTTATTCTTTACGTATTTCCTTCCATATTTCAACATATACAATTACTTAATATTTTTTTGCTTTTATCAACCTAGGTTGAATTTTTTCACACAAGGCTGGAAGAAGTCTGGGATATATTGAATATCTCATGAAATACTTGGGAAAATGTAATGAAATGCTGTAACTATGTAGTGGACGTAATAATAAACATTTAGAAATTCATCACCAATTATCTTAATAAACAGGGGCAGTCCATCACGAAAGTAAAGTAGTGAAATCCTAGAATATGAGCATGCTCGAGTTAATTTGAAAGGTTTTTAAAATTTGAATACAACAACTCATACCAAAAAGCACAATAACCGAAAAGCATGATTAAACATGAAATTACAGCTGCTCAAAGATTTGATATGTTACAAAAGCCGTGGGCAAAATTATGGCAATTTGAATGGTTTCTAAAGTAACATACAGAATGCATCCAATTTGTGCATGTACGTATTTTTCATAAGAATCTATTTTCAACAATTTATACCAAAGGTCGCGATGAAAGTTGTGGAATGGTTATAGGTAAGCATACCTCGAGTTCAAAGGTCTTTAAAAAATAACAGAACAATTTAAACCAGGCCGTAAAGGTTAATCCAATGAAAAGTTACAGTTCTAACTTTACTTAGGAGTTACTTTATGAGAAATTCAAAACATTCAAGGCTTCTGATTGATAGTAAAATATTCAAATCTTTGAGTACCTATAAGTTATGGTCGGATGATAATTTTTTAGTCCTGGTTTGAGTATTTATGTTATAAGGTACAACTAGAGGCATGCCCATAATGAAGAACTTCCTTGAGGATTGTCTTGTGGTCATGCGAAATATCATTAATTTATAACTGAATGTTTTTTATAACGTTTAATACACAATTGAAAATCTCAACTAACGTTACCCATTTTAGGATATATTTAAGCATTAGGATATATTTAATATATACCCGTCTTTTGTCAAGTCCTTTACCATGTAGAACACTATGATACAATCCATAAAACAATTTATTGAAATATACAATCAATACGGATTGAAATGGCCAATAATTGACTGCGAAAATGCAAATGCAAAGCTGTAGTCGGCTTCAAAGAACCTAAAAACCCCGGTTATTCATATTTGCTGAGCTGATTGAAAGTCAAAGAGCGTCAAAAATAACTTTTTAGATATCTCTCTTTTAATCTCATGTTTTAAAATTGAGCTCTCATTAGAAATATCCGTTGCTGAACATTTAAGATACTGTTTTCAAACAATTTAGGCTTAACATGTATAGGGCTCTTCTTTAAATGCGGAAAAATACAATGAAATCTATTTAAATATTGTCCTGATTGCTTGATGATCTGAATAAAATGGCAGATAAACTAACTCACACATTAAAATGACCTTCCAGCGAATTTCCCCTACATATGGAAGAAGCTGTTGCCGTAGTACTCAAAGGTAAATACCTAAGCCCGAGACCATAAACTTCGTTTTGGGCCCCCAGAAGCAAAAAACACCTTTCGTTCGATTTACGTTTTCACATTACCTTTTAGCGAATTTCCCCTATATAGGGAAAATGCTCTTACCGTAGTACTCAAAGACGTGAGCCCGAGATCATGATAACTTCGTTGTGTGGCCCACAGAACCAGAAAAGACTATTCGTTCCAAATGTATAAAAAATGGTCCTCCATATATAAAACGGTTCGATCTGAGTGGAATTTGGTATGGACGTGTAAATTATTATTCGTGTAGTAATTATTCGGAAGGGTTCGTAAACCAGCCCAATCGGACCCCCGGAAGGGGAGTAAAGGGGGATAAACCAAAAAAATGGGATTTTTTGTAAAAAAGATCATTTTCAAATTGTTGTTAGCACCGTTGAATTCAGCCTGAACTAACGAACAATGTATTTTAATCACTGCTCTACCTCCATTGGTTACCAAGATATTGAAAGTGATAAACACAAAACGTTGTCCCAATGTTGACCTTATGGGAAAAAAGTAAAATTCGATATATCCCTTATTTCTCAACATATCTCAATAAAACTTGTTTGTGGCTTCATATACATGACACCTAATGTATATTAGTATAAAAATACCCTATGATTTCATTTTCATGGTAGCAAACCAGCACACTCATTTCCCATGACATATTTATGAGGCTAAACAAAAACATGTCAAATTTCGCTTTGTTGGATTGAAATATTTTCTATTGCACTTGAAATCGCTGAATATGCTGGTCTGCTGCAACGGGGTATTTTTTAACTGACTGGATAAGGTAAAATCCAAAGTACTTGTTAAAGGAGAAGTATCGGTAACTAAACGCAAGCAATTAAGATTTGTTTAAATCTTATAGGTAATAATACAATTTTTACTAATGTGTTTTAGTGTGTTATAATAGTGTTGGGAACGCGTTATTTTATGTAGTACCGATAAATACTTTCAAACCTATAATTTGCACACCTAAGAACTACTATTTATTGTTAAGCCCGTAACAGAGTATTTTGCATATAAAATAAAATGATCTGGTTAGTTACTTGAAATATTGAACATTAAATCATTCGCATAAGATTCCAACCCGGTAAAGACAGACATTTCAATATTTCCGGTGATAAATTGAAGTTTAGATTGGCACTCGGCGGAGCTTTTGAGAGGGCGATTATTAAAGGTATGGCGCTTACGAATTACTGTACTTTTTTTAGAGTTGAGCATGCACTTGCTCAAGAAAAATAAATTTCTAGTGATTGAGAAATAAATTTATTGTTTTTCGCAATGAATTTCCATATTTTAAATTAATTTGTTTCTCTTTTAAATTTTATGTTTAATACAAACAAATTGTAGAAGAATTGTTACCTTAGTAGATCCGACAAAATAAGGGTCACTTCAAAAATTTAACCTAATTTTTTATACTTTTATTTACCTAACAACAAAAAATAAAAAAAATAAAATTTACTCATGACAAAGAATAAGTAAATCGACAAAAAGAGTGGCTCATGTTCCATGGGTGAGCATTATGATGTTTGGATAAACATATGTTACTTATTGCAAATGCTTGGGAAAAAATTGTGAGTCTTATTTTGACGGGAAATAGCTCTTAAAGTCTTTAGATTTACCATTCGATAGCATTAAATCAACCAGTCTATGATAAACCTAACCAAGCAATATATAGCCCATTACAATACTGGAGTTTTAAGAAAACGAGGGAAGTACTCAGGCATGGAAAATATATACTGAAATAAATTACTGACACAAATTTGTGGAAGAAATAAAATATCTAAAAAAAGCAATGAAAAAACAATTGAAAAAACCATTAAAGTACTACAAAAACAATATGTAATTTTACTCAAACATAAAAACAATGAACCCACAAATATCGCCGACAGAGACTTGTGGTTAAAGGATGCTAACATTCAAGGATACTTTAACTGTTTTAGGGATCATAATTTTCAGCTAAGGAGGGATATTTTACTAGTTAATCAAACTAAAACACATCATCAAGATTTGAAAATGAGCAAATAGTTAAGGCAACTCTATGTGTTTTAAGAAATTTATCAAAACACATAGAGTTTTTATTAAATCAAAACACATCTTTTTATTAATTTTATCAAAAGATAAATCTTTTGATAAAATTAATCTAGCTTTTTCTATATCAGCAATTGTTCAAAAACTGAATCTACAGGAAGTCACTGGAGTTTACTTGTATTTACTAAACAGAATTAAACATATTACCATCTAGATGGTATACCTACCTGGACTCAATAATACAAAACAGCTAATGAAAAAATTAGATAAATTGAACAGAAGCAGTTTTGTCGAATTACCATGCCTTAAACAGTCACCCAACTTTGAATGTGTATTATGTGCAATCCTTAACGCCAAAATTATAATTGATAGTGTAGTACATGTTTTGGCAGACACATTAAGTATATTTAAAGACAAATTAAATACAAGTAATAGTGACAGTGTTAAAATTGCACTGAATGACTACCGTGACACATCATTAACATGAAACATAATGACCAGTAATGAAGAACATTGTCCAACAGAAGATAGCTAGAAAAGTCCTAACACAAAATATAATGTAAATGAAACCAGTAAAACATCTGATACCTTCCAAACTGTGACGAATCAGAAAAGTAATAGATCAATCCAAACATTTAAAAAAATAAAGATGAAAAACAAAAAGGATGTGAAATAGTGACATGTAACAATGTTTCTCCTTTAGAAAGTATTCATGGATATTTAACGATGAAGTCAACTGAAGAACAAATAGTTTTGTCAAATCATCACTAAATGATAAAAAACTGTATTCATCACTTCTTGATAAGGGAAAAGAAAATATATCAAATGAATCTCAAAATGCGTTACAAAATAATAAAACAAATAATCATAGGCCTAAAAAATCTGAAAAAATAATGCTAACAATGTTAGGAGTGAAGAATCTCTTTCTTACGATGACATGCAGAACATCAATAAAAAAGCAACTCCACAAATTATAATAGTGACAGACGGTCATGGAAGAAAGTTAAACTCCTTCTCAAAAAATGAAATGCTCTAACAAAATTAGCATAGATTTAAATGCTAACAGAATACAAAAAAATATTATTGGAGATTTCAGAAACTTAGGAAAGGGTATGAGCAACGATGACTATTTAGTTATCATAGGAGGTACAAATGATGTTGATAAAGGTGTAAATTAAAATGATTTGATTGAGCAATCTGAAAAAAACACTGAAAAATACCTCAAACACGAATGTTATTATTGTTATTACAATGTTATTATGTTCTTATTCGAATGTTATTATTGTTATTAAGTTTAAAATTTACAAGCATTTGGTTGGATGTAAAAATTATGCGATTAAAAAAGAAATTTAATTTTCGAGTTATGTAAACAAGTAAGAAAACTAGATTAAAATAAAAGCTTAATTTTTATGTTAAAATGTCTTCAGACTTGAAAAATACAGAATCTAATTGTTTGATATGTATGAAATACCAACGTGCAAATTAGTGAACCTTTGTAACCTCACACTCTTCCTCGGCTACCATTAATGAAAATTGGAGCTGATATTGCTCAATATGCAGGTAAATTTTATCTTGTGACAGTGGATTTTTATTCACGTTGGATTACAATTTTAAATCCAAATAGCAAAAATAGTAACACTATTTCGAAATAGAATACCTATGTAAGTGGTAGCTTACAATCAACCATTTAATAGTTATGAAATGAAACAATTTTCTTAAGTCTGGGATTTTACTACAAATACATCAAGTCCTCATCATCCAAAAAGTAATGGATTATCAGAAAAATCAGTGGGGATTGTGAAGAATATGTTTAAAAAATGTGCTGAAAGTAAACAGAATTTTTAACTTCACTTATTGAATTATGGGTACTCACCTTCCCAGCTTCTTAATAGCAGACACGTGCGATCAAAAATACCTGGTAACCATCTTCGACCTAAAACATAGCCTCTTGAAGTACACAAAAAATCATTCAAAACAAAGAGTATCAAAAGCAAAATTATGACAGAACAGCCTTGAAGAAGGAAGATGAATTCCAGGTTGGAGAAGAGGTTTTAGTTCAAAATATTAAAACAAGATTTTGGAATGCTGGAAAAATCATTAAGAAATAACCCAAACTTCGTTCCTATCAAGTAAAACTAAACAATGACAATGTTTTGAAAATAAATACTGTACTATCAGAAACTTAAATGCAAGGTGAACAAACTTCAAAAGGAAGATATTTGAATAAGTTTTAAATTTTACAAGTATTGGTTGGGTTTGAGAATTAAAAAAAACCAAGCAACATTAATTTTTGTGTTATGTAAACAAGTAATAAAACTAGTTCAAAATAAAAGCTTGATTTTTATGTTAAAAATTAATTTATAATTTATAGTGAACTAAACAATGATATGTCCTATTCCATTTAGATAATGTTAGTTTCAAGAAGAAATTTAAAGCAATCAATGACAAGCTAAAAGCCTTAATTAAAAAGTGTATGCATTCGCAAATATTATTTGGACAGAAAAGACAGTATTGTACAAATCATGGTCTCGAATTTTATGAAAAGCAGACTTTGACAAAGTTAATAGGAAATAATATTCCAGACATCGATCTTAATACAGTTAATAACTTAAGATTAGGTAAGTAAATGATAAAAATATAATTTAATGATTTTAAGATATTATATCAAATGTAAAAACCATTTAAAACAAAAATACCCAAATAACAAATTGAAACAAAATTGAAATACAAATAAAAAACTAGTGACACTCATAGCAACCTAAAAATATTTCACCAATATATATATATATATATATATATATATAGGGGTTGAAAGCAAAATTAAAATTACTTGAAGATTTCATGCAAGAGGAATCCCCTGACATTTTTTGTATTGCATAAGACAATCTTAAGTCACATCAAATAATTGTACTTTCAATTCCTTATTACACATTCGGATCAAGCTATTGTAGAGCGAACGATAAAAAGGAGTTGTTAGTTTTTAAAAAGAAAATATACAATTTGAATTATTGAATGTAAACTAATGATGCATCGAATGTACTTGACAATTTATAGCAATTACTGTGTCAACCTCAAACAAATTATAATTCTAAGAGTGATATGATTTTTTTAACAACCTGCTGTTCCAATGACCTGCTGGATCATTAGATTCAATTCTATATCATTTGAATCTCTGTTTAAATGAATGATCTTCATAAAACCACGCAAAATATGTTAATAATTGGTGATTTTAATATTTACTGTGCAGTAGATACAGGTAAACCTTCTGAAAAACTACTGTGTTTGATTTTTTTTTTGCATCGAGACATGATTTAAAATTATGTAAAATAAAGAAAACGTAGGGGAAAATTTTAATAAATCCTAGATTGCTATATCGTTCTCATCCTGGTAGTGGCTGGCAAACCCGTTTTGACTGACTACCTCATGACTCGGAGATTTGGCAACGTTGCTGGCTGCCATAATGAGGGCAATCGGTGAGACTTATTTTATGTCGCTGTCATTTTCAAAGTAAAAAGTATTTATACACCGGCTTTTGCAGTGATATGAAAATGTACGGCTGCCACACTGATGGTACATCAGTAAAGTGGAGGGCAAATTTTAAATACACATTTAAGTATGGTTAATTAATAATAGTTTACTTATTTTTACGTAAATTTCTCATACATAATAAGAGCTAAGACTAGAAAGTATTATTCGGATTGGTCACTGCATATTTTATACAAGTTAGCGTATTGTTCTTTCTAGGTACGAGTTCAGTAGCAAGTTATATATGGCTCAATTGCAGTGCGGTCAGCGAGGGGGTTGGTAGTAGACTGATATATGAGTCATTAACAACCAACCCCAAAGGCCCCATCTCTTGAGTGGCCTACGTAATTATCCTCTAAAACAAAATAATTATGGCTTGGCTAGTATAACATCCAATATGTTATTTAAGGTAGCCATCTAAAAAGAATCAATAAAATAAAACATTACAGGAGACTCCATTAGCTAAATAGTGTGTTGTATTTTTTATTGCCTTACAAGTATATGAATGATATATGTATATAATGTGACAAGATTTATGAGCAAAAACACGTCGTTAATATTTTCCATAACTGGGTCAAGATACTCAAAGTAAGCAGTGTCTTAATCAGAAGCGAAATCAATCCTTATTTATTTAAATGTTTTAAGCAAATAATAAATTCAGCAAGACTTGAGTTCTCTATTTGATTCCTACTTCAAATATTAAAATGTTCAAAGCAACGATCGAGTGATAAAGCTTAAATTTAAAGGTGGCTCGAAGATCAAAGATCACTAAAATCCTCATCTATTCATATCAATACAAAGCTAATTGAATGCTCAACCCTCTTACAAAATCACCACTTTATAAACTAACTCTTAATAAGATATTGTGGTGTATTTCCTTTTAAAGTGATCTTCATATATTTTAGTATAATGATTGAAGGTTAAAAATATAATTTGATTGTTTTAAAAATTGTGATATATTTTATAGCTTTGTTTGAATAAGTATCGAATAAGGTGTACAATTTGCGTTCCTTTTTAAAAGAAAATTATCATAGTTAAGTGTTAAAAAATATATTTAAAGTTTTAAAATAATTCAATATAATTCAAAGGGTAGGTTTTTTCTGCATACAAAATTACTGATAGACAAGTAAAATAGATAAGATTGAAAAACAATTTTTCTTCAGACTTTACTAACCGGGTCTTTGTAGAGATGTTCTTCAAAATCCATTGTGATTTTATTGGGATGTTAGTCCATTCCGTATGAGCAGAGATACTGCTCTTAACATTCTTAAGCAGCATTGAGCACTAAAACAACTCATACCAAGATGAAATAATAATCACCATAAAGAGGCGGGAACCCTAGACAGTTGACCAAACTGATTCTCAAGTTTCCTAAAGCCTTTATCTAAAAGTTTGTTGAGGTTTACTGTCCAGGCAGAATAGTTAAATTTGTATTTTCCGCAAGTGAAAATGCAGTCATAAGATTCCTCCTACTTTACAGAAATCTTTTCCACGAGATGTCGTCTTTGGTATTACACATAACAAAGAACAGTGAAGATTCGGGTTGAATTTACTGGAATGGATGTGTGTAGTGTCAGACCTGACCACGGGAGACCGCAACCAACTCCCATTAGATGGATTAAACAGATAACTGGGATACACTTCCCTTTTTGTTGGTCCAGCGAAGTTTTCAAGAGTACACAGGAATTCGCCTTACGAGAACTTTATGATAAAATACCTATGTCATTTATTGAAATGTAATTTAATTTTACTTTTCAACAGTTAGTTGTTAAAAAAATTAATTTAACTATGTACTCTACTTAAAGCTCACAATTTCATCGGAGTAATTGAATGAATACAATTTTTCTTCGTCATAAAATAAACAATTTTTACATTTGTACACAATTTTACAACTGCAGTACATACAGAAAAATACAAAATAAGCGCAAGATAATCAAATACAGTATAATTGAACGGCTAAGGCCGACCACGCACACGCACTCTGGAGTCTACTCTTGGGCTGGCTCTCCGTCGGCAGCAGCACCAACTGAGCCGTGCGAGGCTTGCTGACAATCAGAATTTCCACACAAGTGCCTGGCTTATTGTACTGGTTTTAGTTTAAAAACTTTCTATACAGTTGTCTATAGACACCTTGACAGTTTTCGGGACTCACTATCAATAAAATAAGATTGGTGTCCGTCATAGATGATACCCCAGCAATAAAAAACGTGGTGTCCTAATTTAAGGAAATATCCTAAAAAATACAATTTGGGGTGGGCCGTCATTCATAATACCTAAATTTTAATATCCAGTAAATCTTCACATCCAAGCCGACATTGTTTAATATACCTTTGCCAAATATAGGGTTAAAGCAAATTTCAAAATAAATCGGCATTCAGGTAAAAATTTAAGCCCTATTTAGGATGGATCCTTAATTATGAAATTACGTCGTTTGTCGTAGTTTGAATCTAAGTTCGTACGAACTTATTATTTCATATAACATGCCTATTGACCTCCGTGCACATTTTTGTTGTGGTTGATTTGGGTTTTACTGGGAAACACTTAACGAGGGACCGCTTCAAAGCTACAGCTTAACAAGAAAATATCTCCCACACAACATAAATAGAACGTCAGTCTTTATAAGAAAAATGTTCTGTTGTACCTCCAGCTACAAAGTAGTAATTACTTAATCTTGAGTGCTTTTTAAGTAATTTCTAAGCGGTTGATGGAAAATAACATGGCTTGTTAAAAATTCAGTAAATTTAAATCTAGTTTTGCAGCCTTCACAATATTTCCCCTTATTATTTTTCCCGTCGATGGTAATGTTATCAATTCACCGTAACCATCTCTGTATATTTTCAAGTAACAAATTTTTTATATAATCACGATCATCACACTCATCCTTCACTCATATTCAGGGTAACGTCCTCCATGAGGTACCTGTCTTAATAAGAATGATTAAGAATGATATATACTTAAAAAATATTAGATTTTACAAATCATCATAATTTTTATAGAATATTGGTAGAGCAATAAAGTTTAAACACAATTCGTTGTATTTAAATAAACAATGTAAAGGTGAATCAATTTAAATATTTATGTTACAAAATATAAATCGCTTTGAATTATTCTCATTTTCAAACAACAACCGATGAACCTATTGGTTTGTTTAATGTTGGTTCCAATCACAATCTGATTATGCAGCCTAATTAGATTTCGACGTTATCCAACTGATATCAACGCAGTATCAGTGCTTATTAGTGGAACATTTATGGCCAATAATCTATTTATAATCGTCTTCCAGTACAAACGTAATTTTAAAAACTCATCGGGATGTAAGATTTTTTCTCTAATTAAAGCCTTGTTTTATGTTTCCATAACTTCTCATTTCTCATTGAAATGTTCTTCGTTTTCTCATTGAAGGTTTTATCTTCCTAAATTACGTATCAATTGAACAAGATTATAAGAATGTTAAGAATTTTGTTGATTTTATGGATTATTAAGATTAGGTTTTATTTATAATTAAATAGATTGATTTTTGATTCTGTATGGTCCGTACGAATTCAAACGACCCCGCATTTTTTAACATAAAGCTAAGATTGCACTGGCATGTAGCAGTGTCGTCAATTGAACACACTAATTACATTGTTGGTACACAAAAACAGGTTTACAAAAGACCGCTGTTGACTTAATTCATTATTGGAGAGATGCAATCTTGAGTGACGACACTGATATTTGTTTTTACAAATCTATTATTACTTTTACAAATATTAAGTCGCCACTAAAATATTGCACCTAACCATTGCAATAATAAAGTGTTAACACTTGAAGTATTAACACAACGGAGGTGTTGGTAAACATGTATTGGTTTAACAACAACGTGATTAGTGTGTTCAAATGCTAGGCTTAAATCAAGGTAGAAGAACTCGGCAACAGCTGGTCTCCAAACCTACGAGGTAAGGATTCTTGGCTTATCTGGACCTCTCTCTTCATACCCATTTATAATCGGCGATTAGCTGTTTCAACAGGTCTTATTCGGAAAAATATTTGGCATTTAGGCGATTATATTTTAATATTAATATCTAAGGAAAACACGTATTGAGGCCCCTCCATTTGATTTCATCTCATTAAATATATGAAACCATCTTGTTATTACAATCTTTTTTATTATTAAATTAAATACATATAAGGAATAAATAACTTAACATGCCGATGGTAAAGAACCTCTGAAATAAAAATTTATAACATAAACTAATAATTAAATGATTTTTTATACCTTAATCCTGATTCAAACCATAATACGGTTCATTTCACCCTTTAATTTCAAACTTTTCTTCTTGAAAACTTAAATTAGTTTTGAAAGCATAACATTTTACGTCAATAGTTTTCATTTTGATTTCCCTTTCACCTAATATTCAGACGTGTTTCGTAATAAACCAAAAGTCCATTTTAGTTTTAATTTAAAAGTAAGTAGACAAAATAAATACATTTCATTTGATAACTAAACGTATCTAGCTTATTGACGATAGGGCGCTCAACTTGTTTGTGACGGTCACTCCTCCATGTTTATTGAATGAGATTAACTTTTTCAATATCAGTGTGTTGCTTTGCTCCCAGTGAAATATTCATCATAACTCGTAACAACTCTACTCGTTACAACAAACAAAAAATATTCTGTTTTCAAAGTATTTTGCTTTCTAATTTTACATAAAAATTATAAGTTAATAGATCCTGCTCGCAAGTAAATAATGAGCAAGATGCCCTTACTTCTAAGTGTGGAAATATTTTCTTTATCATAACTAAGGTTGTGTAGG
The DNA here is from genome assembly GCA_035578135.1 of Flexamia atlantica. Classification (NCBI taxonomy): domain Eukaryota; kingdom Metazoa; phylum Arthropoda; class Insecta; order Hemiptera; family Cicadellidae; genus Flexamia; species Flexamia atlantica. The sequence continues at coordinate 15,861 of JAQJVK010000095.1, read as the reverse complement.
CTAATGCCTTAATGTTTTGTGTAGGTTAAAAATTAAATCTGCCCGTCATGAAAACCGTTATAGAGTATAATATTGTTCACCCGATACTCGATGGCACGATAATATATAACTTTCACACTTTTTAAATGCCGTTGAAATCGCCACAACTCGACTAATCCCTTGCAAACAGTTTCGATAGTACAAATTTTCTCGATTGACATCGTAGCTCTGAACCTCTACATCACAACTATTTTAGGAATTAAATTCAATGAGACGGCTCGAAACAGTTCTCACGATTTTATGAGCAGTGGTTTTCATAGTAAGTCACCCACTATACCGGATGTTTTGGTTTAGACAACGCACGACCGTTCGGACAAAAGTCTGAACGTGGAATCCCGCTTCCCCCTTCCAAGTTCGTCAGGCATCTAACGGAAGACAGTTCAGGCTAGCCATACTTTCGTTCTCAAAACAAACGGATGATTAGCGATCGCATTGATATTTTTGTTTTTAATGGTCGTTGTTTCAGTTTTACCTCAACAGAATAAAAAGACAACGCAGGTGGTAAGGTTTAAAATGTGATCTGAAAAACTGTTGACCGTCAAAACATTGTTGAACAAAATCTGACGAAAAAGATATTTGATATATTGTCAAGAATTTAATGTTCCGTCACCTACACTCCAGACGATTTTGAAATAATATGAACCATTTCTGTATTTCACATACAAGCCAATGGCTAACTTATCTATAGGGGTGAAGAATGCTGTATGTAAACTAACTATACTAATATACCTATAAACAATATTTAAGCAACAGTTGCTCTGAAATTATTGTGAAGAGTTTCCTGAGATTCAGTTATCTTGTTACGCGACTGGTGACACAAAAAACCTTGATTTAACAGCATTAAGAAGAATCCCTCGTTAAGACGACTGTTTTCCGAATCCTCTTGAGAGTCGTCCTTATCAAGGTTCTACTAATGATATTTGTTTGACTTGCAGTGCACACATACTTTGTCTCATTCTGTACGAAAAACAGCTGTTTTTCGTTCTATAAGTTGTTCATAAAATCTCACTTTTTAGTGTTAGTACTAAACATTGTTACTGTTTATTTGTATTAGCTGTAAGCGTGGTTCGTGATATTTAATGTTTTTATTGTAAACAACATAAACATAAACATTGTAAAAGGCGTCGCTCCTACTTCCCTTAAAGAACAAATTTATGGTAACAAGTTCAAAAACTAAAAGGTCATTTCCACAGTATGATAAGATAAGTTGTTCATTACATGGAGAAAAAGTGTCTTTTTGGTGCCTAGTCGATTTTGCAAGCGCACCAAAAATTAACTCTTATGCTTCTTTTGATGAAAACTATTATTATTTAATTTACCGCTTCTAGAGTGAGGTTACAAACACAAATTCTGCATGTTTCCGAGTTTGTTCAGTAGTAAAGAACAATTAATTAGTCGAGAAGTTTCCAGTTCATTTCCATGTCGCAGGCGAGCGTCGCAGGTTCGAGACTCGGGCTTGTCGCATAGTTTTAGCAGTACTGTTCACCCTTATACTGTACCGGCTCACTCCTTGCCTTTGCTTGATAACGTCCACGCACAGATCAATAGTCTATGTGGGCGGAACAAAGGTAAGATGAAAAAGAGGCCGCGGGGCCGCCACCCTCTTTTTATATAAAAAAGGTCCTTGCTTTCGATTTGAGACCTCTCTTTAACAACTTAGTTGTATATTTTTACAAATGTAGATAAACCCAAAAACTTAGAGACTTCCCAATTTCTGTTGCAAGCAATTAACTAAAAAAAACTGTTAATTTAGTTCTAGTACATCCTCCGAACTGGAATGAAACCGAGTTGGCTTGATTATAATTCAAAACTCCGCCATTGACTGTGGAGTCCGCTCAAGGATTGCTTTGTTTTAAGAATCAATTGTTTGGTATTTATAAAATTTTCAGGATTTGGTATTAGCGTTGTTTACTTTATTATGGATGGTATTTTACTGTAACATTTAATGAAATAGAAGGTGACTAGTTCACCTATGTTGTAGGATGAGATGAACTTTTTCAATAACACAGTTGTGTTTTACAGAGTTATGGAACATTCATTCGCTCTCATCTGGCCTAGAACAGACCCAACTTTATTTAGCTATATTTTACAGTTACGGTTGTTCATAACAAAGTTTTGAACTTTTATTTCAAAGTGTATAATTCTTTTGTAAATGGTTCCATGATCTGAGTGACTTTTTATGAATCCTTTGATTTTGATATGGAACATATTCCTGTAAACTGTGTTAATCACAATTTAATTGTAATTAAAGACACTTAAGTTTCGTCTTCGTTATTAAAGAAAGTGCAATGAGTATTCCTGGACGGATGATTGTTTGGAGTTTAAAGTTGTGGCTTAGATTATTCAGCTGCAAGTGGCGGTTGACAACGACATTAGTCTTAAGGAAGTTTAAGTGACTCAAAACTTTCATCTCGAGTCACGTGAAACATTAAACTGCCTTTATAGAAGTAACAATTACTCCTGATATTTGACAATTGATCTTCTTTGCTATGTTTTAAGTCGGACGTTTCATTTACATAAATGTGATCGAAATGCCCAAAAAATATGTAATACACCATTAAATTATGAATTAGTTCATTATTAGTGAAGATGAAAAACTTAAATTTTCAAGTCTGAACATTTACTTGCACTTTGTACAGAGGTGGCTAGCAGCAGTAAAGTTGGGTCCAAACTCAAAACCACAAGCAAACCACCAAACACCGCCTCCAACCGCCCTCGTGCTCCACATTTAGAAACACTCTGGTCTGCGCCGAACGCTTTATCGGCAGAGGAGAATTATGGAGTGATCTCATATGAATCCGTTTCAGGTAATATTGAAAACAATTTATGTTATTTATTTATATAGTAAAAAAGCTCAAAACAAAATTAGCCCTGTGCGTTCAATCATCCAAGGTTTCTTATCGATGCTCAAAGTTATAGTATACAAAGAACTACTTATTTACTTACTGATAAATTACCTGATAATAGATCCACGAAGCACATGCATGCGGGCAGGCCGAACCTACCCAGTGTGAACTGTGGTCTCAATGGTTCAAATACAGGTAGTTTAGAAACACTTTTAAAACACATTTTTAAAAGTGAGAAAATAAGGGGTAATGCCCGTAAAATATTAAAAGCAAAATAAAAAATATCGTTACAAAATTGTGTTGAAAATTAACCGAGCTTGTTTAAACGGACTGGATCCAAAACATTGTGTTGAAAATTAACGAAGCTTGTTTAAGTGGACTGGATCCAAAACATGCCCATATTACATCAATATAACATAATATACATAACATAATATAGAAATATCCAACATTCATCCTAACGACTATCTTTTAATACTTTCAAAGTCCAATAGTAGAGTTGATGCAGTGAAGAAACCTTCCTTCAGTGGAGAAATAGTCAGGCACACATTTCCATTGAGGAATTTTCGAAAGGGTTAATGTTTCTAATTACTGAAGGCTTATTACTGCACAATCTTTGTTTGTGTGCTCATAAACCAATTCAGTCCCCCTCTAATTAACCTCCTAAACAAACCACGGATTTGCATAGTGAATTAACTTTTATTTTGCTTGCGTATTTTAATTTAAGTAAAATTTAAAGATGGTTTTTGGCAATAACTATTTTTTATTTCCCGAAGGAAAACTACCTAAGAAATAAAACTGTCCATAAAAGATGGTTAACACTCAAAACTTAAACAAATATTTCAAACTTTTGCTCGACATATTTCATACTTTTTTCCGCATCCGGTTATATTTACAGTCATAAAAATTTTCTACTATAACGACTCTTTATGATTACGCAGTCTATCAAATAATTTTTAAGACATAATAATTCATTTTACAGCAAGTAAAAAGTGAAGAATGAAATTAAAATTACATTTAATCTAGAACACCTTATTTTGAGATAACTTGTTTTGCACGTAGACTATCTTCGGTCCAACGCAAAACAGTGAATAGCTTTAAATTAATTTTATTAATGTTTTTTATGCAGAGAAAATTTAATTTTGAAAGTTACTACAAACAAATACACCTAAATTTCCTCAAACCTGTAGGACAGTACCTCATTGCCCGAAAAATGGGACTAGCTAATGCAAACTTTGTGATGGACATCAAACAGGGAATAAATAACTACTGACGGATATTTGTTTCCTGGTCTTGAGTATGATGAGTAGTATCCGGCACCACCTCTCAACTATCCAGTATTTTTCCTCTGCATTTCCCGCTCACTCTCCCAGCTGTATCTTGTTACTGAAGAAACTCTTGTCATAATCTTCTTAAGTTAGGAACATCGGAAGGTTGTTATATTTTATCTGCTATGTCACCATGCTTAATGTTTTAACACTAAACATGTTTGAAAAGATGTATTTTCCCAATAAAAACAATAACCAGGAAATAATCTGCATACAAAACAACAACCAGGACCTAGGACGATCCTAAACTCAATTTATCATAAATTAAAATTATAACTGGACTAATGCGTCACTATTTAAAATCATATTGAACACGCCAAATAAAAAAGAAATTTAAGTATGTTATTTAGGGTTCCCACTGTTTTTGTGATCAAATTTCATTAATTTCGTTAATTTTGTAATCAACCTCCCTAATCAACCTAATTTTGTAATGTATTTTGAATTGAATATTTTTATGTCTTTCTTTCAGGTTAAGTAACAGCTAAGAGAGTTGGCTAAGATGTTATCGGTGAAAGTCTTATTTCAGATGCATGGAAAGCTGCAAGGATACTCAAGACAGACTTCGTAGCTCCCTCGCCCGTACCAACAACTTTGCTCTGATGGGTTTTTAAATATTTAACTAATGATTTATTTTGGGCAGAAAATACTGAGTCAAGTTTGATTTTTGATTCGTGATATCCATGGGGTTAAATCAAAACTTGCTTCCTTTTGATCCTTTTGACAAATTAGTTTTGATTAACCCGAGTAAAACATAATTATAGTCCCAATATTAAATGAATTAGAATATTGTAATTCATTTTCCTTTGTTCATCTCTTACACAGTGTCTCACTGAACGGTTCTTCAACAGATTGAGAAATAACTAATCTACCTAAAACGGGAAATCAAATTTAGTTCCCACAAAATTGACTCTAAAAGTTACATTATTTTAGTATTATTTTAGTATTATTAGTATTATAGTATTATTGAATACGTTGCGTTTCATGAACTGGGTTCACAGGTTTGCGTCACAAGATTTTAAAATGTTAATATACACCGGCTCATAAATTATTTTAACGATCTATTTCAACCAATTATATTTAGTCCAGTAAAATTGTCTTCATTCAAAAACGCCCTTTCAGGGAAAGTTTAGGGTTGTTTGATTTTTATTGGTTCTCATGTTTTTTGGGGCGCTGAATCCAAATCCGATGTTTATTAACATTTCGTGACGGAATATTGTCAGAAATGCAAATAGGCCAGTAAAATTAGATAAAAAAAGTGTCGTGCCTGGGAAAAATTCTCGGAAAGCTGGAAATCGTTTTAATCTTACCGTTTTACATTCAGGTAAATGAATTTGAAGGAAGACCCATTTTTCCTAGTGTGCTTTTGACCTGGAACCACAAAAATATCAGAGTTTAGGGCCATTTTTTATTCTTTTATAAATAAGTAAAAAACCGTTTATTCTACATAAAAAGTTTAAATGCAAGAATTGTAGAAGACAAAATTCTTTATTTATTGAGTACCTTCTGATAAAGATACTTTGAATAGTAATTTTTATTTATGGTAAGTTAAATAAAGGGTTTTGGCGAATTTCTCTTTTAGGGAAAGAGCTATTACTGTAGGTCTCATGATAATCCCTAAGCCCGAGACCATGATAACTTTTAATTTTGAGGCCCTCAGAAGCCAAAAAACCCATAAGTTCAAATCTATATAAACATATATATGTAACTATATAGATGTATATTTATACTTATGTATTTGTTTCCTCGATAACCCTCGCAAAAATGGTCCGATCTTAATAAAATTTGGCTCGGGCGTGTAAAGCAGTAACTATTCATACATGATTGAAAACCAGCCCGATCGGGCCATCGGAAAGGGGGGTGAGGGGGGGTAAACTCCAAAAAATGGGGTTTATTGACTTTTTCATGTAGAAAAATCCAAATATTCTAATTTTGGTTTATACAGATGAGTTCAGCTAGAAAAAGAAAAAACAAATAATTTAGTATTTAGAATCATTGCTCGATGTCCATTGGTTACCGAGATACTGAGTGTGGTAAACACAGTACGTAGTCCCAGCAATGTTAACCTTATGGGAAATAAATAAAATTGTATATCTAACTTATTTCTGAACATATCTTAATAGAATTTGGTATGTGGCTTCTTCTAGTTGAGATCTACGTGTTTATGGCACAAAATCCAAAAATCTATATATTCTTGAGGCAGTAAACCTGCGTACTCACCTTCCCAATGTTAACCTTATGGAAAATAAATAAAGTTGTACAGCTAGCTTGTTTCTCAGTATTTTGATAAGACTTTGTTTGTGCAAAATCCAGTTAAGGTCTATTTTATTAAGCAACATACCAAGTTTCAACGAGATACGTTGAGAAATAAGCAAGCTACACACGTTTATTTTTTTCCATAAGGTCAACATTGGGGAGATGAGTGGGCAGGTTTGCTGCCTCAGGAATGTATAAACGTGGGGATTTTTGACCGTAATCAAGTCGACCTTAACTATATAAAGCCACATAACTAGTTTTATTAAAATATATTGGGAGATAAGGAAGGTGTTCAATTTTATTGATTTCCCATAAGGTTAACATTGGGAAGGGAGTACGCAGGTTTGCTGGCCAAAACTCTGATATTTTTGTGGTCCCAGGTAAAAAGCACACTAGGAAAAAAGGGAAAAACTTCAAATTCATTTACGTGAATGTAAAACTGAAAGATTAAAACGATTTCCGGCTTTCCGATAATTTTTTCCAGGCGCGATCATAATTGTACTGGTCTAGAAATAAGGCAATAGCTTTTAATTATTTACATATATTTCCCTATAACTATGAAACCGTAAATTTTATGTAATAAACATTGATTTGCAAAAAGAAAGTATACGTCAAATTTCCTACAAGATACACTTCTTTTTTTTATTTGTACGGCAGATAGGATAGGCACTTAGGCAGCACTGCGAATTGAAAATTTGGAATTTTTCCAAATGAGCTAAATTTCCTATAAGGAACAATCTATTCCAGTATGAGTTATAGTAAAACCGAGGCCCCAAAGACACTATACCTTTTCATTTTGATGTCCCCAGACCCCAAAAACATTATCTGTTCAAATTCTTTTACACATGCATATACATAGACATCTGTCTACATATAAATTTACACTTTTTCATAGAAGAGAACTCTCGTAAAAGTAGTGTTATTTCATTGAAACTTTGTGGATATATTTTACGTATAATTTAATTAGACCAGTTAAAAAAATTAGCCACGTAGCCACGTTGGCCGATTATAACTGCATAAAGGAAGGATTTGGTGATTTGTCAATGATTAACCCATAAACATTACGTAAATTGATATATTGCTGTAACTTAGTGGCTGTATTATATACAGTAACAATGAAAAAAGCTGAATTGTTCGCTTCTGTGAACTATAATAAAATAGAAAACTTAACACTAGAATATTCTAGTTTACATAATTTATATAAAATTTACGGTTTTTGAGTCATAAGCAAAAATATGTCAAACGTTCTAAACTTTTGCCTTATTTTGCATTTTTATCGAATTTCCTTAAAGGAATAAGCTATTACCGTAGGTCCTCATGGTAAGACCTAAGCCCGAGACCATGTTAACTATTCATTTTGGGGCCCCCAGAAGCAAAAACACTATTCGTTCGAATTTATATATATATATATATATATATGTCTGTTAACACGATAGCGGCCGTAAATATGATCCGATCTTAATGAAATTTGGTACAGACGTGTAAAGTGGTAATTACTCGGACGAGATCGTGAACCAGCCCGATCGGACCACCGGAAGGGGGGGTAGAGGGGGGTAAACCCCCCCAAAAATGGGTTTTTTGAGTTTTTTACATAGAAAATTAAAAATTATCCAATTTTTGCTAGCATTTTTTAATTCAGCTAAAAAAAACAAACAATTTAGCATTTTTAATCCCTGCTCTATGTCCATTGGTTTCCGAGATATTGAAAGTGGTAAACACAGTACGTTGTCCCAATGTTAACCTTATGGGAAATAAAGAAAATTCTATATCTCGCTTATTTCTCAACATATCTTGATAAAACTTGGTAAATGGCTTCTTCTAGTTCAGATCAACTAAATATTGAATTAAAACCACCCAGTTTTAATATACCCGTAGCGGCAAACCTGCATACTCATTCCCCATGTTATTCTTATGGAGCTTACAAAAACATGTTGGATCTCGCTATGTTGGATTGAAATATTTTGTTTTGCATTTGAAATTCGCTGAGTATGCAGGTCTGCTGCAACGGGGGTATTTGTCTATGTTCCGTCACGAAATTTTGTTAACAAACATCGGATTTGGATTTTGCGCCCCAAGAAACATAAAAACCAATAAAAATCAAACGTAACCCAAAACTTTTCCGCGAAAACTAGCTTTTGTCTGTATTCGTGAAAATATAAATTGGCCACCATTATTAGTATCAGCATTGCGGCATTAAAAAATAATTTTACAGATGATGCGTCTTGAACCATAAAGAACTGCTTGCATAAAAAATGTAAAATTGAATTTTCTTTGATTTAATTGTTAATAAAAATGCTGTTGTGCAGTGAAAAATTCAAGAGTATCCTTTACAGCTGTAAACTGTGAATTGTCAATTATGAGAAAAAAAGGGTATTTTGTTTATTGCAATTTTATTTTTAGTAATTTGTATTAAATAATATGAAAATTTGAATAGTTAAAAAGGGATCCAACACGAAATTTAAACTTTCAAACACTGCAATAGTAAATCACACTATACCTTTTTCAAGAGATTAAAAGTAATCAGAGGAAAAGACAATATTGAAATAAAACTGTTAAACTGACGAGTTGAAATGTTCTTCGAAACCATTATAATGGTGAGTAAACAATTTATACTAAACTTTAATAATCTAAACTGGAAGTTATATACAAATAAATGGAAATGATGTGTGTGTAACAGACAATACCTGCAAGGTCCCCTCAGGGCGCTTGCGGGACGCTGCTTTGTTTATCCCATTGGGTACAGCGACGCTCACAAGACATGACTACCTGACTGGGCTTCATCTGCCAAAAACCTATAATGGTCAATAGGTTTTTTTATTTAACTTTCCATTATGTGTTCTGGAAAGATATTCTAAATATTTTAAGTATTTAAGTATAGTGATGATTTTATCGGTCAAAATGTGGTAGGAAACCTGAAAATCGTCCTAAAAATAATTACTGTAGGATTTAAACTATTAGTTTTCCCTGTAAACTTTACGACTTAAAAATCATTTGCCACTGATATAAAAGATGTCTCTTCTAACAGAAAACATTAGAGATATTTCATAGTGGGATTGCTAATTGATCTTAAGAGAAAAAACTAGGATATCGATCCTGCATTGTTTACACCGAGAGGTAAAGTACCATATAAAAACTGATGGATTTCGATTGCCCTTATTAAACTACCTAGATATAAGTTGGGTTTGGTATTGTATTTTCAATTATGTGGATACAGCTTAATACAGCGCATTTTTGTTCAATGTGTGGATACATCCTATTAAAATTAAGGAACCAAGATTGAATTTTTGTACTTACCCTAACTGCCCCCCCTTCACAAATAATTTATCCCTATTATAAGAGACCTTAGCTTTTAAAATTTTTGAGGTAAAACCTAATGTTTGATTGTTAAATGGCCAACACTAATTAAAGAATATTGATGCTACGGCATTGATAATCATAAGATTCAAAATCGATTACAAATAATAAAAAGAGTGTCCAATTTGTTTAGCGAAAAAATTAAATACTAAGGGAACACTCATATGCACTTCAGACTGAATAATTATATTGTATTTTTTAAAGAGAACTTTAAAACAAGAGACTAGAGTTCATTAGTCAGAAAACAACTGAAGAGTTTAAGCTAATTAAACTAAATGACAGCATCTTTTTAATAACCAGTCCAAGAGCAGGTCCAATTACACAAGCCGCGGTTGGAGTGGCGCGGCGCCTGCTGCTGCTGATGATACGTCTCAGGACGGAGACTCGAAATATGCAACTCTCTTGTTGGCTGAGGCATTAAAGTGATAACCAAATATACAATTTACAATATATCACGAAATTATTTGTGTTATTTCCTTGTCTTGAAATATAGGGTTAGAAGGAAGCATGAATAGTTTTTCTTCATGCTCATAAATTATAATGAGAAAAAAGCAATCTCGGTGAGTCAGTATCTAAATATAGTATATAAAATAATATCTAGTATATCAAATAATTAAAAAAAATATATTTTATATTTTGGGCATTTTTCAAGATATAAATTTCAAAATTGGTACATGTGTGTAGTTTAGAAGGTAAAAAGAGCTTCAAAAAATATCTCGAGCCATTTCAATTTGGCGGCCATTTAAAATCTTTAGTGCCAAATTTCATGAAAGCCGTAAATATAAAGAAAATTGTTTTTATGGTCAAAAAGATAGATATTTGAAATCCAAATCAAATGAGACCATGTTTGTTGAAATAGGATCACAAAAAACCGAGTTATCAGTTTTTTCTACACTCGGTTACGCAATTTAAACCTTACTTTACTTTACTTTACTTTAATATAAGAGGGTGGCGGCCTCTTTTTACCTTGCATTTGCCCCCCCACATGGGCCTCAGGCCTGTGCGTGGAAGTTATCAAGCAAACCCAAGGAGTGAGCCGGTACAGTACAAGGAAGAACAGTACTGCTAAAAGTATGCGGCATCATCGGGACTCGATCCTGCGACGCTGCCGCCACAGAACCGGGGCCGAGTGCGCTACCAACTGCGCCACCGACTCACTAAACCTAATTAAACCTAACTTAATAGCAGAATGACAGTCCTATTAAATTGCGTAAACGAATGTAGAAAAAAACTGATAGCTCGGATGCTTGTGATCCGATTTTAACAAATAAGGTCTCAATTGATTTGGATTTATATTATCTATATTTTTAATCATAAAAACAATCTTCTTAATATTTACGGTTTTCATGGAATTTGGCATTAAAGATTTTAAATGGCCGCCATATTGAAACGGCTTGAGATATTGGAACAACATTTTTTAAGCTCTTTTTACCTTCTAAACTACACATTTGTACCAATTTTGAATTGTCTATCTTGAAATATGCTCAAGATAGGAAATAATTTATAAAAATCACAAATAGACCAACAGACAGAAATCTAGGCATATTAGACCCATACTTATATGGCATTTTATGTTTGTCTTAGCCCAAGGAACAAGGATATAAAATATGTCTAGACAATTTGGAAACACCTTGTGTAGATGAAGTATTAAATATTTGGATTTAAAAGAGAACAAAAGACGAGCTTGTGAAGCTATGAAACAATCAAAAATTAGAATAAGCATCTCTCTTCTAACAGGATACTGAGAGGTAAGACGAATTTTCTTTTACATACAAAAAAGTAATGGCAATTTATGAAACAAGTCAAATTATACAATCAATATTCAAAATTGAACAGAATCACTGACTTCCTTTCAAACTTTGGTTTTAAGTATTTAATGCTTTGTAGAAAACTAAATAATCATTACCTTAAAGTAGAAAAGAAAAATGTTTTTCCCTGAACGGAGATTTTACGTATTGATTTTTGTTCTGGGTTAATGTGTACCTTCATTTATTTGTTTTATATTCCAAGTTTAACATATTTAATTTCCTATAGTTTGTTTGTATAACATTTTATGATTATAAGGACAAAATATTGTTAAAAGAATACTTTTGCAAGGTTTCTGAGGAATTTCGATTAAACCGAGATGAATGTTATGATAGCTACTACGTGTGGATATGAAGAGACTCAGTAAAGCAACTGATAAGTGAACCTAATTGTGAATATACTAAGGCATTCATAGCTTTCAGACCATTTTACAAAATAATTTTCGAAAGAAAAAATGCTCAAATTCGTCAAATTTATGTGCTTATTCCCCTGATGTACTAAATTGTGAAATACATTATTATCAAAACTTGAAAAAATTTGTGATTCTTGCGTGAATTTTAATATCATCGAAATCCGCACGCGTCTTACATATTTGTAAGACGCGTGCGGATCTTCCTCCTATTGGAGGCATTTTTCCGGTTCAAACTCCAACTCTACTTATAAATGGGGTAACGCCCAAAATTATTTACCGTTTAACCGTTGTTTATTTATATTTTGGAAAACCCCGATATTCTTCTTGGCTTCCGAAGCGGAGAAATGTGCAAGTTACAACACCGTGCCAACTGGTCATTATGTTCTAATTCAACCACAAAGATGGGAGGCTGTGGTTTGTCTCATTAAAAAAACTAGTATAAGAAATGCTATTACCAGCAGGTTTTAAGTTATCCATTTTGTGCCTCTTGGCTTATTTACTTACTTGGCTTATTTATTTAAGAATCACTGGCACTTTGATCATGTAGAATTGGTTGAATGAATGTCAAGAGCTGACGCCCATTCTTCTATGGTCTTAAATAGTTTTTAAGGGAAAAGTTTTCAATAAAACTAAGGGGAGCAAAAATGAAATGTTCATTTACATCATATCCACCTAACAAATAAATAAAAATAATAAATATTTTTATTTAGTTGAAATAATAACGGACACCACAAAACAAGGGATACAACTTAATGGTAATTTCAGCCGTTTTGCACCCGTAAGATCTGAGTGCCATACTGACTGAAATGCGAACTAACAGAAACTTGAAGAGTAGGGGTGACAATTACCACACTGTAGCCGGCGCGGCGGCGGCCAACATGATTACTGTATCTCTTCAGTTATTCATGTCATTACGACTGCACGTGGCTGCGCGTGGGGCCGCTCTCACTCTGAAATGCGATACTGCACTTCGGAACAGCCTGATGGAATTATCAATATGTGTTTATTAAAGATGTAATGCTAAACTTGATAACTAAAATCCCACCATTATGGATAGCTATTTTAAGCTGGATGGTCTTGACATCACCCCAGTGGCGTAATTATCAGCAATTTGTCGGTTCCTCCAACCCAGTTCAAACTGAAATAATACCTTATGATTTACACTATAAATACTAAGATGGAGAAACCGCTACAATTGGTCTGTATTATACGGTTATATCATTCCTTATCCAGAAAACTAAAGTTCTTTACTCAATCTAGCAAATCTTGCTTTCAAACACGTTGTTACTGATGTGCATGATGAAGTACAGTACTAAGTTACATCAGTAATGTACAGTGAATTCTTGTACAATGCTTATGCTTTGGCCAGCCTTTACTCAATGACCGTCTACGGGTCTACGTGGGGTGACTGCGAACATGTTACTGAAACGTGGTTTGAGGCTACTATTGCTGCGAAGGGAATTTTCAGTCTTTTTTTGCATAACCTAAGGCAGTCAATGAAAGAAGACCGCCGTCTCTATTTTTTGTAGTTCTCTGTTTTATTTTTTGACGAACAGTCATTCATGTATTCTCCTTCTTCATTAATTTCATTACTCTCTACCATTACTAACGTAGTTGGTTGCATGATTATTAACAATTTAAAAACAAGTTTCGCTAACGTTATTTGTGCAGTAACAATCCATGGGTTGAGAGGTGTAAGGCGCAATGATATTTTAACTAGATTCTCAGTTATAGCATGACCTTTTAAAATAAATCATGATATGATACCTCCTACTTTACTTCAGCTGCCTGTTCGAGTCAGCAGCTACTTAGAAATAAATTCATTTCACAAGGTGCAAATTATTAAACTAATAATTTAAAGCACTCACATCGCTGCATGTCTACGATAAATAATTATTTTAATACGTTTTAAATAGAGTACGAAACGTTTAATTCTTTATAAATGGGTAGCTGGAGGAATAGAATAACCATACTCCAATGATTGTATTTTGATAGTGCTAAACACCTGAGGGAAATCTGGCTAATCAGGTTTTGTAGCGGATTGAGCGTGATGTGTGCTGCTGTTCGGTGAACTGCCGATTGCCGCTGTTGCCCTCGCCTGACCTACTGGAGATATTGATACTTGCCGATTACTGAAAAAACAAATTTTAATCCAAACGTTTTATAGTTGGATTTTTTAAATAAGTTTTAACAATTATTTTATCTTTGAAATTGATTCAATATGCTATATAATGATACAAAAAGGTGTTATTTTTCTTACAAAACATTTAAACAAAGGTTAAAAAATCTAAATTGGTCTAGTATCATAATAAGTGAATTGAATCCCTTTTTGTGTCAATAAGTAGTTTAAATGTAAGCATATTAGCGAATTTCCCCTATAGGGAAGAAGCTGTTACCGTAGGTCTCATGGTAAGACCTAAGTCTAAAACCATCATAACTTTTATTTTTGAGGTCCTCAGATGCCAAAAACACCATTCGTTCACTTTCATAAATATATATATATATATGTGTGTGTGTGTGTGTGTGTGTGTGTGTGTGTGTGTGTGTGTGTGTCTTTAAGCACGATAACTTGCGCAAAAATGATCCAATCGGAATGAAATTTGGCATAGACGTGTAAAGTAGTAATTATTCGGACGAGTTCGTAAACCAGCCCGATCTGACCACTGGAAGGGGGGGTAAAGGGGGGTAAACCCCCCAAAAATGGGTTTTTTGAGTTTTTTACATAGAAAATTAAAAATTATCCAATTTTTGCTAGCATTTTTTAATTCAGCCCAAAAAACAAACAATTTAGTATTTTGAATCATGGCTCTATGTCCATTGGTTGCCGAGATATTGAAAGTGGTAAACACAGTACGTTGTCCCAATGTTAACCTTATGGGAAATAAGTAAAATTCTATATCTCGCTTATTTCTTAACATATCTTGATAAAACTTGGTAAATGGCTTCTTCTAGTTCAGATCTACTAAATATTGAATTAAAACCACCCAGTTTTAATATACCTGTAGCAGGAAACCTCCATACTCATTCCCCATGTTATTCTTATGGAGCTTACAAAAACATGTCAAATCTCGCTATGTTGGATCGAAATATGTTGTTTTGCACTTGAAATTCGCTGAGTATGCAGGTCTGCTGCAACGGGGGTATTTTAACTATAGCTTTGCATTCTTATTTGTCAGAAGGACGGATAAATGCTTATTTTACTAATAACAGTTAATACTGGAAATAAAGATTCCTTAAAACCTTAACGATGTCGTTGTAGAAATATCTATTGCAACATTTTTGCACTGACCTACTAAATTGGTAATATAATTCCATTTATTATACATAGCATACCGTATTACAGCTTAAGATTTTTAAAGGTAAGACTAATACGTTGATTAGCCAAGCGGAATAAAGGGAAAAATACGTTGCTTAGACTATAACCAACTCATTTTCATTTTTTTAAACGAATGGTGAGCATAGAATAATAATAATGAACAAATTGAATGTCACAATAAAGTTCAGAAAGGTTTGTATGAGTAGAGGCCAGCGTAAACCTGCCCATAACTTTCCAACAACCAACAGTTTACTGTCCACGCCGACACCTGGGCCACACTTCGGATAATATGTCCTTTCTTTTGGAAACATATTTCCTTTCACATACCAAATTTCGTGTTTTCTTCCGGAGACTTATTTACAAATAAACTGGTAAAAAATAAGGCCTACAAAGTAAATAATTTTTAGTTTTTCTCAGTTGAGTCCCTCCGATAAAGTTTCAGGAAAGAGGGATCAATAATGTCATTGGTAGTACAGAACAAGTTGAAACATACTATGTACCATTTTG